>OU974070.1:16361392-16961392 GCA_918843875.1 Diadumene lineata | reverse complement strand
TGTGAAGCTGTATCTCTGTTGGCTTAGGCTGTCGTAAACATCTTGGGATTTCAAATTTGGAGAGCTCTGTCAGCTCTTCAGCCCAGGCTTTCCACTTCATCAGTAAGCCATCTGGTAAGGGATCGTCCCACGTCAAACCAGCAGCCCAGATGTCTTGTAATAGTATCTTCGCTCGAACAGTAAATGGTGATATCAATTGTAAGGGATCAAAAAGCGTAGAAATCGCACTTAGCACATGTCTTTTCGTTGGCACCTTCGCCATGTCTGGAGCTTGAACATTGAAGGTAAACACATCACTATCAGCTTTCCACAAAACGCCTAGTGTTTTCACTTTGCATGTCATTTGTCCACTTTGTATGTTCAGGCTAGGCAGTCTCTCCTCTTCAGAAATGTCTTCAACTACAGATAGATCGTTCGATGCCCATTTTCTCAGGCGAAATCCAGCACATGAAAGAAGCTCAGACAACTGGTTCCGTAATACTTTAGCTTCATTCGCATCCTCACAAGAATCTAGGACATCATCAACGTACATAGAGTGTCTGACACTGTTCGCTGCCTCAGGATAATTAGCACTGTTAGTTTTCGCATGTTGTTGAATAACGTACTGTGAGCAGAATGGAGAGGCAGTATTACCAAATACTAATCTTTGGAATTCATAGACATCCGGTTCCTTTGAAACGTCAAAGTTTCGCCATAGAAATCTGTGATATCGACGATCTTCTTCCAACAAACCGACTTGAAGAAACATTTCTGATATATCTCCAGATAGTGCAACAGGAGCGCGTCTAAACCTCATCAACACGTTCGTCAAATCTTGCTGTAGTTTAGGACCTGGAAGTATAGCATCGTTTAAGCACTTTCCTTTATCTTTTGCTGCTGCGTCAAAGACTATTCTTATCTTTGTTGTCTGTCTGTCTTCCTTCACGACTGCAAAGTGAGGTAGAAACCATTGGTCACTATCGTCTGTCTTCTCTACCTTTTGAATGTATCCCTTCTTCTTGTAGCCTTCTATTATATTGTTGTAGCTCTGCACTGTCTCCGAACCCTTGCGGATAAGGGACTTCTCTTGACTCTTAAGTCTGTTTAACGCATTGTCATAGTTACTAGTAAACTGAGGCTCGTTAATCTTCCACGGTACACCAATGCAGTAGTGGCCGTCTTTAAATCTCATGGTTTCTTTCGCAGTAGTTATGGCCGCCTTCTCATCTGGGTTCATCTCATCGGCTGTTGTGTCTATGATTCCGAGTGAATCAAGTTCCCAAAATTGTCTCAATATGGCTGTGTCATCAGTTGACAGCTGATTTGCATGATACGTACGGGCGAAGTGTGATTTGATTCGTCGTCGATGTTCGTCAACAAGAGTTGGACCGAAACACACCCAACCTAGGTTGGTCAGTCTAGCAATAGGATCATCGTTCTTGGCTCCGTGCGTTTCTTGTAAAACATGATGAAATACAGGATGATCACTACCGATGAGAACATCGATTTGTCGCCGTCGTGCAACATTCTGAAATGGAATGGACTTGAGGTGTGGCCAGTCTTGCTTCAGTTTGGACCACTCAAATGCTGGTGTATCACCAGTGATAGTGTCTAAAACACTTGCACTTATGTTAGAAGCAAAGTCATTGTTAACACTTATCACTTTCAAGTTGACTTGTCGCGAGTACTTTCTTAGTTCTGCTCCACCTGTACCAGAAATTACGAGGTCATGATGCTGTCCATGAAGGTTAAGTTCAGCAGCTGCTGCTTCGGTTACATACGATCCTGTAGAACATGGGTCTAACATGACGTTAACCCGCAGTCGCTTGTTACCATTGGCGATGACTGCCGGTAAAACCATCAAAGACACTGTGTCAATATGCTGTGTAGTGTGTGATCTAGCATCTTGCGATACTTGACTGTTAGGTACGCTTGTTGGTGTTGGCATTGGCTGAATGAAGCCTTGATATGGCATAGGATAATAGACTGTTCCACTCGGTGGCTGTGGAGATGGCATGTTTGTTGGCTCTTGTGGACTGCTTTCATGAAGGTAGCGGCTGTGTTGATTGCTGTTGCATCCGTCAATACCACATCGTCTTGCGTTCTGACATTTGTTCGAAAAATGGCCAGCGGCTAAACATCTAAAACACCGTTTGTTTTTTACGATCAAGCTTTTTCTTTCAGGAACAGATAATGATTTGAATACTTGACAGGACCAAGGTGGATGCTCTTCTTCACATGACGTCACCAGACATTTCTTTGTCTTGGCTACAGTACTATATCCTCTGCTTCGCTGTCTGTCGTCTCTTCTGTCAGTTTTCTTTTCGTCAGCTTTGTCATATCTCTTCCTACCAAGACCAGACGTCTCTTCTTTTGTTTCCTCTAAAACTTGAACTTGCAGCTCAATCCAGTCGACAAGTGTTGCTACTGAGTCTTGAAGTGAATGTTCAATGAGCCAATGTTTGTATGCTTGTATATCTTCCTCAGACAGTTTCTCTTTTGCGGTGAGATTCAAATTGTGATCAGTCAAATCAGTAGAGTCGGTATCTTGAATTGCTATGATGACTCTTTCTAGCACTGTGAGAAAATCTTCGTAGTCCTCAAGATGGTTGTGTCTGACCTTTTTCCACCCACGTAGGGCCGTCATGTGCTTTATCAGCAGTCGACGTTCTCCGCCGTACTTCTTTTCCAACTTTGATTTTGCTTTTTCATAGGCAGTTTCCGAAAATCCTAAGTCTTGAACCATCTTCAGTGCTTTTCCTGCCAAGCAGCTCTGTAATCGTAACATTTTTTCACTAACTGGAAAGTTTCCTCTGTCAATGATGGACATAAACGCTGCTTTCCAGGTTTCATAATTTGCTTTATCTTCACCAGAGAATATTGGCAATTCAACCCCTTTTAGTGCTACTGGAGTAACAAATGGACGCGATCGTGGAGTGGTAAATTTCGTGTAATTTGCCTCGGGATCCCTGTTTCTTTCACGCTTGGGGAGGTCTGGGTACGAGTTTGACTCGACGCTTGATAATGAGTCTTCATTTTGTCTAGCTCGATTATTTGCTTCTTGTTCAGATATTGCGGCAATTTTTCTCGCTTCTTCCGTTCGTTGTTTCATTAATTCGAGTTCAGCTATTTTACGCTGCAATTCGCGCTCTTTCTGTCGCTGTTCATCTTGCATACTAATGAGCCTATCATTGGCGGCTTTGGCATCTGAGCGTAACTTTTCAATCACAGAAGGCGCTTTACTAACATACGATTTACTTGATTTCTCAGACAAACTATCTGAATCATACTCCCCTTCCCTTAATCTTTGATCAAGGTGATTTTTAGCTGCTTTTATTATGGAATCAGTTTCTTTTTCAATGTCAGTAAGTTCGCTATCGAGTGCCTCGATATGTCTGTCTATGTCTGGAATTCCCATGTGCTCGATTACATTTAATGCATAATCTTCCTTTAAAGCATTAACAATCTTCTCTACAATGTCAAACTCTGACCTAACTTTCTTTATTTGACGACGAATAGTGTTTTTACTTTCATAAGTATCATGTGAAATGAGATTTTGAAGATAATTTCTCGCTTTTGTAAGTCTGCACTTTGCCGATTTCTTCTGGCTTCTCAAATGTTCAATTTTTTGACTTACCGTCGTCTTTTCATCACTAAAATTACTCTTTACCTCTGGGTCGTCAGGCGGATTAACGCTTATACCTCTATCGCACTCAGAAGCCATGATGATGAACCACTTTCTCGGTGATGAGCTGAAGTCCGTCAAAGTTTACCAACGGTGAACGAGTCGTCGAAATTACTCCAATTTCGTTGCTTTTGACTTGAATACTGTAGAATCCGGCACGGAAAGGACCATAAATGTTCTCCAATAGAACTTAGTCTGCTTAATTTGTTTGAATGTTTTTTATTTTACATCACATTAGTCATACAGTAGTCATTCACAGTAGTCTCTGACAATCTACACACATTGTCTCTCCCTCCGCTTACAATACTAACAACAACAATATTGGGCTTCCTGTAGGGGTGTCTAAAATCATTACGTAACAAAGTATTTAAAAGGCATGAAAAGAAGTAGTGGGGCGGATAGGTGCAGAATTTTGCCCAAATTGTTCACTTTCTGTCAAAAGCACCAAAATTTGCATAGTTATTGCTTTTTAGGTATAGAATAATATCCGATATAGTGCCACACCAAAATTTTTCGTTTTGTGGAGTTATAGTGTTTTTCCAAAATGGCGGCCATTTTGAACCGGAAGTGAAAATTTCCCCATATGATTTACCTAGAAAACTGTCCTTTTTCACGATATTTTTGAGTAAATACTACTGAAGAGCAAGGACAACGACAGGGTTTAGGATATTATGCACTTTTTGATAAATTAAAAATTTATATAGGGGAAATACGATTTCTTAATCATAAACCGGTAGTGAAATTTCACATGATGGCATGAGCATGAAATAGCTAGTAAAAACTATTTAGGGTATCAGGGGACCCTAAAATCCGATGTCCATGATATGTGTTATAGCGTGCGAATCATTATAGTTACGATCATAAAGTATAATTTATATTTCCTTAAAGCTTTTGATGTGACCTACTGATTATTTTTTAGTCAGTGTTTTATGATACTATACATTTTCTTTTCGTGGAGTTCCAGGAACATGTGATTACACAAACTAACAAATGGCATTATTGTTTAGAAGAAAGTCCGATCGCAAATCCCGTTTTCCGTGAACTTCGGGAAAAAAAGGCGGATGAATATCACAAAATAATTATATAAAAAATAAGTACTTTTATAAGTACCATTGTAATCTCCACTTTTTCAGCTTTAAGAAAATGTATACGTATAGCAGTAACTATATTTCAGTATGTAACTAAAAAGTTACAAAATGTCTGACAATGTCAAATTATATTTACACCTATCATAACGTGTGCGAGCAGGTATTCCCTTTTCATATCAATATTTACAAGTGAACGAACTGCGTATAATAGATTAAGGACATTTCCGGTATTATAGTGAAGGATTATATACCGTGCGCTCTGTTTGGTCAACACGCGTGCTTTATGAGATCACAAAGTACGGACACGTCAGCTATGTTTGACTTCTTGCTTCTACTTTGTCAATTTGGATTTTATAAAAGGAATAAAAAACTTGCTAGCTGTGCTTTATCGAGAAATAAAGCACTTGGGGATAGGCAGAACACCTGAGAAGTGCGAGAAGCACTCCGCTACGCGTCGTGCTTGTCTAGCACTTCTCTCGTGCTCTGCCTATCCCCGCGTGCTGTATTTCGCGATAAAGCACGCGCGCGCTTCTCTTATTCCTTCAATAAGGGACGCGTGCGCGTGCTTTCTCGAGAAATAAAGCACGCGGGGATAGGCAGAACACGAGAGAAGTGTAGAGAAGCACGACGCGTAGCGTCCTTTTATTAAAATCAAATTGACAAGTGCTTTGCGTTCTCATTCGCGTTGACCAATCAGAGTGCGCGGTGTATCGGTTATTTTATAATTGAAAATGAAAAATGTCCAACTTTATGACATCCTATTTGTAATATGTATGTAATATATACAATATCAGCGGCCGATCTGTATGGAATATACAATGTCGAGCTGAAGGCGAGACATTTTATATTCCATACAGATAGGACGCGAATATTGTATATTACTTATGAAATGTCTAGGTTAATGCTGCTATTTTAGATTAATATTTTTGAAAGTCTCTGAATTGCATGACTTATAAATTGTAGTTACTTTGCCCTCTTCCGTCATGTCTTCATGTCTGTCATTTGTTCATAGGCTATAGAGCCGCCTCTTACAATTTCTTTTATTCATTTTTGATAGTTCCTTGCTTCTCACGGTTGGGAATATGATCCTAATTTCAATCCGAGAGCTGTAACACCTCAAATTTGTACTCCTTGGTGCTCATGGGATGGAACTTCATTAGTCCAGGGGATGATGGCCGATAACAAGCACATCAGCAGCAGCTTTATCTCTGATGTGAAAGATGGAAAAATTTCAGCCACTCCGTCCCTACTCGCCTTCAAAGACCCCCATGGATTTAGAGCAGGGCAACTCCATGAACATGTCAACATGTCTTAGAGGACATTGATAATAAAATTTACAGCGACGTGTATGGGCAGCCTTTAGCTACAAAAATACATCAATATGCAATGGTCCAGTTAACGATATTAAATAGTTTAAGTATATGCTGGAACATTTCACTATATGCTAGACCGTTTAACATAACAAGTTGGACCATTTGGTATCGGTAGCTAGACCGTTTAAGTATATGCTGGACAACAAGGCATTATTTTACCTGCGCATGCGCGAAATTGCCTTTTGAGACACCTCATCCTCATAGCCTTCGCTGTCGGATTTCATAACTGCTTGGTATGCCGATGGATTTTTTTCCAACTTTAGAACATTGTGGAGCATAGAAAAGTCCGGTATAGTTTTAAATAACTTTAAGGTTATTGCTTAAGTTCCAGTCGTTCAATATTAGATTGATGATGCCTCGCTAAACGGAGTCAAAGTAATAGTATTCTGCGAACATGTGCGAAGAATCTTCGCCATTTGTTGTATGTTTTTGCCTGAGAAGAGCTGTTGTTTCATCCCTTTTACTAAAAGACATGGTTCTAATCAATACATTTAGGTAAGTGTATGATAAATATGTTTTTATTTCATTATGTGTTTTGAAATCGGATTATCCGAATTGGATTTTGCTTTGGTTTGAAATCTCTCGATATTATGCACTGGAGTAATTATAGCTTATATCAAACGGGAAAATTCTCTTATTGGAGGGCAACAACCACTGAGTTATTTCTACTGATGAGACCCTAATTTCATCCTTATCATTGTGATGTGAAACTTATTGTTGGCAAAATTTGGCTAATTAGTGAAATATTATTGATGGTGGTTTTAGCGGCAGACAGAATATCGGTTCCATTTTCAAATCAAGAGAATATTATAGCCTTGCAGCTCTAAATTCTATCTTCCCAATTCGTGTGCTACAATCGCATTTATTTGTTTGCAAAATCGGTGATCTGACATTACAATGGTCCGAAGTTTAAATTCACGTTGAATATTGTTGTTCATGAATATTTAATTTTGTGTCATAACATGAATTCTCGAACATCAACCACTGAGTTATAACTTGTTCTCTTATCTATGTTATGTACACTTTTATGTTATTAGGTGAGAACAACTGGGAAAATTTGGCAAAGAGACCAAAACATGGCTTCAAATTGACCTGTCACTGACATTCTGGCCTACTGATTCAATGACTTCTCATTCAAATCGCTGGAATAAATATTTCATGGTTGTTTATTTGTTAATGTCAATGAATTAAATATTAAAGAAATGAAATAAACGTTTGTATTGTACATTGTTTTTTTTACATCTGTAAAAGAAGGCAAGAACAACAAGCAATAGTAAAAAAAATATTACACAACAAGCGCCATGTTGACAATATAGGCTTTGTGCGCGTCATTCCTGTGAGGAGCCCGCCATACAATTGTTTGGCTCAGCAGTTCAGCGCATGCGCAGGTAAAATAATGCCTTGTTATGCTGGACCATTTAATATCGTTAACTGGACCATTGCATATTGATGTATTTTTGGTGGTAACGGCGGCCCATAGAAGTGCTTCAATGGATAAGTTTTAAAGTTGATGTCCATAAATATTTTCGTCACTTTAAAGGCTCATTCAAAGGAGAGTCTTTTGACAGTGATCTCAAAAAAATTTCCAAATCACCTTTCATGTAAACGGTTCACCTCGTTCATTTCAAAAACCATTTTAGAAAGGTTGTCGGCAGGCTCCAATGTTCTCTGGGGTAGGGTTGGGGAGGTAGACCCCCCACATCTTGCATGTACTTCCACTCACTGTAGAACCAAACAAACCAAGGTTATGTAACGACGATCGCTTTTTGAATTTGTGGATGTCAGACCACCCCTTTAAGCTCGACACCCTACCAGATGTAACCCATTACGTCACGCCTAACTCGTTCCAGTCTTCCACGGATGACAAATCAGGTTATGACCACATAACTCGTCAAGTTATTGCAAGCAAAAATCACCATTTGAAGTGAACTTCAGGCATTTCTCGCAGCTCTCCCTGAAAAGTTTTTTGCCGCTGATAAAAATATAAAAATGGACAAACAAAAGTCCACCAAACAGGTTGTGCACACCTTGATAAAAGAGGCCCGTCCAACTGTCCCTGTCCAACGCGGTTATCTTTTGCCACAGTCGACTCTTACATATGAATTTTCTATGAGACGGGACGGTGCGGGGATTAGAACGACATGCTAGCTGTCGGCAACCCCGCTTCTGCAATCAGAGTCAAGCTCTACCTAAAAGCAATCACCGAGGAACAACTTGCAGCTCGAGTTACGCAAAAACAAGCAACCCCAGTTTTCCTTCCGAAATTACGCCTTCTTGTACCGTCCTCTTCTAGCAATCGGCCAGTCAGCCCCACAAATCTTTGTACTGGCCCGAGATCAGGTATATTTTAAAGCTCTTTTCTTTTCTGGAGACCGTGGTGCCGAGCTGGAAAGGGTTAAATGCCCAGAGATCTTGCATTTCCCCCAGGATGATGGCCTTCTCTTTAACCACATTTTGGGAAAAACCCTCGGAGATGGGTCATCTAACATGTTTGGTCTACGCCGCAATCCGGATCCCTCCGTGTGCCCGGTTAAAGGGATCGAAACCTATGTAGCCATCGCAGGAGAATTGGGAATCGATTTATCTAGGGGTCATCTCTTCCGCCCAACTACTCCTCAGGGAGATGTCGTCGATAAGCCTATGCCTGGTCAGACCGCCTCTAACAGA
This sequence comes from Diadumene lineata, assembly GCA_918843875.1. Classification (NCBI taxonomy): domain Eukaryota; kingdom Metazoa; phylum Cnidaria; class Anthozoa; order Actiniaria; family Diadumenidae; genus Diadumene; species Diadumene lineata. The sequence goes on along the minus strand of OU974070.1, from coordinate 16,952,600 downwards.
TTCAATCTTTACCTAAAGGAGGCTGGGCTAGATGAGGGAGAGACTCTTCACAGCCTCAGGACTGGTTGCGCGATCACACTAGCCCTCTCAGGCGCTCCCCTGGCAGATATGTCTCATGTGGGATGGAAGAGCGAGCGTACGGCCACATGCACTACATGAAGCTGTCACAAGTTCTCTCCCCAGATAGTCCATCAGCCCTTTTGTCATCAGACTCGAATCCCGAGCAGGACATAGCTAAATATCAAGACCTCAATTCCTTGAAAGGCTTTCTATGTGCCTTTCCCCCTGCTACCTCTTCAAAACATCATAAATCCTAACATCGTTTCGGCTTAGCAGATAGGGAGTGTGGGTATGAGTTTTGGGTGTTATCTCTCCTCTCTTTAGTAAGGGTCAAGACTTATTATGTTACTATTTCATGTGTGTGGTGGAGACCGCTAGATTCCCCGATCTCATTTCGTGAGAAACAAAGAGACCACTGACAAGAGTATACTATTGTCAGCGGTCTCTCTGTGACGAATATACAAATGAGAGCCCCAACAATTGTTGCACACTCGAAGACAGCTAGCTGACAGCGGTCATTTAGCAGTTTACACTGCTCCTCTGCTGAATTGTAGTCGGTCATTTGTTTCTCATCACTAGTGGTTGGAACTGACACTTTAAACACCCACCCACCGCTGATTTGCTATGTATATTTCAGCCATATTCAGTTACGACCGCTAGATTCCCCGATCTCATTTCGTGAGATACAAAGAGACCACTGACAAGAGTATACTATTGGTATCAATTTTCGAAAGCTATCTTTTTAAAATGAAAATATTGTTTTAATTTAATGGGTCGAATAATCTTCCTCCAATTTCTTCGTCACGGTTTGTGGGTATTATTTTTGATAAGAGTGGACTGGTGGTGTTTCTCAATAGTGATGGAGTCGGCCTAGTGGAGTCCCATAATGGTTGAGGTGGGGTGGGTTTCTGCATATGTTAGATTCCACCGCACGGTATGATTCACGGTATGTCAGTAAATAAGGTCACTCGATATGTAATGTGATACCAAAATGATCCGTTTGAAACAAAAAATATTGTTTTTACATGCCTATTGTTATTAAAAATACAGAAAAACCTTTCTTGTGATTGGCTTATTTTATGCATCTTGTCTCTCTACCCATAAAAGCCGAGGACGTAATTGTCTTTGCGTGCGTGAGGGTCAACCATGTGGAAGACATTGCAGATGTAAAGACTGTAATAATGGTGACAACAATAATACCACTGACAAGAAATCTGTCTCAGAAAAAAATCTTTTTGCCGTTGCGGGGAAGCTGCGACAAAAATTGGCGTACCTTCCATTGATTCTCACAAACGCAAGGCTACTTGTCCGTGTTTCAAAAACAGAGAACCTTGTGGAGATAAGTGCATATGCAACAACTGCCAGAATTATTTTGGTCAAAATATATCAATGGGCCTCAAGATTTACCGCGAAGCCCAATAACAAAAAGAAAAAGGACAAATCCATCGCCATACAAACGTGCTAGAAGTGTGGATTACCTCGTGGAAAAAAAATGTTCACCAAATCCTTCTTTATGGTCAAATTCTGAAACATGTTTACCGTTGACTGCTTTAAGGCGATTCACAACAGTTTTAGGGAAGCGCACCGACTACTTTTCATTTCGCGCAAAGGATAACTTAATCTACAACTATGGGCTTGATTTTTACATTAAATATGTAGTTATGACTGAAGTTTTGAATAGTGCCAAAATTAACTCATCAAGTTTATTAAAACGTTAAAAAATAGATATTTTGAAAATCAGTTTTTCGAAAATATCTCGAAAAATTGATCAGCTTCAAACAACAACATTGTAAACTTCAAACCAATGCACAACACTTCATAACAAATTCAAACCATTTAGCATATCGAAGTCGCAAATTGTTCTATGCACGTGCAAATACATTCGCATAGCATACAAAATATTTGCATTGCACTGCACGGTATATAAATCAGGAACCGGAAGCCAGGAATCAAGAAAACAGTTACTGTAATTTATTCAACTCCATTTTCGTTTTTCAGGTCTTGTCATAATAAAAATACTATGATCAGTATGTTTTGAATTAGTTAAAACTTCAGTCATAACTACATATTTAATGTAAAAATCAAGCCCATAAGTGTAGATTAACTTATCCTTTGCGCGAAATGAAAAGTAGTCGGTGCGCATCCCGAAAACTGTTGTGAATCGCATTAAACATGATGTCATCGTCGATTCAGACTCCACGCTGGACGATCTAACCAAATTCTACAATTATATTGTAAAATCCAATGCTTGTATTGTTAGAAGATTGCCTGTACGAGTGAAAGACATAAAACAAATCAGGGGAAAGCTTGAACGGTCAGATGAAAAAATGAAGCTGTACATATCGAAATTCGAAGGAAGAAAAGAATCCTAACTATTTGACTAATGTTCTTAAACCAAAAGGTGTATAAAATTTATATGCACAATTCCGGAGACAGCATTATATCAGACAACGTAAACAAGTACATTTCCTTAAGAGCCTGTTACGCCACAAAATGTGATAACTCACACAAAATGTAATAACAACGCAAAATGTAATAAAGTTTGCCGCAAAATGCAATAACGTTTGCCACAAAATGTAATAACTGCTCTAACGCAAAATGTAATAACTTTTAACGCAAAACGTAATATAATAACTCTGTTTAACGCAAACTGTAATAACTTTTGACGCAAAATGTAATAACATCAAGATAAGGTTCATCATTTTCCAACGGATACTGTCAAATATTAAACAAGAGCGCGCTGGTGGACAATAAAATCATTTTCTTAGGACTTCTTCTGTCACGACTCAATAAACGTCTACAAGTTGTTGTATGTAAACTCCCCAGTTTATTCGTCGCAACTCGATTCCACTACAACCTGGAATGGTTAGCTGAGCCGAATGCTCTACTTATATACACATTGTGTTTCTATATTTAGTAACTTACGTCATATTCTAGAGCATTCCGAATGTATCCAAATATAGCATATTACATAATGGTGAATGTTCTAGAACTTACTTAGGCATGACTACAAACATGTACAATACTGATTCTAGAAACTTCCAGACATGAAAAGTACAACTCTAACATCTAGAATATACTAGAACGAGACAATCACTATACTGATTAACAGAAACTACTAGAACGTTCTACATGTATATTATGAATAATTGGAATGTTCAGGATTTAGGTTCGTCACATCTTCACTACACAAAATAATAATATTAAAAAATTAGTAGACGCGAATAGCCCGGACAATAATTTTATTTGTTTACATATTTGTTTGTTTAATTTGTTTGTCTGTCCGTCTGTCGCTCATTCGGTTCGTCCATCCAGTCAAAACGTGCTTACAATTTCGAAAACATAGAAGTAAATAAAATAATTTTGCATTTTTATCTTCCAAAACAAAATGTTACTGTTTTTATAACAAGTTTTGATCATTAATGTAGGGCGCGGCGAATCCATTCACATCCAATCCAATCTCATCCCATCTCATTCATTTACATCCAATCTCATCCCATCCCATTCATTTACGTCCAATCTCATTCCATCCCATTCATTTACATCCTATCAAGTCTCATTTCATTATTCTATTCTAATCCGTCTTTGTCTATTACGGTTACAGGAAGGGTTCGCGGCATGTCACGGGGTCTCTTTGTAAAAAAATCACCAGCGCGTCGGATCTTTTTCTATTTGGATAAATTATATATCATTTCAAAGCTAGATAACTGACAAAAAATGACCATGTTGTTTTAATTTTCAAAGCGAAGAAAGGTCGCGAGTTTTAACGCTCCGAATGAAGAGGGAGAGTTTTTGTTTGAAAAGGTAACTTAAGAAGACGTTGTACAAAAATTTAAGTAATCTGATCAAATGTAAATCATCACATTCGTGGCTACAAAATCGTGTGAGCGACTCTTGATATTTTTATTTTATGGTGAAAAGTATCCAATTTCACTAAAAAAATATTGGATGAAAAAATTCAAATCCAGTATATTTTTATACCAAATGAAATATCAAAAATCACTCACACGATTTTGTAGCCAATTATGTGATGATCGACACTGTACAAAGATGTAAGCAATCTGACTAAACGTATTACATATTACGGATTAAACGGTTATTTTTTCAAACAAAAGCTCTCTCACTTTTCATTTGAAGCGCTACAATTCGCGATCTTTTTTTCCATTTTGAACAATAAATAGCATAGTCATATTCTTCAGTTATTCAGCTTTAAAATGATATATAATTTATCCAAATAACACTCGATCCGACGCGAAGGCAATTTTTTTACGAAAAGACCTCTTGAACCCTTCCTATAACCTTAATTCTACTGGATAACAAGATTCATGGGTTTTGTGCAGTCTGTTTGGGAGGCAATACAGGGGGGCACATGGGAATACATGGGAATACAGTTGAATACATAGGAATACATGGGAATACATGGCAATACATGTGAATACATGGGAAAACAGTAAAATGTTGGGGAATACATGGCAATACAGGGGAATACCTGGGAATACATAGGAATACAGGGGAGTACATGGGAATACATAGGAATACAGGGGAATACATAAGAATACCTGGGAATACATAGGAATACATGGGAATACAGGGGAATACATTGGAATACATGGGAATACAGAGGAATACCTGGGAATACAGGTGAATACATGGGAATGCACAGGAATACATAGGAATACAGGGGAATAGAGGGGGAAACATAGGATTACAGGGGAATACATAAGAATACATGGGAATACATAGGAATAAATGGGAATACATGGGAATAAAGGGGTACAAAGGAGAACACAGGGGAATACATAGGAATACAGGGGAATATATAGGAATACATGAGAATACATGGGAATACAGGGGAATAAATGGGAATACATGGGAATAAAGGGGTACAAAGGGGAACACAGGGGAATACATGGGAATACAGGGGAATATATAGGAATACAGGGGAATACATGGGAATACAGGGGAATACATGAGAATACATGGTGATACATGGGAATACATGTGAATGCAGAGGAAAACATTGGAATACAGGGGGATACATGGGAAGACGGGAATACAGTTGAATACATAGGAATACGTAGCAATACATGGGCATACATGAGAATGCAGAGGAATACATGGGAATACAGGGGAATACATAGGAATACATGGGAATGCACAGGAATACACAGGAATATACATGGGAATACAGGGGAATACATGGCAATACATGTGAATACATGGGAAAACAGTAAAATGTTGGGGAATACATGGCAATACAGGGGAATACCTGGGAATACATAGGAATACAGGGGAGTACATGGGAATACATAGGAATACAGGGGAATAGAGGGGGAAACATAGGATTACAGGGGAATACATAGGAATACATGGGAATACATGGGGATACAGAGGAATACCTGGGAATACAGGTGAATACATGGGAATATTAGGAATACATGGGAATACAGAGGAATACAGGGGAATACATGGGAATACTTAGGAATACATGGGAATACAGGGGAATACACTTCAGGTGAATACATGGGAATACAGGGGAATGCATGGGAATGCAGGGGAAAACATGGGAATACATGTGAATACAGGGGAATACATAGGATTGCAGGGGAAAACATGGGAATGCAGGGGAAAACATGGGAATACAGGGGAATACATAGGATTGCAGGGGAATACATGGGAATGCAGAGGAATACATGTGAATAAATGGGAATACATGTTTAACATTTGTTCTCTATATAATTACCCAGAAACAATGACAAGTATACCCAACTAAAGTCGATATTGTGTTGATAATTTAAAATTCAGCTTTAATATTATGATCATTTTAATAAGCTCTTAAAAACGTTAACAATTCATTCATGTTAAGCTCCCTCATAACTCATGAGAGAAGATCCCAGTGAGTCTAGTGTAAGTAATTTTCAACTTGATTCTGTTGGCATGTCTGGTTTGGCATCGTTTCTTTGCTTCTTTTTCTTTAGTAAATTTTTGATGAAAAATTCACCTGCAAACAATATTTTCGATTAATGATCAAATGCCAGAGCAGCATCAATAACATAAGAGGGAGAAGGTTTTCCACGAAGTGATCAATGAGCAACATTTCCCAAATTTGCATCAACACTTCTTTCAAAATTAATATAAGCCAACTGATCTACCACAAGCAACACAGAAAACAAGAAATTGCAACATTGGTATCATACCAATAAATTATTAATATTGTTAATGTTAATACATGATAAAGGAGGGTGTCTGATCTTTAGAGTTTTAAGCCACCAGCGTTTTTATCAGACATCCTTGCCAAATACATAATGTGTATATAGTATTATTCTTAAACGTGTAAATAATTATGTATTATGTTATATATCTTTTGCAAATAAAAAAATCAAATAATAAAAAATACAAATTTACCACCAATTTACCAAATAAAACTGCATGATTAATCTGATACCAATATAATCCCAAGAATTTGTTTAAAAATATTTCTATTATTTTTTCTTGGCTGCTCAATTTAACCAATTTCATATCAAATTTTGTCCTGTGGTATAAGTGAGTGCGACCAATAGGCATACCTGCTTTATATGAGGATCGTACTAGTGGCCCACTGGCAGTGTACACAAACCCTAACTCATTGCCAACTGTTTCCCAGTGTTTGAACTTCTCTGGTGTCAAGTATTCAGTAACCTGAAAAAGAGGTCACCATGTGCTTTTTATTCTCTCATAGACTTGTTTTGTGTTGTCACACAATCTTCCCAAAAAAACTTTGGGATGTTACGTGTTGCATGATGGCACAAAATGGCTATGTGTGAGATGCTAGGAGGAGATGCTATAGTTTATTCGGGTATAGATCATAAGGAAAGAGATGGGGAAGGAATATTTTTTTCCATCTGTGTCCTTTGCTTGAATTTTGTTTCTGTTTTTTTTACAACCACCATAGGATAGGGATAGAGTGGATGGATATTAATTTTTCAAAGACAAAATGTACAAAGGAGTTTTGGTGTTTGTTCAAAGCTTACTGTCTGGTAAGCAGAAAAAAGGGGAATGAATGAATGAATGAAGGAAGGAAGGAAAGAATGAAAGAAGGAAGGAAGGAAAGAATGAATGAAGGAAGGAAGGAAGGAAGGAAGGAAGGAAGGAAGGAAGGAAGGAAGGAAGGAAGGAAAGAATGAATGAATGAATGAAGGAAAGAATGAATGAATGAAGGAAAGAATGAAACAATGAAAGAACGAATGAATGAAGGAAAGAATGAACCACAAGCAAGTGAACGTATTGTATAACTAAATTAAAGATAGAAAGGATACATGACTGAAGTGAAAGAACAATCTAATCAATTAAAATATGTATAATTACCTTTAAATGATTCTTGGTTGGTCTCATATACTGCCCCAGGGTTAAACAATCAACACCAGCAGCACGTATATCTAAAAACACAATATTCAATACAATACTTCAGTCACACCATTAAAATAATGACAATTAACTTGTCATAAACTGGATATGTTAAAATCACTTTTTCTTTCAACAACGATTACAAATTTAAGATGACAGAAAAACACAACTGCTAAATCCTTGAGTAATATTGAAGTTTTCTAATGGTCAGGAGTTTTTTAGAGTTGTCTGATGGACTAGGTTTTTTTAATACAATTCAGTCATTTCAATCTATTACTTTCATCACTTGAGAATCAAAAATGTAGTTAGGCAAGATAGCATCAGCAAAATGCAAACAGCTAGCACTATAAATTAATGAGTTAACCACAATGTTCCTACCTTTCATGGTTTGTAGTACTTCGTCATCTGTTTCACCCATACCTAGCATCAATGAAGTCTTAGTTACCATGTTAGGCTGCACTCTCTTGACATGACGGAGTACTTCTAGAGATTGTACATAATTGGCCCTGGGATCTCTTGCAAGACTGATAATGTAAATCATTACCAATTTTAATCACAAATTCAGAAAGCATTAAGTGTACCATTTAAATCTGTGCATGACCATTTCAATGAGTACTTTTGCAAACTATTGTGTGACCGATATATGACAAAGCTTAGCCAATCATAATAATGCAATTGATTGGAACTTTAAATTATATCTGCCAAACAATCTTTTTCAAAAGTACTGTCGAGGCAGTTAAAAAAAACTTACAGTTGTAATCTGTCAACAGTTTCTACATTGTGTGCAAACACATCCAGACCAGAATCTGCAACAGACTTGATACAATCATGGTTGCCACGGAAATCAGGTGTCAAACATTCAACCATCATAGATGGGTTTCTGAAAATCAACAAAACATACATTCATGATTATTTAAAAAAATGAAGGTTTGTGTAGGTTGAATCCATTATCAAATGAAGTCCACTCATCAACCATTAAAAAAATGATCAACTATGATCACAGTCTTGATTATTCAACCAACATGCTCGTCCTCAGAGGTAACAACAACAACAAAACTATGCAGTTGAAATGAGAATCATTGCACAAGCAAAAAGAAGTCTGCCACTGTCTCTATTCAAAATAATGTTCTTTTATGTTTAGAAATTTCACATGCTCCAGACCATTGTCCTTGGTTCCATCATTGTTGTTTTTTTTGTTTTTTTTCTGGGCTTCGAAATATACATTTGTTTAGTATCAATGCTACTCAACTGAATTTATTTGCTGAAGCTTGAGCAGATGGGTGTGTCGATGCATGAATGGTTCAATTTCATCATGACTACTTTGAACATGAGTTTATAACAAAATCATCATCAAATTTACCTTTTCTTAATCTGTCTGACTGTTTCAGCAAAATGGTATGCTCCACCATCTGGCAAATCTGTGAAAAAAAATAAGGAATAAAAATATTGCATCTATTCCAAATGGATTTGATGTTTATAACATCAACTATATGGAAAATAATTCACATGTGTTAACAATATGCCATTAGACATGGGTCTTTTGGTATGAATTGCTGGTCAGTGAAAGTATAAAAAAAAAAAAACATTAAAGCAAAGACATGCATAAAACAAAATTAATGTATGTGTGGTGAGCAGCCATGATTTCAATATTAACAACCACATGAATGAGACATAAGTATGATGTAAATATTTATTTGTCCATTGGTTGGGTTGGTTGATTGTTTTTTTTTTTAATTTTTTTTAATTTTTATTTTTTTATCTTTCTTTTTTTGGCTGGAGCTCATATTTGTTGTAGTTTATCAAAACTCCTGCTGTAAATGGTACCTTGTAAATTCTAGACATTTTATGCATTGAGCTCTTATTAGGGAATAAACACAAGAAATACTACCATCTCTATCAACTGAAGTAATGACAATATAATCCAAATTCCATCTGCTAATAGCCTCTGCTGTGTTGACAGGTTCATTAGGATCAAGTGCTGGAGGTTTCTTATTTGTCTTCACAGAACAGAACCGGCAGCCTCTAGTGCACTGGTCACCCATTATCTAATGACGCAATAAAGCATGATAATACAATATTTGATAATGATAATTATTACACATCATACTCTAGGTCATGCTTAAACAACACTGCAAGTTTTTCCAATTAAGTTAACTGCAAGTTCTCTTAATTGTTTAAATATCCACTTCCATTGACTTGCTCAAAATCTGCACAAGGCTGTCAAGCTGGTCATTCACACTGATGCAAGTAAGTAAGTAAGACCTCAAGTCAACACAAATTAATTGTCAGCTTTTGAAGACTTGCACTGTTGTTTGAATAAGGCCTCACATTAAGCTGTTTGTGACTGTCAAAAATGTACTGTCTAGTAATTAGAAATAGCAAATGTATAATTATTTAAAACTCTGAATTTTAAGTTTTCCCTCCAGTATTGAATATAAAATGGATGCTACTAACACAATTTGAAAAGTAACTGACCAGTGAAACAACATACCATGATAGTAGCTGTAGCAGTTCCTTCCTCGCCGCCTCCCCAACATTCGCCAATATTAGGACACTTTGCTTCCTCACAAACCTACAAAAACGTAACAGTAAAATGTTTTATTTAATATTAATTTAAAAATAGCTATATAATCACTGCTCTGGACATGTTTAGGAAATTTTCTCTATTTCAACTCTATAAAATATCGCACTACTGGAGGTGTTTTGTTTTTTCACATAAAACATGATGATGGGATAGTCCAGACTTATATACCATAGGTATAGAGAGTATAGCCCAACCTCTTTGGGCTTGAAAAATAATTATAATAAACTTTGTGTACATACTGTGCTCAAGTTCAGCTCTCTAAGAGTTTTCTTCAATCTTGCATAGTTTTTACCAATAGGGATCTCAGTCTTAAGCCACGGAGGGAGACGAAGCCTGTAAAAAAAACAGAATAATGAAACGTTTTTTCAGCCTAATTCAGTTTAATTCAAAACAATGAAAGCCAGGAACTAAAGTATTGTTGCACAACAGCTGTTTGCATGAATATTGTTAGAACAAATGAGGAACCTTGCTCTAGCAGAGAGGATGTTTCAAAAGCAAGCTCCTTGTAGCCTTTACATACTCAGGCATTCTTGGTACTAATGTCTTCATATAATGTTTGCCTAGTCTCCCTTGAAGGGTGAAAGGGGTCTCCACAGATGGTTTTGAAATGACCCTAAAGGATGTGCATAAATTCATTGAGAAGCAGTTTGGTACCCTTATCTACATAATGATATTTTGTCTATTACAAAATAATCTGATTCTAAGGTGTGGAGTAAGTCAGAGTATGCAAGAAGTCCCCTGGGACTATATGGCCCTCTTGTTAACTTATCTTAAAATTCACAGGTGCACTTGGAAGTTAATAATTAATTATTGCGCACACAATTAAGTAATTCATGTACCTCTCTCCTTTTTTCCTGCGATAAGGATTTTCCACATTTCCAGCTATAAAATCCTCCAGTCCTGGACCATTTGCAATCTTATCCTTTGAATCACTTGATAAAGTACTGTGAAACCTTTGTTTGTTCCTGCACAACGATGACAGGCTGCCAGACTACAAGTAACAAGAAAAAAATTAAAGTAGATGAAACATGACATTGAAACTTACTAGTACTAGTAGGATAATGTGACTTTGATGCAGCAGTTTTCTGACAATACATTTAACGGGAATTTTTTAGGAGCACGATAGACATTTAATTAGGGAGGCTTAAAAGCTGATGTAAATAGTAACATAGTCTTCAAAATGTTAATTTTTAACGTAAGTATAAAATGTATTTGAACATTGTCTACTGTATTAGAGTCGCGTTTTCGTAACGAAGTGACATTGCCTCGATCATAACAGCAAAATCTAACTTGAGTGGTCATTAGCTTGAATTATATTTTCACGTTTTTTCTACCTGTGACCGAAGTAACAACATGCATTCGTAATGTTGTGGATGAAGCAAAATTTTCCTAACAAACGCAATATTGGCCGCCATCTTTGTTGTGTAACCTTTGCTATCTTGCGAGCCTGCAGTAGTAAACCCAGCGGTTAAAAAAAATTTTTTTTCTGAAAAACCAAAAAAATCCAAACAAACAAACAATCGCGATAAGCAATGTCAAGCTCATTTACACTGTAAAAACAAAAAATAGAATTAAAATTGGAAGTTTATATTTATTTGAAATTAAATTTCTAACTACCACTCCATTTGAAAGTGGGTTCTTTTGCAAAGTCTTATGAGAAAAAAAGGGCAATAAATTTGTTTTCGCAATACCATATAAGTACTAGAATATTTTTGACAGTTTCAAGGAGTTTGATAATAATAATAAAAGAACGAAAAATTAACAAAACAAGAACTAAACATATTTCTTGGTTGGGCTTCCTGTGTTTTTTCCCAGAAGTCTACTCGGCCATAGTACGTGGACTAGTAGTTGGGTTTCTACAAAATGAAGGAAGTTTTCAAGGTAACTTTTCAACTACTGTTTTCACCTTGTTCATTGCATATTATAAACTTTGTATTCCACCATATTCATAGAAATATATCATATAAGTGACGTGCTTAATCTGGCTGTTAATGGTGGCTCGAAAAGAGCTATGAGATCATTTAAAACAAACTCTGCTTTATACCTCGACTGAATTACATTCCTAACTGCAGAAGCATCAGTTCAGCATATTGATCTTGTTTTCAAATCAAAAGCTTGAAATTGATGAATTACCTATCTTTTGTTAAATTGACATATTTAATGTGAATACTATGGAATATTTTATTGATTCCTGCAGATATCAATAAGGATTTTAACCTGAAACCATCAGACACAACATGGAAAATTTGTAAGTTTGATATTCTTGCTGAACATAATACCGTCAGTTTATATTATGACGCTTTATTTATTAAATTAATTTGTATGATGTTTTATATGTGGTATTGTTCGGCACTGCAACATATATTGATTTTGGTCACTTAGTGACAGGGTGGAAATTTGTTGAGCTGGGTGTCTGGTGTGGTCTGTGATTTCTCTGCACGTTACTTCTGGGAATTACTGTTGTTATCCATTATAATGTCAGTGCTTGTTTACACAGGAATAGAATTGCCAATTCCAATAGAAAATTTGACATATTTGCTCCTATAGTGAAACAGTTTAATCTAAAGTGGTGTGGTTTTCATATATATATATATGTTACAGTGAGGGCAAAAAAAAAACATAAGTTCACTTGTCTTTATTTAGCTTTTTATTTTCTGAGCTTTTTACTGCTTCAAATCCTCAAAAAAGGTTGGCCAGAACTCAATTTCAAATCAATTAACTCAAAGGATGTATGTTCAAAAAAAGTGTCAAAAACGTATGAGATGTTCATGTTTAGAGTGCCCTCACTATAATGTGTACTAAATATTCAGAGAGTTAGGGGGCTATTCCACTACATTGTTAAAGGTTGTTTTGAAGTAAAGTTATTGTGAAATAGGACCACTGATTCACAAAACTATGAAAATTCAAGCAGTGGTCTGTGCAGGTGCAAAGGTCAAAATACCTCTGAAATTGTTTTTATTACAAATTGTATAAATAAGTGTTTATTAGTTAAAATTTGTTGTTATATTATTTTGACTGTTTACAAAATAAATATGAGTTGTCAATTCACTTATTTTTTTTATTCATTATTGTAATTCCCATAACTTATATTAACATTGTAAAATATACAATTACCAAGGGGTAGAAAATCCTGACTCCACCCCTTTGAAAACTGCCACTTACAATGTAATTTATGAACTTTGACTGGCCATGAACTATAAGTGACAATGTAATGATCAATTTACTGGGTTCAACATATGAAGAACAAGACATGTTTTTTCAAATACACCCTACGAGTAACTGTTACATTTTGAATAAACACATTCTTTACTTCATGTTTTCCATGTATAATAATTACTAAATGATTTCATGAAGTGTTTGGTATTTCTTTCTTTTGTTATTATTATTTTGTATGAAAAAATGTAAAGTACATTTGTTGCACATCTGTATATCATATTTTGATAAAGTTATTTATACTAGCTATGGGGAGCTGTCTCAGAGAACATTTGTTACTTCAGCTTCCCAGCACCTCATTATGATTTTTTTCGATTTTTCCCTGTTTTCTCATTTTTCTCATTGTTGTTTATTAAGAAATGTTATACAAAATTAAAAATGTATCAAGAGCGCAAATAAGAGATTATTATTAAATATTATGTTTCAGGAAACGTGCAACTGCTGAGCAGTTAATCAAAGACTATTTCCACCAACTAACTGAAGGCTGTGGTTTGTCTGGTTGTACCAATGAGAACTGTGCGTCAAATGGAAGATTGAATCTGACCAGAAATGAAGCTGCTGCTCGTGCTTTGAAACTGTTCCAAGATAAAGCTCAGCTTTGTGCTAATCTAGGAAACCATCATAAAGGTTGGGCATTTTTTATTTATGTATCAGTCAAGTCCAAGGTTTCCTCCCCCAAGGGCAAGACCCCAGTCATTTGATTTTCAGAAAAAAACTTTGTCAAATGCACTATTATGTGGTAAAAATAAGTGGTCCCACTGTTTTGATTTTAAAAAATTCTTAGTTTACACTTCTTTTCCTGTTTTTTAAGTCTGCATGTCTAGAAAACATTGAGTGAGATTTGTTGACAAAACAGAGATGTTGTTTGTTTTGAAAATTTTTACACATTTGAGTTTTGGACTCATTTTCCAAATTGAATGTTTTAATTCAATAATGAAATAATTATTTTTTTAATTGAAGGGTTCAAAGCGAAAACGGCCTAAGTGCATTTTAGGATAATTTTTTCGAATTTTCGAATTTTTACCAAATCAATCAAAAAAGGAATCTGATGATTTATTTTGGTCTAAAAATAAAGGTCTTCTATTTTTTCCAGAGAAATTGTCTGAAAAAGGTGAAATTCGGCCCGTAGTTACGCTTTCGCTTTGCTTGACAACCGTTCACTCTTGCGTGAAAAGCACAAATTTGTACAAGGACGATAATAATCCCCGAGTGAATATGCATAAGTACAAATCTTAGAGTGCGCGCACTAAATAAATACCACTAAATAGTGCTATTTAATGCTAATTCTATTTTTGTTTTTTTTGTTTTTTTTGTTTAATAAGCGCTATTTACTACTAAATAGTGACAACTGTAGCACACTTTTAGTGCGTGTACTCTACTTTCAATGCAAAAACTTTAATTCAATTTTTATCGTTTATCGTTTTGTGGATTTTCTCTCAATGTGTTAAAAATGATAACGAGCTAATCTCGACATCAGTGTTCATGGGGACGAATAAACCTATTAATATAATATATGTATTTTTTGGCTAAAAACTTGGCCTTTTAGCAAAAAGTTTAATATTCTAAGAAAATTCAGTCCTACTTCTAATCTTATGCAAGTTTTTCAAGTTTGATTAGACTGAAAACCAGTTTCAAACGTGTTCAACATGTAAGTTTGCCAGTTTCAATCCTCCCCAGTAACACAAACACACAGGAGTCTTGATCAAAGCCAAAAAGAAACTACCCTGGACGAGCTTAAAGTTTGTACGACTCAAAAAATCCCTAAAATCGCCAAAAATGTCCTTTTTCGGACAATTTCCTAAAAAAAAAAAGAACATGTTTGTTTTTAGACCAAATTATATCGTCAGATGCCTTTTTTTGATTGATTTGGTGAAAATTCGAAAATTCGAAAAAATTATCCTAAAATGCACTTAGGCCGTTTTCGCTTTGAACCCTTCAATTTGAAAATGATCATTGTATTTGATTACAAACACATTATTGTGCTCCTTCTAGATCCAAACACTAAATCCAAGGTACAAGTGCCCTTTTTCACAGAAAGCTCACTTCTGTCGGCAATTAAGACATGTAAAGAGGTAGGAAGCTATAAAGAGTTGGTCCACCGTATTGGTAAAGTGCTGTCTGATTCAGAATCATTAAACAAAAGCTTCTTATTGGAAAAACCAAGGCAGTTACAAGATGCAACACTTTACGTAGATGTAGAAGCAGTGAAAAGAGTCTATAATGCTTTATTTGAAATAGGTGATTCTTCCATAGAGAATGCTTTAATCAATGCACTGGAAGCTTTGTCAACAGTTATTGAAATGGAATTACGAATGAAAAAGCCTTGTGAAGATCCACAGTATCTTAATCAATTTGTTTTTACATTCTTGAACAGTATGTTGCAAAGTCCAGAATACTTAGAGAGAGCTTTGCCAAGTTTTTTGAAAGTTGTATGTCTGCTACCAACACAATCACAGGCTCAACTTGTGAAGATTTGGTGTTCATTCCCTGTAGAAGACATCCGTAATATGGTTCAGACTTTACAACAGTTAATAACATATCAAGTGCTGACGGGTCCATCTACTGTTAGTCATGTGCCAGTTCACGATGATGATGTAATAGTCAACAGTGCCAAAACCATGAAACTCTTATACTTTGTAAACCTTATAGAAGGAAACAAAAGAAGCCCAGTTGATGTCAACCGCCTAGAAATTACCAATGGATTATCTACAAATAGTATGTTTTTTCTAGATCCCCTAGTTAGAGAACTGAAAATTAAGTCTTATGACTGTCGTCATCCTCTTCTGGACTATGAAGAATTTGTCAATGAACCACTGAATGATCACATAGAAGTTGACCGGGATTATACCCATTTTAAAAGTGAACAGCACCAAAAATTTTCATTCCTCAATCACACATTTTTGCTTAGCACAGCTACAAAAGGTTTAGGTTTGTTTTATGATAACCGTGTTAGGATGTACAGTGAAAGAAGGCTGACCATGCTGTATAGTCTTGTCCATGGACATACACATGCTCCTTTTCTTCGTCTTAAAGTAAGGAGAGATAACTTGATTGGTGATGCTCTAGTCAGGGTAAGTTTACAAGTAGTCTGGGTAGTGGTTATTGGGGAGGGGGTTGGGAAGGAAATTTGGGAAGGGGAACTTCCTTTTCAATGAGACTACTCAATGTGTGGAGAGAGTACTGTTACGTCACTAACACTATACTCTGCCAGTGGAGTAGTCCATCCTTTCCTGTCCTTATCCCCAATCCCATCCTTGTCCACAAATCTCCTCCCCAACCCTTCCCAATAGCTGCTGCACAGACAAGTTTACAAGGAAAATCAGACTTCTTTATCATGGGGGGTAGAGTCCTTTAAACAAAACTGCATGTGGGTACAGTGTAGTTGAAAATGTCCTAATTTTATTATTGGTTGTATATCCCAGCCTGTGTGTTAGAGTTTCTCAAGGGAACATGGGCTGCATATCTTCCAAACTAACCATGCACTACAAGTGATGCTACCAGATCAGAATATTTATATTTCAGTCT
The DNA here is from genome assembly GCA_918843875.1 of Diadumene lineata. Lineage (NCBI taxonomy): Eukaryota > Metazoa > Cnidaria > Anthozoa > Actiniaria > Diadumenidae > Diadumene > Diadumene lineata. Next base: position 16,935,835 of record OU974070.1, on the reverse strand, counting down.
AATAGTTTATAAAACATCTCATTTTACAATTCCATAGAAAATTAAAAAGCTATACATTACAAGAAAAATAAATGCTTAATGAATTCCGACTCTGGTAGTGAAATGATGGCTCTATGGAGGCCTATGTAACTGGTACACTGTGTCGGGCATATTGTGTTTTGTCCCAAACCCCCCATAACTTCATAAATATATTGGTATGTGTACTGACAACCTATATTACAGTAAATTGAACCATATCATAATTATCCTAACCATAATTTTCTGTTTGATTTGGTACTTTTATTCCCCAAGTAACCAAGCAGTGACATTGTAGTGAATTAGGGCAATTAGCTGGGTCCTTCATCAACAGTTTATTTGTTTATAGCTGGAAATGGCTGCACAAGACAACCCGTTAGATCTCAAAAAGCAGTTAGTTGTGGAATTTGAAGGAGAGCAAGGCATTGACGAGGGTGGTGTTTCTAAGGAGTTCTTCCAGCTAGTAGTTGAAGAGATTTTTAATGCTGATTATGGTAAGTTATTTAATATAATATTTGCGCTAAGAGGTCACATGACCAAATCAAACAGCTCAGTAAAAATGATGCCCAAAAAAATGAAAAAGGCATAGCAAAATTGCAGCTTCTACTCATAACATAGGATGACAACAAATATTGAAAGTTGTGAAATTTCTTGAGATTCATTCATTTGGTGGTAAAGAGTATCACCCAACATGAATTGAAAAAATAGTTTTAAAAACACTGCTATTTCTGTTTCTTTGTATATGGTGAGTTGAAACTTGTTAAATGCCAAAACAAACAAACTTAAAAAGAAAAAAGAAAAGAAAACAGCTAGGTGTAAATAAATTGTGTACATTATTTATGGTAGGGATATCCTAGAGCTTAACCAATCAAAACATGTTGTTCAATGGAATCACACAACATAAACAGGGATAATGGTAAAATGCGATTATGTGATTCACATAATCTGTCTAAAATCGCATAATTCCGAAAAAATTGCATAATAACCCAAAATTTTTACGATTTTGACTAAAAAACAATCAAAAATATTGTTACTACAAATCTCAAGAACAGCCTTAAAAACTCCACAAAAACAAGCCAGACTCGCTTTTCCAAAATGCTTTTATATGCCAAAATTATGCATTTTTGAATTGCAGGACAAGTTAAATATCAATAAAATTTAAAAGAATATAAGAATGTATACGTTTTCTGTGGAAAAAAACATGAAAAACTCCATAGCACAGTCGAGACTCACATTATTTTTAAAACATTTATCAACAAGGCATCACTCACAGTGGCAGAGTATAGACTAGAACTAGTTTTGTTTTGACAGCAATTTTTATTGATTGAAATGATCCAACGAGCTTTGCCTGAACAATTACATGTGCTTTTACAATATTCCAGTTTATGCCATTTTTAGAGTTGTATTTTTCAGATATTTAACAATAATGTTGCATAATGTTTTGCAATATTGTGCAATTTTTCCGCATAGTCAACATTTTTTCCCATATAATCAATTATTTTTTCCGCATAATTTTGATTTTTTTTTTCCGCATCATACCACCATTCCTGCATAAAGGTTCTTCATTTACTCTCTTTTTCACTCTTAAATCTCAGCCTTCTTGTGATGTAATGACACCTTATACATTATACACATTATTACTTATCCATTTATATCTTTCCTCAGGAATGTTCACATATGACCCTGAGTCTAGGGTATGCTGGTTCAATCCAACATCATTTGAGAGCGATGCTCAGTTCCGCCTTATTGGTCTTGTCATTGGCCTGGCTATCTATAACAACATCATTCTTGATATTCATTTTCCAATGGTGGTCTATCGCAAGCTCTTTGGTAGAAATGGAATTTTTGATGACCTCAGTGATTCTCATCCAGTAAGTTGATTTAGTTTTATATCAACTTTTTGATCACTTGGATGGATATAGTGTTTTTATAATGTAACATTTGGATTGATAACTGTGATGTTGAGGGTGATGTTGTCCTTTGTTATTCATGTGTGAACCAAATTGGCCAATATTTCAATATTGACTATTGGTGTGAAGTGTGGATTCCGAACTATCTTAAACCACTAGTTTGATTACCTCATTCAAAAACAATAAAATGTAATACAATAAAAGACAAAAAAAATCAGTTTTTGATTTCTCCAAATGCAGCAGATTTTAGAAGATAAGGAAGTATTACCTTAATTACAACATTATACTGTAGCATTAAAAAGATTTATCAATTATGAACATGTATTAAACATTTCAGGATTTTATTTGGGATGAAGAAAATCCCAAAATATCACAAAGAAAACAATAGACATATGAGCTCTCATGTACCTATTGTGCATGAACCCATGTATAAATCATTGTTATATAATAGAAATACTGGACATTTTGTCTGAACCTTCCGAAAGCTTGGGAAAAAAAAAGCAAAATACATGATTGAAGCAAAAAATAATCAATTCTAAACAGGTGTAATCGAAGTGTTTTTTTTTTATTTGTTTGAACAGACTTTGTTCAATAGCTTGAACAACCTGCTACACTATCCAGGCAATGTGCAGGAGGATTTGATGTGCACCTTTAAGATTGGCTACACAGATGTATTTGGCTCAAGTTTGACCCATGATCTGAAGGAACACGGAGGTGACATCCCTGTTACTAATGAAAACAGAATGGTATGAATTTTTGTCTTCATTCTTTTCATTAGACGAAGTAATATAGAGTTATGAGTGTTATCATATGATTGGGAAGCAGTACAGTTACAATACCACTACAATATGGAAGAAAATTTAAATCTTTTCTTAGAAACTATGGTTACGATACAGTGCTGTTTCCCACTGAAAATGACTCTTGACTTACTACTATATCTACTACAAAAAATATGTTGTGCAACAAAACATTTGCTCCTGGCTTTTACTCCCTTTGTTGTGCAACAAGTTTTTCGTTGGTACACACAAGGGAGCTTGCTCCAGGAGCATGTTGCGGGAGCAAGCGCCGTCGTGTGTACTGGCCTTATTTTTCTTATTATTATTTACTGTCTCTTACAGATTATTTTGATCAGCAAGTTTAAAATGTTTCATTTGTTTTGTCTTTTTGACCATCAATCAATTTCAGGGGCAGAGTTTATTTCAAATCAACTCCTAATGAACGATTAATGTGTACTTACAGCAAGTGCCGTCCTATAAAATTGATTGATGACCCAGAAAAAATCAGATATTTGTTTGCAATACTGTCTCTGATAATTATTTCCGAGCTCTTGTACACTTGCTTATTCTCATTACTTTTGTTCCTAGGAATATATCAATTTATATACTGACTTCATCTTGAACAAATCAATTGAAAAACAGGTATACTATTTATAAAAAAATGTGTGAATACCTTGGTCTTTATTGACACAAAATGTGTAATTTCAAGGTTCATAAAATTCAGATTCCAATATTTAATGTCTTATAAAATAATGGAGTTCCTTTGTCAATCAGAGTGATCTTTTGGATAATTTGACCTATAACTTGTTAAAGCTCTCACTGAATGGCAACATTGAAGTGTATGTATGATCACCCCTAGAATATACATCCACATTCTACCAAAGTATTGTGAGGTTTTATCTCTCAGCTAGCCTGCTGCTGTCGTATATACATGAATTGGTTCACTGGGCAATTAAGTGCCTATTACTAAGTAGCAGGTGTGATATGGAAGTGTTTTGTTTTCAGTTCAATGCATTCAAGTCTGGTTTTGATATGGTGGTTGGTGATTCACCTTTAAAGACATTCTTTAGACCAGATGAGGTGGAACTGCTTGTCTGTGGTAGCAAGGTATGAGTATTCATTCACTGATTGATTGATTAATTTATTCAGCAGTCAGTGTATTAGAGTAAATAACAACCTTCCAGTACAGAAGACTGAACTATCACTATCTTCCCACACTATTATTATAGAATATTTGTGTATTGTATTAAGTATTATGCATAATTAATTCAAATTCGAGCCCTGCCTAGCTTGCTACCTGCAGGACTTAGTATTTGTAAACTGAAATTGTTTGTTAATAAAGATTGTTTGATTGATTGATAGATTGATTGATTGATTGATTGATTGATTGATTGATTGATTGATTGATTGATTGATTGATTGATTGATTGATTGATTGATTGATTGATTGATTGATTGATAGTTGAATAAAGTTATTCACCAGTTAAAAGTAATCCATTGTGTAGTATTTTGTTTAGAGTAATTAACCAGCTGGATAGTAATTTATCCAGTGGATAGCACTATCCAGTCTTTGTACAAGCAGCCCCTGATTGATAGATTGATATTGACTATTTAAGTGGTTAATTATTGATTTATTGGACAATAGAATTTTCCTACATTCGCTTGACTGGCCACAAAACAATAGATTTATGTGGAGGTTGGAGTGTATGCACAGACCAGCCTCCAAGTGAATCTATTGTTTTGTGGCCAGTCAAGTGAATGTGGAGAAGGTCTATTGATTGATAATTGGTAACTAATGAATAATGATTGACTGTATAATTCAAGACAGATTGATTGAATGGCAATTTGATTGGTTTACTGTATTGCTGATCAGTGAATTGATTGGTTCTTGATTGGTTGACACGGTGGTTGATCACTGGCAGTGTGAGGACTTGTTTAGTTATATAATACTGTTTGTCTTGTTTTGGTTACAGGAGCTTGATTTTGAAGCATTGGAAAGTGCCACAGATTATGATGGTGGTCTAACCCAAGATTCACAGTTGATCAAGTAAAGATACTTATATTGATGACACTTGAACCATGAACACTTGTCTTTATTTAAGTGTTTATTTTCTGAGCATTGTACTGCTGCAAACCATCCAAAAAAGTAGAATTGAGCTCAAATACACAGAGTTATAAAAAACACTGATTTCTAATGTATGCACTCAGAGAATGCTGTTTAAACAAAGTATTAAGTAATGTAATAGTTGATAGTCGGGGACCATATGTAGGAATTTTAGCTCCCGTGGGAATTTTGTGATTAAAGCTGGCAACTAGGCTAGTTGTTTAGATGATCCCTCAAGTCTCAAGAAAACATTTGTTGCCAATCTTGCAACTCGCTCCTTTTTCCTGTGGCCGTCATTTTAAAAAACTGATATAATTGATACTGCATGGAAACGAGGCTGGGTATCAAAAAAGCGTATTTATTCTTTCTTTGTGTAGAAGACATGCCTGAACTAACACATAATACTTTTTATACTATAAATAATACGTCAAAATTGTATTGGTGATGTCACAAATTTGACCACGTGACTGAAAGGCATGAAAGCGAGGCTAATACGCAAAAGTTATTTTTTTGAAAATTATTCATTTATATTTCAAGAAGAATCATTCAAACACAGTAGAAACTTGTTCATCTAGATAATATACAAGTCATATCATACAATAAACAAGGTCATGTGATCTGTGCACGGAATCGAGGCTTAAGAACGTTTTCAAATTATTTCTAACACTGATTTTATAACACTTTCCGTAACTGTTTTTAATTTTTTTTGTAACATAAAACTTGATATTCTTCCTCAATAAAAAAAAATAATCAACTTTTAAGACGTGTCTGCATTTGCAATAGATATCAAGAAGAAAAGTATGCTAAAAATGTAATTTCTTGTTTCGAAAGGCTCATACCTTTCAAAGGAGGTTTCTGTTAAAGCTACATTCAAACGTCCCTGCTTACTCTGAGTGCTTTATGATTTGCAAGCTTTTTAGTTGAAAGTGAGGATGACTAGCTTTTAATGCATAACATTTGTTTAAATAATTCAACCGCTGAAGAGGGGTTGATCGGCAGTGGAATAGTATATTCAAGCTTCACGCAACCAACCACAAACTAGCTTTGAATTTGAAGGCAAGATGCTGTCCGCTTTGATACAAGCCTTACTATCAATGTCTTTATTGGTAAATGTTTTTATTGGAATTATAATTAAGTTAAAACTGTGCGCTATTCATCTGCCAAACCAATGCCTATAACATCAGTTACCTCATTTATAAGAATCATCAATGTAATTGACAAAAATGCAGCTGGTATTTGAAAGTTTGAGCCTAAAGGTTTCTAGAGTTTTATGGGATTGACAATAATAATAATAATAATGACCTTTATTATAGTCTCAAAAACTTCTAGCATGGCACAAGTGCCACACTAATCGGGGAGACTTTTTTCAAGGACCATTGATTGAGCAGAGGCCATAAGTTGGATTCCCAGTGACTTATTGGCGTATTGGTATTTACACTCAAGCCTCGATTCCATGCACTAAGCCACAGGATATGTTAAATGTGAGATGAAACAGTGTGTGATATAACACATGATCTATCTAGACACCACGCTCAAAATTATTTGAATATTTCATCAAATTTTGTATGCGGGCATTAATTTTAGGAATTTATACATTCGCCTTTCATGTCCTTCAGTCACATGGTTAAATTTGTAACATCACCAAAACAATTTTTATGTATTATTGATGGTATGAAAAGTATTGTGTGTTAGTTCAGACATGTCTTCTACATAAAGAAAGAATAAATAGGCTTTTTTGATACCCAGCCTCGTTTCCATGCAGTATCAATTATATCAGTTTTTTAAAACTAACGGTCAGAGGACCAAGGAGCGAGTTGCAAGATTGGCAACAAATGTTTTCTTGAGACTTGAGGGATCCTCTAAACAACTAGCCTTGTTGCCAGCTTTAATCACAAAATTCCCACGGGATGACATATGGCCCCTGACTATGATGTTGCTTTAAAAAAAATCATTTCTTAAATCATATTTAGCTGAAATATTCAACAACAAACAACAAGAAATATATATATATATATATATATATATATATATATACACTCGTTTGCAAGAACGTTGTAGTATACATTTATACATTTATACAAATATCTAATGAGATGCAAAAGGCAAAATAAGCCGTTTTTACACACGAAACGCACTGTTTTATAATCAGTACGAAGTCATAGACAGGAAAAATATATTTTGACATTTATGAAATGAAACAAACAATAAATAAAGCGAGTTTTCCGTTTTGCATATGATTAAATAAACTGAATAAATTAGATATTTGTATAAATGTATACTACAACGTTCTTGCAAAACTTTTTTTTGAGAAAATTCAAGTTAAAGTTGTATGCACATCAGGACGAATCTCTTGCTGATTTAAAAACTCAGTCATGGCTATGATTTTATATTGTCCTCTACCTCATTTATTATTTATTATTTAATAAAAAAGTACAAAGTGTTAACGGTTCAAGTATCCTCACTTGAATACAGGCATGTGTTATTTTAGTTTATAGCCTTCAATGCTGGCCAATAGTTGTTAATAATAAGTAATTGTTAGTGAGAGCACTTATCACACTAGAGTGCACGCACTAAAAGTGTGCAACACAAATACCACTAAATAGTGCTATTTTATGCTAATACTATTGTTTTCTTTTATTTAATTAGTGCTGTTTACTACTAAATAGTGACAATTGTTGCACACTTTTAGTGTTTGTACTCTAATTAGCATGAAATAACACTATTTAGTGGTATTGGTATGTTGCATGCACTCTATTGAGAGTCACACTGTCAGCAGAAATGTTCTTATCAACTGGTGTTCTTTGTTCAACAGATGGTTCTGGGAGATAGTACATAACTTTACATTAGAGCAAAAGAGACAGTTATTGATGTTTACAACTGGTAGTGACAGAGTTCCTGTGGGGGGACTGGCTAAAGTCAAACTTATTATAGCTAAAAATGGCTCTGATTCTATGAGGTCAGTTGTCGTAGGTATATTAGGCTTAGTCTATAAGGCGTTTTTCACATGCCACAAACACAGTTGAAACAGTCAACATTATTAGGAGGTCTTCAAGGCAATTTCATGCTTCATTGTGAAAAATGCCTTGTAAACTGATTATATTTATATCCAGTATTGTTTGTTGGATTGTTTGTTTGCTTGTTTTTTATGTTATTGTGATTACATTAGGTTACCTGGAGCACATACATGATTCAATGTCTAACCATTCTCATCCAATGATATAGTATTGTGATTACATTAGGTTACCTACAGCCCATACATGCATCAATGTGTAACCATTCTCATCCAATAATATGTTATTGTGATTACATTAGGTTACCTACAGCCCATACATGCTTCAATGTGTAACCATTCTCGTCCAATAATATGTTATTGTGATTACATTAGGTTACCTACAGCCCATACATGCATCAATGTGTAACCATTCTCATCCAATAATATGTTATTGTGATTACATTAGGTTACCTACAGCCCATACATGCTTCAATGTGTAACCATTCTCATCCAATAATATGTTATTGTGATTACATTAGGTTACCTACAGCCCATACATGCATCAATGTGTAACCATTCTCATCCAATAATATGTTATTGTGATTACATTAGGTTACCTACAGCCCATACATGCATCAATGTGTAACCATTCTCATCCAATAATATGTTATTGTGATTACATTAGGTTACCTACAGCCCATACATGCTTCAATGTCTAACCATTCTCATCCAATGATATAATATTGTGATTACATTAGGTTACCTACAGCCCATACATGCATCAATGTGTAACCATTCTCATCCAATAATATGTTATTGTGATTACATTAGGTTACCTACAGCCCATACATGCTTCAATGTCTTATTGTTGCCTGAGTATTCATCTAAAAGCAAGCTTGAAGAACGCTTATTGAAAGCCATTAACAATGCCAAGGGCTTTGGTCTACTCTAGATGAACGCACTCTCTGCAGGCTCAATGGTATTGTACAAATAGGAAATTGCAAACTGACTGTTTCCTTGATAGATCCAAGAAACATTTTTGTAGCAACTCTTGCCATTGGCTTCTTTCACAGATACCTGACGGTGTAAAACACATCTTTGAAAGAGGTTAGGGTTAGCTCCTTGCCTTTTCCCTTCTTCCTTCTTTGGATAGTTTTATTGGATAGGATAACATGAAGCTATTGCTATTTAGTTAAAAAAACGTGTTCTGTACAGAAGTGAGATGTTTAGATAGAAAGAAAGGACCGTTTTTATATGGAAGTAAGTTCTCACTGCTAACAAATGGTTTTGTCTGGAATCCTGAAGAACTTGCCTTCATATAAGGTTCTTTCTATTTATGTTATGTAGTCATAGTCTTGTATAACATTTAGAAGTTTAAACAAGTAAGAAACCAATTTGAGGTGTCTCATGATAGATTTTAATTAACTAAAAAACACACAAAGTTTGCAGAGTTGTGGTTTGCTATTTTATTAATTACATAAGTAATGGTGACATTTTTGTACCAGGGGGGTGGGTGCTTGCACGAAGCCTGGGTAAAGTTATGAGATTAGCTGCACAGAAAAAACGATATAGTAAAACTGGACTCTCGATATACCAATTGCAATTCTCCTTTAACTCACGACTATTTTGGTCCAAAATGTGACTTTTTCCTCTATCTCTTTATTTGTAAAATTATCCTCAGTAAACCGGCGAAAACCCCTCTGAATGAGATATTTTCTTTGTTCCCAGTACTATTAATGAATTTGATAACGATTTATCCAGTAGACAGTGCTATAGGTGAAGGTGTCGTTCAACTAACCCTTGTCATAAGAAAATTACTTTAAGAATAAGAAAGAACATACTGGTGAGAGTGCTATGTCTTTGGGCATATTGAGATAAAATTGTAAACTATATAAGGTTTGTTGAATGGAAAAAATCATTATCCCTTGAAAAACGTAAATTGCGCATGTGCAGTAGCTAAGTAGTGAGTCATGAAATAACCATTATCTACTGCGCATGTTCAGTTTACGTTTTTCATGAGCCAAACCCACATGGTTTTGACATTGTGGTGCAAAAGTTTATAAATACAGTATTAAATTATCTAATGATATGCAGAAATGCATGTACAGCGATTCTTAGAGTTAACAAAGGTCCTGTTTACATGTATATGTGGTCTAGTTTACGTGAAGCTAGTTGTCCCGGTCAACCGAGACAACATTATATTGGGTTTACATGGAGTTTTTCTCTCGAGTTGTCTAACCTAGACAATAAATTTATGCAGAATTGACTCGACCAGGGAAACATAACCACAGGAAGCCCACTTCAAGTAAATTTAGATACTCTGAACTCTCATTTTGCGATGCCAAAAGATGACAGAGTGTTATCTAGTGGATTCTTAATGCTCACATCCCAACGTATAGTAAACAACCAAAAAACATTGTATGAAAACACTTTCCAGTTAAAGACAACCGGGGCAACTGACTTCTTGTGAACCCAGCCTAACAGATCAGTTGTGATGCTAATGTGCCAACCAGAACCTAGCCTCTAAGACAGGCCTTTCAGGCTCTTCACAAAGTAAACAGGCGTTCGTGGCGAAAGAAGTTTCATGATGAGCCTAAGAAGGCCTGTCTTAGAGGCTAACCAGAGCTAGGATGATAAAATAAGTAAACTATGCTTTATTGTAAACCAGGCCAAACTAAAATGTTTTTAGTACTTCTAGCACTTGGCTAAAACCAAACTTGTTTTAGATGTCAATATACCCAGAATGCCTTAGGGGCTTTGTATCTTAGAGTGCAAACACTAAAGTGTGCAACAGTTGTCACTATTTAGTAAAAAATAGTACTGATTAAACAAAAGAAAACAATAGAATTAAAATAGTGCGTAAAATAGTTATTTTGCACACATCTAGTGCGTACACTCTATTAGTTGTGGAGTCGGAACCCCAAGACACAAAGCCTCTATGGTATCCAGGATTTATGTTAAAAGCGCTTACTGAAAAATGCTAATTATTTGTCTCCTTAATAAATAAGATATTTGTTTCATTGTGTACAACTTTTTGCCAATTTAAGAAGGTGCTGTGTCGATTATTTTAGCTTGGGTTATTTCTCGCAACTTTTTCTGCTAAGGGACAAAGCAGCTGTTTATTCAGACTAGAATAGTTGAAGACACTTCATGCGATTTTGACTTATACAGAGAGTGGAAAACCCGCTGTTTGTATTCAGTGGTACATTTGTTTGTCTTGTAACAGTTTCAGTTCAATGTTTTGTTAAAATGTTTTTAAAAGAAATATTTCTTTGGAATTAATATTAATTTACAATAACCAATTAAAAGTTAGAGTTAAAATATTGTCAGTGGCATTAGATTTATTTTTCATTACTGAAGTGCAGAAACAATGAAATGATTTTTTTTTCATTTTGAAATTGTCTTTGCACTTACACTTGTAACATGTGCATTTGCGTTGGTCATATGAACCGTACTTACTACATAATGTTCTTGGCATTATTGGTGATTTGAGGGGCTCGGCATTCATATAGTAAACAGACCCGTGAGAACCGACATAGTGCACGCACTAAAAGTGTGCAACAGAAATAACACTAAATAGTGCTCTTTTATGCTAATTCTATTGTTTTCTTTAGTCTAATTAGTGCTATTTACTACTAAATAGTGACAACTGTTGTACACATTTAGTGTTTGCACTCTAGAGTGCAAACAATTAATCCGTGAAACTTTAGTAATACCAAATAGTGCTATTTTATGGTAATTCTATTGTTTTCTTTTGTTTAATTAGTACTATTTTGTACTATTTAGTAATTAGTGTTTCATGGATTTATTGTTTGCACTCTATTCAGTTCATGTAATCTATTTTAAAAAAACCTATTTTGTTTTATTGTATTGTCGTCTTATTTCGTCAGCTGATTGTTATTTCGGCTCTACCAAAAAGACCTTAGAGTTCCTCGCCTAGCCACCAGTGTGTCGTTGATTGACTATTATTAGTACATGTAAATAGAGTGTCGATGGTATAATAGAAACCAAAATAGTCTTCGTTTTTCACTAACTTTGCGCTAAAAGTACAAGATGCTGTCCAAGTTATATCGATGTGAATGTGTTGTAGTGTTTTTAACTGATGACCAAATATGGCAATGGTACAATCAAAACATTCGTAATTCCTTATATTTATATATCTGAGTTTTTTGCAATTACCGGGAAACATCCCCGTGGATGTAATATCAACATCACTCAGACTTCCAAGAATATAATCAGGAAGTAGGGAGCTACCTACTCTACGTGGAAAGTCGCAAGTTGCTCTGAACAGAGTTGCTTTGGAACGAATATACTGGATTGCTTCAGGTGATAGTCGATATCTGTCCCAACTTGATGGCGAAAGAGTGTTAATAGGTGTGTTCTCAAAGAACGTCTTATGCGAGAACTCTGCTTTGTTGGCTAAGGACTGTGATTCAATCAAACTCCAAGCCGTCGAAGTACTGTACCAATGATGCTATTGAATATATAATAGACACCATCTACAGAAATCTTGGTGTTTTGCATCGACTTGAGAACACTCAAGCAAGTTGTGAATTTCTCGCAAACTTTACCAGCAAAATATTTGGAGCATTCACAAGTAAATTTGAGCTTGGGATTATGGCATGTTCTATGCATTTTCCTCCATTCATGCAAGGCTGAGATTTGCAACATCCATTATAGCACTTGCCAGATGGTAGCATGTGATAAGCCTACAAGAAATATTGAGCAGTTGGTATTGAAAACTTAATAATTCAGTGCTGTTTATGGACTACAATGCCTGGTCGAGTGTAGTCTACTCTTAAGAGTGTTGGGGGTACAAGATATATGATGTATATTTTCAACAGTTTAGTCTTTAAATAAACAACACTCATATCAGAAGAGCTTCCGATCTATTTCCTACCCATAAGTTTGTCATAAGTAGAAAATAATCAATTGTGACAAAGAAATTGACACATCAAAAGCGATTGCACACAACAAGTTGTCTTGCTGCTCGTTTTGTTCAGCTCTCATTTACCTTATCTGAAGCTGGGTGTAACCTTGTCAAACAGCTAGCACATATTTCCACTATTATACAATCTACAAGACAACACCGAGGCTGTCCACGTTGCTTAGGCACGGGAAATAGAAACTGTATTTTGTGGGGCGACTAACTCACCGGAATCACAAGGCTTGTATAGCTTGTTTGATGTTCGGTTGTTTCTCTTGCAGGGCTTACTCTGTTTTGCCCCGAGTCTGCAATTCTTATTCTTTTTAAAGTATATTTTTACAATCACGTTTTTGCACTGTCAATCTTAAATCTTTCGTTTTTAACAATTTATATTTCACTTTTATGGAGGGCTTTGACCTATACTAAAAATCATCGTGACACCACGCTTCTACAATAACGTCTATGTGTTACACAAATATTTAACTATTTTAGCGTCACGTTTCCACAAAAAGGCGTTACATAACAATTTTTACACATTGTGCGCGTTTCAAGCTTTCCGAACTGGGTATTATCACAGACGTGTTCCTTGTGGATTTCGATATATACTCACCCCGTGATAGAGCGTTTGCGTCAGATCATAATAAACATATCTTGGTGCAGCTACAAAGTCGGATGATTTAGAAGACTTGTCTTCTTCCAACAACTCGCATCTGGCATCTTGCATCTGACACGCCTTACAACGACAATCTTGAACACATGATGAATAGCATTTGTTTGGATTATCAGTGGTAATGTTCTTCAGATGTTTACCATGGAAGGTGTCTTGCGGATCAGGAGTAACTCGTCCAGAATAGCAGGTGCCTATGCACGGGTGGTCACTGCTACAGTGAATGTGTGGGAGGATTGTACGAAGACATGCGACGACTATTTCGAGTATTGTCAGTTTATTCATGGTCCGCCTGAGAAAACATCAACACAACTAGACAAAACTCTGCAATAAAAACTTCTGTTTTTTTTCAAATTCTGGCAAAACTCTCGCATTATTTTATATTATCCATGCCATCATTACTCGTGCCCAGGCCATTTTTTTATTATTTTTTTTTTATCCAAGTCAAAAGTCTCTGCACGTTCAGACAAGCCTGAACAGCCTACTTCATTGTCCAACATTACCCTCTCCCCTCCCCTCGCCATAAACGTTTGTACTTAAATTTTAGGAGGTTGCAGAAAAATCGCCATAAAAGTTTGTACTTAAATTTTACGAGTTTGCAGAAAAATCGCCATAAAAGTTTTTACTTAAAATTTTCGGCAATTCTACCGGTTTGTATATGACATGACGTCGTTTCCGCCAAACATGTAAAATCTTTAAAATCTATAAAATATTCAGCTTTGAAGCAATCGACTTTCGGAATGTACTCTGGGAACCACATACGGACGCGTTATCCACAGCTTTTATCGTTCGAGGGACTGTAAACACTTAAATATGATTTCGTGATGCCTAAAGATAGAAATAGCAATTGAAACCGATGGTAGAGTGTTCAAATGAGTCTACAATTCGCAATTAACTTAGATAGATGTCCGGGACGACTCCGACTTATAAGAGATTCGGGGATGACATTGACTTGGTTGTCTTAGAGTTTACTGAATTACCAGAACTTTTACTTGTGCCACTTAGGGTGAAATTGATCCTCGATAATAAGATCAATTAAGGTTCTCAATTAAAATCGTCAAAAATAATGTGTTTTGCTGATTTATTTTTGACCGTATCTTAAAGGGATCGTAGTCGTAGCTTTTCCCACTCGTGCAAAAAGACTCAAAAAGCTCTTTTTCAGGTAGGCAGGGAAAAACATGATTTTGACCCCAACTCCCCCCAATAAAAAGAAAGTTTTCTTAGAAACAATGGTTAGGATATGATACAGTAGTGTTTCCCACTCATACGAAAACGACTCTATAGTGGTCATACCAAAATTTACAACTCTTTGCCGTACTTTATTTGACAATACTAATTGGCTGAACAAGTAAAACTGAGTCCCAGCCCATTCGCGCACTTGAATACTGTTAATTTTAAGTTGAATCTCCGAGTTCGAATTGACGTTTGAAAAGTGACAATGGAATTGTTTATTTGGCATAGCGCTGTGATGGCCTTTATACTTGTTAGACTTTGAATCATATTCCCAGGTGTATCTCCCGCCAGTAAATGAGTTTCTAATTAGCTGTAAAAGCTGGGATTGATGAAGTTGTGTTTACTGGGTGGACAGGGGGCGTATGCTTTACAAATGATTGATTGCAGACAGTTCCAACTGAGACATTTCGGGGCATCTGTAATTCATTTTCAATCTCTTGATCACCACCTGATATATCATTATTAAGATTTGAATGAATATTATTGTTTGAAAAAGACAAGGAAGGCATCTTTTATACATTTGAAACAGATGATATTTTGAATGGTCATTGGTGTATTTTCACCCAAAATTAACCCGCACAAATGAATTTATCCGCACCTGGGCAAGGATTCAAATCAATATGCTGTACAATATACACTAAGACGAACAATATTTGATGTGGGTATAAGAGTCATTTATTAAGCGACAATTTCAACTTCTTTTAATTCAAGATTAAAGGCGAACAATTTCAACTACTTTTAATCAAAGATTACAGAAAAGCGAATTCTATGTACTTCAAATAATCTTCGGTACAGCTGGAAATTGTCGCGCGCCGTTTGGTGCAGAAGATATTTAAGGTGGCTCGACACAGTTTCGGAAAGCTACAACTAGGCTCTGCAAAATTACAAATAGATTATGAAATCGTTCAACTTGACAATGTTCCTCTATCGATATTGAAACAATTTTTTCATGAAAGTTTACCTAATAAGTGAAGTTTAAAATGATGGGTATTTTGGGCAGATTCTCATTAATATTCATGAGTTATGGGGAATTCCTGAAAATCGGGTTTCGAGTTTTATCTCCGAAATTCGCCCATAGATTTTTGTCAAACTTTCATATGTCACAATATGAGTAATTTCCGAACTGGCAACGGAGTTTCAAGAATTTAAATTTGGGAATTTTTGAGAAATTATGCTTCAAAGTTTGTTTTGGTTTTTCGGACTTCGTTCAATGTACAACAAAAAATGAGGCGTAGAAAAATAACGGTTTATGTAATCATTTAAAGTTTTTACACAAACAATGACCCATGTCTCAGGTTTATTGTAAGCAAATTTGAAAGCCTTAGCTTAAATAGTACGACAATAATACGACAACATTTGTAAATCCAACATTTTTAGTAAAGTCCGCGTTTCTGCAAAACTGGTCCATAGATTTTTATAAAACTTTCTCATGTTCGAATTCAACCTATTCACAACAAAATACATTCCTTTTCATCTGAGTGAGGACTTTCTAGGTAGCGAAAAATCAAGGATAAATACTAATAACTCAACGGACTCGGCTTTTGTCCCGCACATGTCCCGAGCTGAGTAAAATCTTAATAGATTTACATAATGTCACGGTCACGCAGTCGCTGTCTGCAGCGAAGCCCATCGGCCGCAAGCTTGAATTTTGCTTATTAAATGATAAAAAAAATTCAAGCTTGGTTGTTGTCGTTGTGTTTCAAATTTTGTGGAACCACAGTTTGTTCATCGTCGTAATGACAAAAATTTTGAATTCATTTACAAGTTCTCGTTTGAAAATTTTAAATCCTAAATCTGTCGAGCAAGATAATAGTCCCGCAGTTTTGCTTAGAGTGCACGCACTAAAAGTGTGCAACATTTATCACTATTTAGTAGTAAATAGCACTAATTAAACAAAAGAAAACAATAGAATAAGCATAAAATAGCACTATTTAGTGGTATTCATGTTGCACACTTTTAGTGTGTGCACTCTAATAAGACCGCAAACAAAATAACACATGGGCGACAAGCGGCAGTGAAAGAAAAAAATGAGAATGATTTTACTTGCAAATATTAAGAAAAAAACTGAATAAGAATGAATTATTCTTCATTTTCCTTTATCTTTATTTCCTTTTTTGACGGAATAGATTAGCTTTTACGCACTTTTTGTAAATAAAAAAGCTGCTTGGATGCGATTCGCTGCAGACAACGACTGCGTGACCGTGACATTATGTAAATCTATTAAGATTTTACTCAGCTCGGGACATGTGCGGGACAAAAGCCGAGTCCGTTGAGTTATCAGTATTTATCCTTGATTTTTCGCTACTTAGAAAGTCCTCACTCAGATGAAAAGGAATGTATTTTGTTGTGAATAGGTTGAATTCGAACTTGACAAAGTTTTATAAAAATCTATGGACCAATTTTTGAGAAATGCCGATTTTACTAAAAATGTTGGATTTACAAATGTTGTCATAAAATATACTTTTTAGCCGTAGAGCCGTAGTTTAAAGACTATTTAAGCTAAAAATTTCAAATTTGCTTACAATAAACCTGAGACATGGGTCATTGTTTGTGTAAAAACTTTAAATGATTACATAAACCGTTATTTTTCTACGCCTCATTTTTTGTTGTACATTGAACGGAGTCCGAAAAACCAAAACAAACTTTGAAGCATAATTTCTCAAAAATTCCCAAATTTAAATTCTTGAAACTCCGTTGCCAGTTCGGAAATTACTCATATTGTGACATATGAAAGTTTGACAAAAATCTATGGGCGAATTTCGGAGATAAAACTCGAAACCCGTTTTTTCAGGAATTCCCCATAACTCATGAATATTAATGAGAATCTGCCCAAAATACCCATCATTTTAAACTTCACTTATTAGGTAAACTTTCATGAAAAAATTGTTTCAATATAGATAGAGGAACATTGTCGAGTTGAACGATTTCATAAGCTATTTGTAATTTTGCAGAGCCTAGTTGTAGCTTTCCGAAACTGTGTCGAGCCACCTTAAATCATGATATGGCATGTTACATTCAAGACTACACGTACTATGTGAATTCTTACAAAGACAATTTGCATGTATCATAACACTTGTCTTACAGAATTCCTTTTTCCTTTTTTTTTAGGCTTAAAAGCCCGATTTAGACGGTGCGCCTTGTCGCGCGCGATTTGTAGTATACGACTTATCGCACGCGATCTAGTTTTAAAAGTCACGACTAGTTGTATACTACAAATCGCACCGTCAAAATCATGCTTTAGAACCTTGCGACATGTCGTATGCGACATATTGCGTACGACAAATTACCCTGCACGTGATGTAAAAGTGCTGCAAAATATTGCTGTTTCATTTCCCTGTGAATTGTGATACAAGTGTAAAATGCGTGACAGTATATATGGGTAACTCCTTAAAAAGATAACTAAAAACTACTACATATGTGGTTATTGTTTTTTCAGTTCTTGTGCATTATAAAAGGCGTCACCCTCTCGTATAAATATTCAGGGTGCCAAAACCTTACAACGTGATTTCGGCTAGCTTGACTTAGCCTGATATTTTTTTGTAGATCTTTACAAAATCAAAGAGACGAAATGCGTGAAATTCAAAGAATTCTGTTTCTTATCTTAGAGATGATCGTGTATCAATAATAAAATGTTCGTGATTCAGTATCTATTCACTTCGTTCCGATTATAAGCTCTGCAGACATGAGTCAAAATGGAATTCGCCTTATAATAAAGCTAAGTAAGACAGTACATCTCAAAAATATAAGCCTTTTGGTTTCTTTCTGAGATGTCTTCTATATAGACTCTTTGCAGTTCGTTGGAATGCATGCAGCCAAACCTGGAGGACAAAAGATGAATGGATTTCAGTTCCCAAGCAGTGGGAAAATCTTTTGTTTTGTCCTGCAGATAGTGCTGCTTTGACGTCACATGCAAGGGATCTATAGAGATTTGCATATGCCTATGTGTATAAACCACTTATTACAGTTTGTAAAAATACTAAATGCGACATTATCTTTTGATAATTATAAACAATGCCTTAATATTACTTTGAGATTTAAAAATCGTAAAAATCTCCAAATTGGTAAACATTTTGTATACTACACTTAAATGAGTCCCACGAATTCACAATCAATTAAAAATCTTTTAAATCATAGAAAACGTTTTGCCATCATTTAGTAACCATGCAATACTTGAAATCAAAAACGGTACGTGCCTATTGCCGAGTGCTGTATAAGACTTTCGAATTTTTATTTGAAATTTTAATTTAAATTATGCTTTCAACAGTGTACATGTTAGCCGGTAATCAACGACTAACATTATTCTGTCACTAGCCCCTTTAATATACAAACTGAGGAGGGGTACTATACAGAAAAACGAAAATTATGCACCTTATTAATAATTCCCGTCGCCATTTTGAATTTCTAATCGATGACGTCAAGTGGTGGCCGACTTCGTAATTTCCAAGGCGATATAGCATATATAGGCTATTTTGCCGACATTTCGATGGATGAAATATGCCAATAGTATTTTTTATATCCAAAAATGTCCTAACTGATACATTCATAGTTGAATACGTCGAGAGGCTGTTGTAAAGCTCAACCGATGTGAATTTATAATGAAATTCAAAGTACTTTTGAACTGATTGAAACACAGGCAGCCCAAGCAATCTACTTGTCTTCTTTTCAAAATGGCGGTTCATTGGAAGTACGCGAGTTCGAATCCCACGCTGGGAGACTTGAAAAAAAAATTATTTTCTTATCACTTGATTTTTAAACCATATTTGTCTTACTATTTTTACTTTTTATTTTTCAATAAATGGATTTTTTTCATTCATGTTTTGTATTTTTTTCCCTTTATTACATATATTACTAGAAGGCAGGAAACTACGATACACACTACCCCTTCTTCAACGGCAAAAAAATACTCCAAAATCAACACAAAAGGCACAAAACCTACATCAGCATTGAAGCTCAATAAACAAGCTTTCAATAAATTGCACTTTACAACAATTACTTACGAGAAAATAATCAAAATTTTGCCATTTTCTTGCAAAATTCGACTGATTTTTCGATGAGCCGAAGCGTGGTTGTTAGCGAGTGGACATCACGTGACCTCTTCTAACGAACTCTGATCTGATTGGTCAAGGGTTACCATGGTTGTAGTACCAAAATATTTTCCTCGGGGGAGGTGTGCACAAAAAACACATGGATTTGGCGGATTCCATGCAACTACTTCGGTACAGTAAAAGAGGTTTACATGAAACATCGTTCTAAAAAACCTCTAAAGAACTAAAAAAAATACAAAATAATTTGAAATACATCTGCAGAGTATCGTACTGCAAGTCCGTAAAATTTGTTTGTCAAAAAACATCGTGTCGAAAACGGCAAGAGATTACCGATCGGCTGAAGTTGCTCCCCGGGGGGGGGGGGGGGGGGGGGACTCCCTATTGAAAGAGGGTGGGGATGCTCGCAGTCCCTTTTAGGGGTTGAAATCGAGATTTTGGTCCCGCTTAGGGTGTTATGAACGAGATTGCCTACCAGTTGAGTTTTGTGGTCCCTTTTAGGGGTTTTAATTTTATCTATTTTATACATTTTATTCAAAATCTATTATAAAAGGGTTCAGTTAACGATTTTTATATGACGACGTCGTCATAAACTCATACGAGAAGAAGGCGTTTGAATTTAATAAATTAAATCGAGAAACCCAGCCTTGAATACGTTTTTGCTTGGTCCCTCTTAGGGGTAGAATTTTATCCCTGCCACGCCCATAAACTGACAACACAGGTCCCTTTTAGGGTCCATTTTTAAGATTTTCGGCGAGCATCCCCACCCTCTTTCAATAGGGAGTCCCCCCCCCCCGGAGTTGCTCTATGTTGATATTCTTTTAAAATGGTTCAGCTGCTTTCATAACTTCGAAAGTTACCATCAATATAGTTCTTGATAATTTTTTCCAAATTCGTACCGTCAATCTACAAATGTTCTGTGAATAATCCACCATCGAGCCGATCTAGAACGATGCAATCGCTTTGGAAATATCAGATTGTTTGGTTAAGCACTCCTCCCCTCGAGGGAATTTTTGGTACTGTGAAGTCACGTGATGTCCACTCGCTAACAACCACGCTTCGGCTCATCGAAAAATCAGTCGAATTTTGCAAGAAAATGGCAAAATTTTGATTATTTTCTCGTAAGTAATTGTTGTAAAGTGCAATTTATTGAAAGCTTGTTTATTGAGCTTCTATGCTGATGTAGTTTTTGTGCCATTTTTGTTGATTTTGGAGTATTTTTTTGCCGTTGAAGAAGGGGTAGTGTGTATCGTAGTTTCCTGCCTTCTAGTAATATATGTAATAAAGGGGAAAAAATACAAAACATGAATGAAAAAAATCCATTTATTGAAAAATAAAAAGTAAAAATAGTAAGACAAATATGGTTTAAAAATCAAGTGATAAGAAAATAATTTTTTTTTCAAGTCTCCCAGCGTGGGATTCGAACTCGCGTACTTCCAATGAACCGCCATTTTGAAAAGAAGACAAGTAGATTGCTTGGGCTGCCTGTGATTGAAATGAACGATTTGGGAAACAATTCAGTAACACGACAAGCTATACGGCAGATATAAATCGCATCAAAACTTCACTTCAATAGACTTATTTTTGCATCAAGTATTGAGAATTACACTCAAACAAAAGTGATCAAATTACTTTGTTTATACAGGATTTTCTCCCATCGTGAATAATAAAGTAGTTAATTTAGCTTCTGTTGCGTCTTAAATTTTGACAACTTGTAATGAAGCTTGTCACAACAAGACCGATTATTTCAATCAGCTAGCCATAGTTTTGACTCGACTCAAAAATAGTTCAGTTGTTATACTGTTTATATGTTCTTACTATAAACCTTTGAGCGCATTGAACTAATTTTGATTATTTTATCTTTTTTGAAAAATTTTGAATTGAAAAAATATTCTTCCAATGCATTGAAGTTTTCTTCTATCGGACTATAATATATTTCAATATCTTGTTATTAGGTTTTCCATTAGTATTTAAAATATGATATATTGGCAATACATGATTTTTACCCCTGAAAGGTAACAGCTCAAAAACAAACAATTGGATATAATGGTCGTAAAATCGAGACATTAATTTCGAATATCCTCGAATACTTTAAAAGGTACCCGAACTTTGATTCTGAGAGCCTGAAAACCTCTAAGACTCCCTAAAAGGCACCAGATCTCCGATTTGGACCCCATAAAGGAACGACGAGCATCCACGCCCTGTGATATATGTGAGATGAACGTGCATTTATTTGTCCTATTTTAATGTTTAAGACATTTGTTCTGAACAATTTTGTTTTCAGTTCAAACCTAGTTCGCATCTAGTTTTATTTTGGACAACCGACCATGATCGAATGTGAGTGTGCACTTGATGTGAGGATGTACTTGATATCTGTCTTTAAGAACCAAGCTGGCAACTCATTCCCTTTCAAACCTTCTGACTGAAATTGGTCTAAACAGTATTATCCATAAATTCCGCAAAAGATACAATAATCATGCATGATATGCTATTCAAATTCCGACCTTGTCATCAAATACCGCGTCTTTTTCTTCTCCAAACCACCACTGTGTAGTAGAATCGCCTGATTTGGAACACAAGAAAGAAGCGTCTGTTTGATGGTGCTGGTAGCAGGCAAAATAGTTGGCACTGTACTGGACTGGAGGGTGAAATGTGCATTGATTGATCAGCCGAGACGGATCCAGATAAATGTGTAAAGTTGAATGTACATAAGTTGTTGTGGTGCAAGTCGAATCCCTCGTACAGACATTATCTCCTATTTTGATCTCGAGATATTTAAGACATCTGCCTCCACTTAACTCTTTTGATGTAATGTCCACATCGTTAAGACTTCCGACGAGGAAATCTCTGACTGAAGGATTATTTCTGGTTGGAAAATTACATGTAGACCTAAACAGAGAAGCCTTGGGACGAAGATACGTCATTGCATCGAGACTTAGTCGATAAAGATCCCACTTTGGCGGAGACAAATCGCTGAACGGAGCATCAACATGAAAAGGTTTAGAACAGACCTTAGCGTTATTCGTTTTTGAAAAGGATTCTATCAATGTCCAGACAGTGTTTTTACTAAAGACACAGTAAAGTGGAAGCGTTGTTTCGGTAATGTTGTTAAATATATCGTAGACTCCATCTGTGGGGGACATTCCGCTGTCTATCATTAACTTAAGAATACCAAGACAAGACCCAGGCTTCTCGCAAGTTTTCCCAGTCATGTACGTTGGACATTCACAAGTATATTTTATCTTTGGGTCTTGGCAGTGTTCGATGCATGTTCCTCCATTTATGCAAGGATTAGTTTTGCAACATCCATTGAAGCACTTCTTAGCTGCGGGTAGCATGTGATAAGCCTACAAGAAAACCAGAAAATGCAAAATATGCATAATTCATATACAGCTATTCTTGAAAAGGTTGTTCAATGGAAATACTCTTTTTGCGGATGTCATTTGCGTATATCATGTCTTCAGTTTTCTTGTTTTAAATACAAATCTGCATATATTTTATAGTTACATAGTTTACTATTATAATTTAATGAAGTTATTTTGTACATTTTGACTCATCATTTCTTAAAAAATGAAAATCATGGGATATGCAAATGACTTTGCTATTTGGTAAATCAGTATCTCAACTGGACAACCATTTCCGGTATAGCTATATATATATATTAGATGTTTGAAGTACTGAGAATTGTGCATTTTCAAAAAAAAGGTTATACAACATATATGAGTTAGTTACTAATTTGTGGATGAACATTACTGATAACATTTAACCTGAATTGTGGGCGTTTTGAGGTTTGTTAAAGACGCAAGTGAAGACCTTGAGTAAACAATTATCCTGCATCGAAAAGTTACAATATAATACATAGCTAAAAGTCATTTACAGCGTGACAGCTCCAAACCGAAGGTCTTTAGTGTACTATCTTACTCTAACCAATAATGGTTTTGTACCGAAAAAAAGAATAAAACACTTTCATTTACCGGCCGCCATACAGTGACCTCCCATGCAGGAAGCCGAAGGTGCGCACTTTTTCTCCTTTCCATAAACGCTCCTTTATATTACGAGTACAGAATAAAAAGATGTCGAAACAAGGCTATGAAGTCACGGCTAGCAATGGAGCTCGTGACCTCTTACGCAGAGATTATTGATTAATCAGTTATGTTGGAAAATACAGGATCTCTTCAGTGATATCTTTTCAAAAAGAGCAAGAAGACAATGGTAACACGTTAAGAAGTGAAGAATTGCTTACCTCGTGGTATAGCGTTTGTGTCAGATCATAATAAACATATCTTGGTGCAGCTACAAAGTCGGATGGTTTAGAAGACTTGTCTTCTTCCAACAACTCGCATCTGGCATCTTGCATCTGACACGCCTTACAACGACAATCTTGAGCACATGATGAATAGCACTTGTTTGGATTATCAGTGGTAATGTTCTTGTAGGAATATCCCTTGAGATGTTTACCATGGGAGGTGTCTTGCGGATCAGGAGTAACTCGTCCAGAATAGCAGGTGCCTATGCACTGGAAGTCACCGCTACAGTAAACGTGTGGGAGGATTGTACAAAGGCACATCATAAAGGTTTTTGTAGGGTTCACTTTCATTTTTATATCCTTTAATTAATGGAAAAAACATTGTTAATCATTTCATCAAATTAAACACTTATGACGATGAATTTAACTATGAACTATGATAATTCCATACCGAGTCTTACCCACATCTAAACAATCGGCAGCTGAATTGGTACGAAGTCCAGACAAGTTTAAATTTGTAGTAGCGTTGTGATTTTGAATAAATAAAACATTTTTTTTTCAAAGTATTTTGTACTTGAGTTAATTCTACAAGTTGTACTGAATGAGATAAACACCAGAAAGAAAGTAAAGCATTCTTGGATTTGAGCCTTCAATTCAGAAGTCAGCGGCTTTCTAATGGCTAGACAGTGTAGAAATTTCTACTCCTTGAAGCACATAGAGAATTTGTCTGCGCATGTCAGAAAATTTTAGCTCGCGGTCATGTTTACATTTTTTTTCTACGACCGGGGAACTTTTGAGCTTCAATCGCAATCTCATTAACCTTCAAATTAGGAAAATATAAATGGATTCGCAAATTTCCACGAGTTAAAAACGGGCAGAAGGCAAACCAATTAGCTATTTACCAAGGGAAGCCGAACAACTAAATTTGATAAACCGTCGGACAATTGATTACAGCTCGGCATGATAACAGTCGCACCTCTTCGAAACAAAAGGTAGTCTTTTTGCTAAATTAGAATAACCACAACAACTAACTCATAATTAAGAGCAACGCAAATACCTACATTAAAAAAAAAAAACATTTTAGAGAGTATTGGATCAATACGTATTTTCGGTAATCGCTATATATTACGATTATACATATCGTCTTCTCTAGTGAATAACGGACGTTGCGGGCGATATTTAGGGCTCGATTACATGGACATTTTCAGTTCGGGCTGGAAGAAAGAATTATTTTCTGTTAATGTTCCAATGGATGATCGATGCAAAACATTTTTTTATTATCGCCAGAGCTAAAACTATGCATATTATGGGCCATTTAACGTACAGGGGACTACATTTGACATTGAATTTAAGACCTAAGGTGCTTTAATCAAAAACCCTTAGCCTAATGTCAGTGTTCCTGATGGTATTTTTAGGGATCGAAAGATTTTTGTAGCTTGTATCTTTACAGTAAAAAAATAAATTAAAATTTAGAATATAAAAACGAACCCAAACAATTTATGACGTTTCGACGTTCTCCGATGTCAAAAACGTTGGATGGATACTTAAAGGATCATGTACAATAACGTTGTGAATTACTTTTAATAATTTGTACAATATTTTAAACATCATATCCAAAGCCAAACTTGTCAAAATAAAAAAATGACTGCAGATTTTCTATACTTTATACTACACCAAGCAAAAAAAAAAAAAAAAAAAAAAAAAAAAAAAAAAAAAAAAAAAAAAAAAAAAAAATAGGCCCGATGTTGCGAGTGACAACCGAGGAGGTAGTTGCATAAATTTGGTTTTAATCCGGACTGAAAAAAACAAACTTTGAAATCTAAGTTAGATGCCATCTCCGTCTCCGTATCCTCTACTTAATATAACATCGATCACCACACCTTCGTTTACTAGGTATGTACCATTGTTGCATTATCTGTGCGTTTGCAAATAATTCTAATTTAAGTGCCATCTCTTTCTTACCACACCTTCGTTTAGAAGGTAATTATAACAACCTACCGTTTTTTCCTAAATATGTACCATTGTTGCATTATCTGTGCGTTTGCACATAATTCTAAGTTAGGTGCCATCTCTCTCTTACCACACCTTTGTTTAGAAGGTAACAACCTACCGTTTTTTCCTATATATTGTTGCATTATCTGTGCGTTTGCAATTGATTTTGACTTTTTTAAGTAATAAAATTATATGATAGAATAATGATATAGGACATTTCATTTCGAGCAACTTACCCTTTCTTGTTGATTTATGAATTTCCGCCCCTTTCTTCCTTTGGTAATTTGATTGAATTGGTAAATTGCTTTTTTTGGAATTGACAGTGTTGCTTTCAATGTACTGTTTTCAAATGCCGACTTGTTTTCAAGATCTTTGTCAAATACAGGTGTTGGTTGATTCGAAAAGTTTTCAAATTCAATCACAGAAAAAACAAATTTCCTACTGTTTTAGACAAAGGGAGACATCAAAGATGACAATTACTGGGAGTTTCAAGTTAATGAGTTATTTGTAATTTTCCAGCTACTCTAAAATGTTGAGTCACTGGATTGGATAGTCTCTCGATATTATCAGCAAAACATGAGAGCATTTTTACATAACTCATCACTTCTAACATTCAATTGAGAATTATTGGAACGTTTAAATTTCAGCAACACCAATGAAAATACGCCGTCATTGTTTACATTTTGCTGCGGAAATTTGCATAGGAATTACACCTTTGAGGCAAATCTACACCAAAACTGTTCTAAATCGATATCCATAGTTAATAATATATTAACTATGGAATATCCAAAGAACACAATACAATTAGCTTATTTGTAAAGTTTAAGCTTGAGGTTTCGCGTGACGCGGTTTTAAAATCTCCACACTTTCCAGAGAATGTGTATTATGGACTCATTAGCGTTTTGCCATATAGCAACTTTAAAAGCTGTCGTAAGTTAAAAAGTGTTGCAAGTAAAGAGATAGCTTACTTATATTGCTAATATCTTTGCAATTTCGGTGTTCAGTTTATAATTTTCGGAGCAATACCACGTCACATAAAGTTTCAAGAAAAAATTGAAAGATCACTTAAGAACAAGTATTTGTTAGAGTCAAACAAAGTTGGAAATGAAAATTCAAATACCCCATTGAAACTTTATGTGCAGGTAGGTCATCTAGGGGGGTGCATGAAAACACCCCATATTAGGGTTGTCAATTGTATTGTTGCCATGGAAACTCAAAATCTTTGGACCCACCCCATAGTCATCATTCAGAGAAGAAAATTCAATGATTTGAAGCACAAATGTATTGGCATATTTCTCCACTGTAAATAATTCAATTTTATTCATATTTGCTGTAGTAGTAATAGCACTCTTTGGCTATACAAACATTATAGTATACTTGGTTGGTTATTAATATACACGGAGAAAATTGCCTTTCATTTGGAGATGATGAACACCTTATTTATCATGTGGTAAAATTGACTTGACTCAATTACTCATATCACCCAAAGTGGAGGGAGTTGAAACTTGACTTTACTAGTACAACTTATTCGAAGATTGATCTTTGTAAATATGCAAAAAAATCATTGGGAACTAACATAACTTGTGTGTAGGAGCGAGCTCAAATTTGCTGACATTTCAAAATATTCTAAAATGGCTTATATTATAACTGGATTAATTACATGTTTCAAGACACGATTGCTCGCCCAAAGATAATAAATATGTTCCTTAAAGCTGCATTGTTTTGTTTGTAGTTCGTTCAATTGGTTTACAGAAGTAAACTCTACAAAATGGTTAGTGTTTAGAGGCCTACCTGACAAAATATGTCGAATTTTGCAACGATGACTTTCCATAGTCGATTTCTCAGCTCATCATGAAATTCTAGCCAATACAGCCTTACACAATATCCAAATGGTCTTAGAGATGACTCAGTTAATGGTGTACATCCAATTCCATGGAATTATATGACGTTTTCATTCAGAAAAATCCATGTTTTCAGGTCTGTCGTTTTAACCTTTCGGAGCCGAACGCCAACTTCCAAACATTTTGCTTCACAAACAGAACAAATTATGATCTATCCTGCTTGAAATGGGCACATAAAAGTATTGCCAGTCCTTCTTAACGTGCTGTACTCTCCAATGAATTGACATTGTATCTTAGAAGACGAAAATTTCCCATTCTATAAATTGACTTTGTTTTTTATTGCTGGGTATTACCGCTGACCATATAGAATGAGTTGGTAATAATTATCGAGGGGGTGGGGGAGGGGATTGTTTTGAAACGTTAAGTGCGTTCTTTTATACTGCATTCAAATAACTTTAAACTCGCCACAGCTTCATTTTGTGAGGTTGTGATAATCATTCACGCTTCTTACTTTTTTTACAGAAAATAACAGTGTTTTTTTATTGTAAATCATGAGTGCATAAATTGAGCTATTGATCCCTGACTGATAATTTAACCGCTTCAGTCCCGTATAATTTTCACGATATCTGTTGCTGAGATTACATGTAAGATCAGGGGCCGCGGAGTGTTTCGAGTTAATAGGGGCCTAACGAGCGCCGAAGGCAGGATTTTTTAGGGGGGTCCATTCCTCCCCAGCAGAAAACCATTACTGCCTCCAGAAAAAAAATTGAACATACAAAGATTTTGAGAAAAGACGGGTAACGACAGAGACTACTCCTAAACTTTCATTAGAGTAACACACACACAAATTATGACAATAGTAATAATTTATTTTAGGGGTGGGGACTGTAGTCACGCTGCCACACCCCTCCCCCCCCCCTGCTCCGCGGTCCCTGACGCAATAGTCTCATCGTCTTTTACCTAATTGCTTTTTTTATTTTTTGTTGATATGTTTGTTCACTTCTCCTCTTTTTTAGGTCTGTATCACTGTGGTGATGTTTTATCGATGTCGAGGGCAATTGCTCAAAACATCAAACAAGGCGTTCACATAGGGCTCCTTTCGTCTACTTGTGACCTCTATTTCATACTTTTTACAGATCTCTCTTATAAAAGACATTTTAAGGCTTGCTAGCTGTGCTTTTGACATTGTACATAGTACCATGTTACTATACATATAACATTCGTCAGTGGTTGATACTGTATGCCCATCCTGATCAAGCATCTCAACAATCTCTTCCGTCACTTGACAAATCATTTCTTCATGCTCAAATGCGTCATTGTCCATTTCGGAAATGTTTTTCCTTTTTGCGGCAGCTCGAGAAAAATACGAAGAGATTTGAGCAGATGTTAGAAATTCATCAGCATTGAAAATGCGTTTTCCATCTTTATCCCGAGCTGTTCTCATTAACTTTGCAACCTCTTCACCAGTTGATTTTTTCCCTAGTTCACCTTGCTTAAATTTTTCATCCATGAATTGTTTTTGCTTATCAGTAAATCTTTTATTCTGTACCGATGATTTTAATGCCCATCCCTTTGAGCACCGATCATTGATATCTTGACTGTCTTGGGCATTTACTGGACTTGCAGCTGGTAGGTTAGGGTGATTTCTAAACTGACCATCTTCAAGATGCTGTGCATACTGTAATTTCGCGACATCTTGCAAACTCATCTTTTCAAGTACATAAGTGTGCTTCCCAAATTCTATGTGCTTCTCCAAAGCTGAATAGCGCGCAAACATCTTAGTGCATGACTGTTCTGTGCAGGGAAACAGCTTTGACGTGGTGGACGGAGGGTCGTCTGGGCTCTCACAGACTTCACTGGAGCTGTTTTCATCACTGCTAGACTCATCTTCACTTGATTCTGGGTCGACGGGTGTGTCATTCTCTTGATCTTTTTTCTGTATAGAAAGAACTGTCAGTGACCATAATGTAAACTTTTGAGAGATTAAAAAGTTGTGATTGAAGAGTGATTGGTATAAATACTGACTGAGATCAAAACTTACACGTTTATTTATGTGATATCATAAGATACCCTACCTTACCACGTCCCCTGTGAAATACACCAACAAAATCTTGGTCTTGCCCGAACTGATCTTTAATCCAATGGTAGTCATTGACTTGCGGTACTGTAACGTAAGTCAAGTAATGGATATGAAAATAGACACACAAACAAACAAACAAACAAATCAACAAGAAAAAAATCAACAAACCAACAAATGGATCTGTTCTAGAACAGTTTTTCTGCTAATTGTATAGATTTCAGTAGACATACCTATGTCAAAGTTCTCCCATGAATAATATTTACCGGCGCCAATCCCGTACGCACGATACACAGTGAATCCTTTCTTGATGTAATGGAAGTTGTTTAAACTGTTGATTCCTTCCATTTTCCATGATGGCAATGGGCTTTTATTCTTCACACGTATTACCACAGCGCGCACTCCTAGTATGCCACC
This sequence comes from Diadumene lineata, assembly GCA_918843875.1. Taxonomy (NCBI): domain Eukaryota; kingdom Metazoa; phylum Cnidaria; class Anthozoa; order Actiniaria; family Diadumenidae; genus Diadumene; species Diadumene lineata. The sequence continues at coordinate 16,905,596 of OU974070.1, read as the reverse complement.
TCTCGATTCGATTGCCTTCTTCAAATCTAATGCAGTGAGGACAGAAAAGCCCTCGTTGACATAACTCTTTACGTGAGCCTTGATTTGGGCTGACTTTCTGTCACATGCCCCCTTCCCTCCTTGGGGATCACTGAAATCTAATTGACACACTTGTATGCCACTTCGCTGGGAAATGACATCTGTTGAGAGAACTGTTTGCGCCGAGTGATAACATCCGGCGTTATCCATTCGAAAGTACGCCCTTTCTATTTCAGGATGATCTCGTTTTAACGTATGCAGCACGTGATCCATGATGAGAACAATAGCTGTCGAGTCTTGCTGCCCTGATTCCATGATATGAATCAAGGTCTGAGTCTCCAAAGCACCACCTCCGGATTTACAGTGACACACCGAAACATGCCATGATATGCCTCTTTTTCCAAAAAAGTCACTTTGAGCTTCACGGTATTGGGCTGGCATGAACTTCATTGCAAAATCTTGCCAAATGAGACAACTTGTAGATTCTAAGGATTCTAATACATCAATGCGTGCTCGATCCTGATTTATGGTGCGAAGCTGGTGTGATTTCCAAGCTGAAATGGAGGATTTTGCGTTTTTTAAGAGAAACACTAACTCATCTTGATCATCTTCGACCAAGTTTGCCTCCTCTACAGCCATGTCTATTAAGTTGAGAATCTGTATATTAAACGGGAGACATACGTCAATGTAATCCTAATTATCATGAACATATGGACCTGTCGAGTTCTATTGTGAAAATAACAATACCTTTTTCAATTGAAGGCATCTTTCACAGATGACGGTGTGTTGGTGATTACACGGTGCCTGAAACAATGGGTTTTTATCATCACTTAACGCGTAGTTGATGCAGTGGTCAGGACAAGGGCTTTCGAGGGACACGTGTACCTAGAAACAGAAATCAAAACAGACTGTTTACTTGAGACACCTAAGATACATTATGCTGTCTGATGAAAAACTAACCATGTTATATTTCACACTTAAAAGTTTACTTCTTTTCATCCAGATGATAACAGCAACAGATTTTAACAAACCTTGTAGTCACCCTTTAGGTATTGTTTACTCTCCAGTAATGCGTCTTTAACGTTTTCGTCTGTCACTGTGTTTATACAAGCATTTTGAAGTTTGTCAACTATCAGCTTTAGGTCGTCAAAGGCTTTCGAACCTTCGGCAAGATAGTTGTCCAGGCCTTTCATGCATTTGCGTACACTTGCTACACAACTCTCGGACACTATTTTCAATAGAGTGCTTCTGCAAAGTGGTGTGAACCCTGTCTCCTTACAGATATGAAGGTACTGATCTACTAATCGAGAAGGGATTAGCAGTCGAATGACATTGGTTATTTCAATTTCTTCTCCAGTACTGAGCTTGAGCTTTCTTCTCCCGAATGGTAAATCTTGAATAACGTTCTGTGAAGTGATACATTCTATAAAGTGCTCTACTTGTGATGGTTGGATTCCTTGTCTCAAAACTTTTGAAGTTACTCCAATCTGAGTAGCTAGTGCATTTGGCCCGTACTGGAGACCAAAACGTCGGGCGTTAGTGAATCGATGACGTGAAAGACCAGGTATAAGCTTTTCAAGATCATTGAATGACAACTTGTCTGCCATAACGCTAAGAATTGCTTTCCGAGTATTACCATCAGAGGCTTGCTTGTAGCTTTCGATTAAAGCGACTAGAAGGGAGGACTCGCTATTCAAAGATGGCTCATTATATTGTTTATTCATGCTTGGTGACAATTTCAGTGCACTCCACAGTGCACCCGCATCATTTGGTGCTATAGTCTCTAGTACCGTAGTAACGACATCTTCAATCTTGGATGTATAGTATCGTCTAGTTTTGGGTGTGGCTTCCTCCCAACCAATGCTAAGAGTTCGAGTTATGGGGTCATGGTTACTGAGTGTAAGAAGGTTGTTGATAGCATCTAGTTTTTCTGCAGCTGATCTCTTCTGCAGTATGACTTCATCATCACTCGAATCTGCATCATAAGCAGCGCTTTCTATATTCCATGAAGAATCTAGCTTTTTAGGGGTTATGCAAAGGCTTCTTACTTCACGCAGCTTTTGCAGACAGCTGTTTTTGCTTGCACGGGCCTCGGAGGTCTATGTAGAGGTAAAAACAACAACAATAAAGCAATATCTTTTTCAAGAACAAGAAATATTGCATATACATCTTAAGGTACCTGTATTTCTGTTTCTTGTACATTGTGGCAAATAACCGTTGCCATTCCTTTCCTGCACTGAGCGCAAATAGCTACAAAGATAAGCAAAAGAAAAAAGACAATTTTAATCCGTGTAATTCACAAAATTGAATGAGAAGTAGCAAGAGATTAAATTTTTCTAACCTGCTCCAATAGGGATCAGTTTTCCTGTCACTTTCAATATATACTCTGATTGATTCTTCTGCAATGCACGTCCTTTCTCCTCGCTCGCTATTTGCTTATGCCACGCAAATTCTTCTGGTATCTGACATTTTCGTCCGCGGCCCCGCCAGCAAATCCCCAGGCGATCACGATGGAGCTCACAAATCTTCATACTGAAAGCTTCTTCGCGGCCGATATCAAATAGTCCTAAAAGACGAATGAAAAACTCTTTCACGTTAAATCCGATCAAATGCTCCATGCTTGATTATTACTATCTTTGATAATATTTCATGGAATACTTACTGTAGCATAGTGTTTAATAACCTCTACGAAATGTACAATATCACTACTGAGAATATACACTTGTCAAGCAGCAAAATGACAAGTCAATAAGAAAGACTTGCTACTGTACATTATACTGCTCCTCAGCAGTATAACGAATACTTCATGCAGCTTTCTATTCTATCTCAATAGCTTATATTTGTGCCTATTCAGGTTGGGTTAATAAAAACAGTGATCCAAAAACAATGTTATAGATATCAGATATATTATCTATGTGATAAAACTATCACATTAGCCACAAGATTCTACTGTCATATTCATCAATAATGTCATCGAATTACTCACCTGCTCGAAACAATAGTAGGTCAAGTTCATCTTTTATTTCGTTTGAAGAGCTAAGATGAAAGCTCTCCAAATGTTTCCTTACATCTTTATTACATTCGGATAGTCTAATAACATCTCCTTTACAATCACAGCTGAGAAAGTTTCTAAACTTGCAAGTATTTACGTTTTCCATTTTTTGTCTTCTCGTACCGTTCAAACAAAAACATTTCTTCTTCTTTGATGATGGGCTTCCTGTGGTATTTTGACTTATCAAATATCATCATCACTTTTAAAATATTAAATAAAATTGAAAATGATAGCGACGAAAAAAATTCTTTAATTGACTAGCGTTTGTGTAAATGTTAAAAAAGAGTGCTGGATAATGTATAATTTTAATTTTTAAAATCTACAATATAAATGGGGTTCAAATGGTCAGCGGTAGTACCTAATAAAAACAACGTGCAAAATAGATTTGTACCGTGACTTCTTCGGACTTTTCGTCTTCTAAAATACAATGTCAATTCATTGGAGAGTACAGCACGTTAAGAAGGACTGGCAATACTTTTATGTGCCCATTTCAAGCAGGATAGATCATAATTTGTTCTGTTTGTGAAGCAAAATGTTTGGAAGTTGGCGTTCGGCTCCGAAAGGTTAAAACGACAGACCTGAAAACATGGATTTTTCTGAATGAAAACGTCATATAATTCCATGGAATTGGATGTACACCATTAACTGAGTCATCTCTAAGACCATTTGGATATTGTGTAAGGCTGTATTGGCTAGAATTTCATGATGAGCTGAGAAATCGACTATGGAAAGTCATCGTTGCAAAATTCGACATATTTTGTCAGGTAGGCCTCTAAACACTAACCATTTTGTAGAGTTTACTTCTGTAAACCAATTGAACGAACTACAAACAAAACAATGCAGCTTTAAGGAACATATTTATTATCTTTGGGCGAGCAATCGTGTCTTGAAACATGTAATTAATCCAGTTATAATATAAGCCATTTTAGAATATTTTGAAATGTCAGCAAATTTGAGCTCGCTCCTACACACAAGTTATGTTAGTTCCCAATGATTTTTTTGCATATTTACAAAGATCAATCTTCGAATAAGTTGTACTAGTAAAGTCAAGTTTCAACTCCCTCCACTTTGGGTGATATGAGTAATTGAGTCAAGTCAATTTTACCACATGATAAATAAGGTGTTCATCATCTCCAAATGAAAGGCAATTTTCTCCGTGTATATTAATAACCAACCAAGTATACTATAATGTTTGTATAGCCAAAGAGTGCTATTACTACTACAGCAAACATGAATAAAATTGAATTATTTACAGTGGAGAAATATGCCAATACATTTGTGCTTCAAATCATTGAATTTTCTTCTCTGAATGATGACTATGGGGTGGGTCCAAAGATTTTGAGTTTCCATGGCAACAATACAATTGACAACCCTAATATGGGGTGTTTTCATGCACCCCCCTAGATGACCTACCTGCACATAAAGTTTCAATGGGGTATTTGAATTTTCATTTCCAACTTTGTTTGACTCTAACAAATACTTGTTCTTAATGTCCTTTTATAATATAAAAGGAGAAAATTGTACATTAATACAGTTATTCGTTTGTACTTAGTTGCAGTTCAATTTGGAATTAATTTACACGAGTTTGTTTTTCAAAGAGTTCGTAATTGCATGAGACCTTATTTTTTGTCTTTGTCGTTTATTCTACTGATAATATATAAGCCACTTCTGATCAAATTATTAAAGATCTTGAATTTATTGCATACACTGATTGCATACCAATAGCCTGGGTTTCCATCTATCCTTTTTACCTACACGACAGCATGGTAACGACAATAACCACAAAAAACGCCTTCTTATGCCTTTTGAATTTCTTTTTTATCCAGGCTAAATTCATTGGATTTTTCACTTGTGTTTTAATTCGTAGATCAAACCGGGTTCTTATCGTGGTATTGAACAAATGAGAATCGGCTGAAATTTACTGTCAAACGTCCTATTTACTTTATTTGCTGACCAAATGATCAATAAAACATATGCACTGAATCAGCTAAAGACTTTATAAAAAACACTCAGAATTGGCGACATTGTACAATAGATAGATAAATACGTTATCATATTAAAGTAGTACTTAAATATATGTAACACGAAGATGTTCAAAGCAATGTCAATACTTAACGCCCACACAGCTCTGTGCATGAAATACTAGAATGTGAACAAAGGTAGATGGATATGAAAGAAAGAAAACAAAAAGGCGATACAGTAAAGATATTGGTTAAAAATGGTAGCTTAAAAGAGCATTGAACGAACGAACAAATAAGATTGTATGGAGGGGGTTTGCGGTGTTGTCCTTATTTTAGTGCGGTGTTACGGTGAACGAGGCTGAAAAATTGCGGTATTGCGATGATGCAAAACCTCGCGATGTGCGATATTGAAGTTAATTTACGTGCGGTGTACGTTGAAATAAAAACTTTTTTCGGAGTTGCGATTTTAATCCAACGAAAATGATTTTTTTGCACGTGACTCATGAAAAAAATGCGGTGACGGTGTTTTATTGAATTTTTTGCGGTTTTGCGGTGTTCACGTCACCATCGAATTTTTGCGGTGTTGCGGTGTTCGAGACTACCCAATGTTCCCCTCTGTATGGAACACACGGCTAATATAAATGAGAACTATATAAATCATACTATTTTAAGATGTAAATTCACTAGAGAAAAGTTTGGTTATGATTTCGATAGCTGTTCGACAACTCTTTCAAACCATTTTCTATATAGAGCCCATTAATATTGTTCTTTTTTTCTGTCTTCTACTTTTGTTTCCTTCTCAGCACTTTAATCAATATTCCGCACTAGAGATATAAAACAAAAGAGTGTCAATTTGTGAGAAGGGTCGTCACAACACTTCAAGTGTTATCGTGCAATTCTGGTAATTGTGCCCAAATAGACAGATGTTTTTATGCATACTACAGTGACGCTTAGAACTAAGTACAAGTCACTCTTTATCAACGCTCCGGACAAGTCATCTTGACTGTGTACTATTATAAAACATAAAATTTATTCTCAGTATAATTGTTTAATTTTGAAAACTAACAAGCCCAACAAATGGTACCTTTGAAAGAGTTGGCTACTATGCCAGACAAATTATTCATTCTTGTGTTTTCTGTTCTCGTTGAACTGCTTGCCATTGGTGGCAATCTATTGATTGTAGAAGCAGTAAGAAGAAAACGCACTCTTAGATCGACTACTAACATTTTACTCGCGAATGTGGCACTCGCTGATTTGGTGTGCTGTGCTTTTTTGCCGTTGATGCTCGTTCAGAGAAGTAATGCGCCACTGCAAAATGGCATAGGAGCCGATTTGCTATGCAAGTTGCTGATCGACTACCATGTGCCAATTACAGCCAGCACTGCATCGATATTAACTCTTCTAGTTGTATCTGTAGAAAGGTACAATGCTATCGTCAAACCGATGAAAGTCGCATCTCGACTTACAAAGGAAACTGTGTATCGTGCGATAATGTTAGTATGGTTAGTGTCTGTGATAATAACATTACCTTTGTATATATTCGGTCACTACAATGCAGGTGATCATATGTGCAAAAATGGCTATCCGGCAAGTCTTGCATTTGAAACGGTTTCACTAATTCCTTTCGTAATTCTTGTTCTTCTTCTTCCTTGCTTTGTCAATTTCTTGTGTTATTGTAAGATTCTTCGGGAGCTTTACAGTAAGAATCAAGTCGGTGCAGCACATGAAAACGTTTTGACAGAAGAAGATAAGCGAACAAGAAAGAAGCTGACGATAGTGTGTCTGTCGATAACCGCTGTAAACTCGATTTGTTTTATGCCTTTGGTTTGTATGGGATTTTTGAAATATTTGAAGATAGTCCCGCATAATTATTTAACATTCGGTGTAGTTATGTTTTTCTTAGGCATTGCTTTAAATCCTCTTGTCTACGCCTTTCAAAGTACAAACTTTCGTCAAGCATTTAAGGAAATTCTAAGGAGAAAGGCTGCATCCAACAGCAACAATATCCAAAACGCAACCTGATAAAGGCAATAAAGGCAAATGTAGTGGAAAACACGTCAAAAGATAGAGTGGAACTGAAAACTGGTAATAACAATAGTGAGGTTATGAAATGAAGCGCTAGCGCTAGTTAATACGAATACGAGTGCCAAAGACAAATTATGATTTTTGACAATCAAGACAGTCATCCTTTAAATCAAATTTTATTCGCACCTTCAAAGCCAACAAGTGATGAAGAGATCTAGATCGGGTCTATTCAAATTGTAAGTCGATCTTGACAGTTCTATTTTGGAAGCTTTTTTAACTGCACTTAGAAACTGCGGAAAACAGACATTCTGATTACATTGAACATTTATTGAGCGCCGAAATTCAACTTATAATCGCTGAGTAAAGTTTTCTTCTGAACATCTGCTGTACATCGTTTATAACACCTGAGTTGTATGTCGCTTGACCACGACAAGACAAGTTACCAAGTTGCCTTGTAACGCAAGGTGCACTTGCTTTTCAAGAGAAAAATATCACTTTTCAACATTTTTATTTTTTTTCAATTTTAGGGGGGCCTTCGCTCCCCCCTAAAACTACTACGGATTCCGTGCAAGATGCGTTGATAATGCGTTAATGAGATAATTGAAAATTGTGCAAGAGCTCCTTAGACTAGGCTGATTCCATAAGAGCGAAATCTACAACTTGAAGAATCAGTCCACTTAAAATGATCCACAAAAAAATCACAAACGTCTAATTCATTTGAAAACAATCTAAATAGGTTTTTTTGTATTACATGGCATTTCTTGAATTCTAATGATAAATGCATTTCAATTTTTGTTATTTTTTTGACATATGTTTTGACGACTGCATTGAATATTTTCTTTCGAAGGCTTATGACTACAGCAGTGGTTTTATGACAGGTGTAAGAGAAATTACTCAGACGAATTACTAACGTCCGAAACGTCAGTTCCAGTCTTCACATCTTTACCGTGTTAAACATTGCTCCATTTTACAACTGTTTCTATAGAAACGCCGACTCAGCCCACTAGTTTTGATCTCATCAGGCCGGTGTAAAGCTTGAAATCAATCGCTATCGACTATAACCAATGCAGATGCCACGCGAGAGAGGAGGGGGGGGGGGGGGCTGAGGGGCTATACCCCCCCAATAATTCTTCTGCCGTTTTGGTATTTGTAGAAACTTTAGTTGTTGTTTTTGTGTTGTCAATGCTCAGAACGCCGGAAATCGCAATTCCGCGAGAGTGATATTTTTAAAATTTTCTGGGGTAGATATAACTTCCGGCTTTGGAGATCGTACGCCCCTCCTCCCCCAATCCAAAATACGTGGCACGGCCCCTACAATGTAGCAACAACCCGGGTAAATATGACTTCTAAATATGCTTTTATACAGCTTGGGTTAGGTACTTGTAGATCCCACAATGCGAACGACGAGACAATGCGGTTTCAGTTTTGCTTCTTTTTTTTCAGTGGATAAAAAAGAAAGCCAACGCAACACATTCTCCACAAATGACCAAATAACAATCAAGTATTTTTCAAAAACACAATATAATACAATCTTGAATAAGATTTTGATTGAAATCACAATTCCTGTCCGGCTTTGCTTAATGTCATTATTTCTCACCGCTTAATAAAAAATGTTGTCGGAGAGATAACAATATTTTGTGACAACAACATGTAAAATTTGTTGAAAATTCGTTTGGAGAGGCTTTGATTATCGCTGGAGTTGTGGTACAGTAAAGATTTTTTTAAATCACAGTTTGCTTCTATTAAACAATTACGAATTTAATTTTTCTTAACTACTACGGAATAAAACCTGAAAGCATTAATCTCTGGCCTCTTCAGTTGAAAAACAAATTTTGACTGAATAGCTTTTAACATTGTTGCGCCAGGGCATGTGGTGTTCCCAGTCTCCCTCCCTCTTGCAAGCACCATCTACGCATACAGACACTGATTTACGTCACAGTTACTCCTGAGATAATATTTTCCTAACTCAATCGAGATGAAAGACAAACTGCAGAACTTGACCTTTTGATGGAAATAGGTGGATGTTTCCGCCGGCTATCGAGACGTTGTCCATGACTACTAGTCAACGTCGGACTACATTGTGTCTCAGATCAAAAGTACAGCATTCTCAATACGGACAATAAGCCCGACATTCTTGAGGATTTGTCCGCTGTTTGTCTACTGGTTTTGTAAGGCTGCGAGTACAGAATGGCTTCCAATCTGTTGGCTGCAGTAGTGGTGTATCTTGCACTGGCTATTCTTGTGGATCCATGCACAGGTACTTTTGACGATTTGTACTGACTACTTGCAGTTATTTTTCCAGGATAGACCTTCGTAAAAAATGTCAAACGTGAATGTTGATAATTTTGTATATGAAGTTGCATATAAAGCAGATCAGCCACTAACCTTATACAGAGGGAACATAAGGGATATATATATATATAGAGCTGATGAAGGGAAAAAATGTAAAAAGATTAATGTATTGGTATGAACCATTATTGGTTTTCTTTAAAAAACTATTTATATTCACAACCATTAACTATGTATTTGCCATTAATGGTCAGTGCTCGAGATCAACCATGGATGTTTTTTTAATGGTTAATATGTAATTTACCATTTAAAATGCCATGAATGTATTTTTACCTCTTATCCTGTGTATAATCTGCTATGTTGGTGCTACGGATCCGATATAATGAAACAGGTTGTGATAATTTATCAAAAACAAAATAATCGATCAGATTCAACCACGGCTGCAGTTTTTGATTATTTCCCTTTAATGAAAATGTTTTATTTTTCTATATTTTGTAGTTATTACAGATAGTAGGTTCGCAAAATTACAACAATTAACAATGTACATTAAGGGTCCTGATTAAAAAAGTCATCACAATTTTTTCTTAGAGAGATATTTTATAGAGGATTTGTCAATTAATCGAAAAATGGCTAGAAAGCTATATGATCCTGCGCCCGTTTTCGAGATAAAAATTAAAAACGGAACCATGTTTTGACATTTTTGAAGAACAAATGGCGAAAATACATTTTTCACAAAAAAATATTGCTCAAAAACTAACAAAGCTATTGACATTACTTTACACAAATATGGGAAAATAAACTGAATATGTTTCACTATTTTGTCAAAATTTACAGTTTTGTTTTCGTCTTTTCTTGAAATCGCTTCGAAAAGTGAAATCCTAAACCACTTACCATCGCGTGTTATGTTGAAAAGTCATCACGATTTTTTCAAATCAAAAGAAAAATTTTTACGAAATCTTTAAGAAAAAATGAAGGAAAATATAGAGTCCCGCGCAAAAAATGAGGGTTTTGGCTGGTTGAAGCATAATTTTCGAAGAGTCATTGTGTTATTCTTATGTTGCCTTTTGGCGGGATTTGGCGCTCGCGCGGCTTTAGAAGAAGCAAAACAACAAGAAGAAAAAGAATAAGGAGAAGAAAAATATCAAGAAGAAGAAAAACAAGAAAAACAAGGAGGAGAAGAAAAAGAAGATGAAGAAGAAGGAGAAGAAGAAAAACAAGAACAACAAGAAGAAGAAAAAGAAGAAGAAGGAAAAGATAAAGAATAGAAGAAAAGGAAGTAGTTGAAGAAATTTAGCAGATCTGAAACATTAACTGCGAAGACAACAACCCTGTAGGACATAACGACTCGATCTTTTATGCATAATTCATTTCCACAATTTTCATACATGGGCTTATTGCATTATTGGCTTAACTAGATCAAAATAATATGCGATATTGAAGACTTGTGAGAAAACACTACACCTTTTATCATTCCAATTATAGGAATATTGAGGTTAAGAGGTTACAAGACAAACGCTAGCAATTACTCCTAGCGATGAAGTGATAAATATCGAGACATAGGTCTGATTATTTAATTGCTTTTGGTAGCTAGTTTGACAAGACGATAGTACAAATATTGTCCGTATAATACTTTTGATGGAAAATGAACGAAGAAAATAAACAGCGAAGGACTAGTTCACAAATATTTCGATGAGTTGTGTATGGGTTGAAAATTCTGATGATGGAGTAATGATTATGGTTTTGTTATAATGATGAAGAATAATCGATGAGGATATGTTAGTTGTAATGATGACGATGATATGTTTGCGGTAATGATGATGATGATATGTTCGCGGTAATGATGATGATGATATGTTTGCAGTAATGATGATGATGATATGTTTGCGGTAATGATGATGATGATATGTTCGCGGTAATAATGACGATAATATGTTTGCGGTAATGATGACGATGATATGTTTGCGGTAATGATGATGATGATATGTTCGCGGTAATAATGACGATAATATGTTTGCGGTAATGATGACGATGATATGTTTGCGGTAATGATGATGATGATATGTTCGCGGTAATAACGATAATATGTTTGCGGTAATGATGACGATGATATGTTTGCGGTAATGATGATGATGATATGTTCGCGGTAATAATGACGATAATATGTTTGCGGTAATGATGACGATGATATGTTTGCGGTAATAATGACGATAATATGTTTGCGGTAATGATGATGATGATATGTTCGCGGTAATGATGACGATGATATGTTTGCGGTAATGATGATGATGATATGTTTGCGGTAATAATGACGATAATATGTTTGCGGTAATGATGACGATGATATGTTTGCGGTAATGATGACGATGATATGTTTGCGGTAATGATGACGATGATATGTTCGCGGTAATGATGACGATGATATGTTTGCGGTAATAATGACGATAATATGTTTGCGGTAATGATGATGATGATATGTTCGCGGTAATGATGACGATGATATGTTTGCGGTAATAATGACGATAATATGTTTGCGGTAATGATGATGATGATATGTTCGCGGTAATGATGACGATGATATGTTTGCGGTAATGATGATGATGATATGTTCGCGGTAATAATGACGATAATATGTTTGCGGTAATGATGACGATGATATGTTTGCGGTAATGATGGCGATGGTATGTTTGCGGTGATGGTGGCAATGTTATCAACAGACAATTTTTGCATGACAAAATAATTATCCTTGGTCTGGACAGTGTCTAAAACTTTGAATGCTCAGTACAATTAAAGCACAGGCGGACCAGGCCAATTCACTGTGGCTTATTAATCGAAGGGTAATAAATTCCGTGGGGGGATAAAAATATAAAAACATGTTTAAAAAATGTTTTGTTTTCAGAAAAAAGTTATTTATAGCACAGGGAATTTTTTATCTAAAGAAGAAGAAGAAAAGAAAGAAATAGACTAAAAATATTTTTAGTGATTTCTATGGGGCTCGATCTCGCGACCCTTCGATTAATTAGCCACAGGGAATTGGCCTGGTCCGCCTGTGATTAAAGTTCTCGGTTTTAGACACTGTCCAGATTATATTCACCAGTACAGATGAATCTGTTTATTGATAATTATCCTTATTTGATTGCAGAAAAATATTCTTTATTCGGCTGATTATCCATCCATGTATCTGGAGCGTATAAATAACTAATGATCAACAAGGATTTTCAATAAAAACACCCAGGAAGTCATGCATAATTTTGACTGGCTGCCAGACCATTTGTTGACGCCCGGGTCAAATTGTATACACCGCCCGTATCTGTACAGATGTCTAGGGCGCTGCACAGTAATATTAATACACAGTCTTTCTTGATAGAAAGTTTCAATGACTACAGGAAACAGTAAAAAAATTAATAGAAAAATAAATGAAAGTGACGGATGATTATTGTTTTTATCTTCGTGGTCACCATGACTATTTGTATCATGCCGTTTCCACTTATTTGATTTGATTTATTCGATCGTCATCCTTACATGACTATATATGTCTAAATCTGTTTCGAATATCATTAATTATACCGAATAAATTACACATTTGCAAGGCCGTAACCAGAATTTTTACAGGGGGTGCATGTAGAAAAAACCCTGGACTATTGATGCGTTTTTTAGTAGCCTTTCTATTGGTATCTGTCATATTTTTTCACAAGTCGGCGTGCTTCTCGTATTATCCCTATTACAATTTATTGCTCTTACTGCGCTTAACAGTTCTTTGGAAAAACTCTTGTGCTCTTGATTCCAAATCGTAGCAAGACATTCTTGTGATAAAAAATGGAGATGGATGAGCGGACCTTTTGGCTTTTCGTGGGGGGTGCACGTGCACCCTGTGCACCCCCCTTGGTTACGGCCCTATATAAATGTATACTAGCTACAATGTTTTTGCAAACGAGAGTATGTATATATAATATATAGCACATGCAGTAGTTTGGCATGTGTATCTCTAAGACTATGTAGTCTAATACTTTTTTTGCATTTCTATAGGTACCATTCACTTCAAATCAAAAGAACAACTAGCACTCCAACTATCCATTAACTTTCTGGGTCAATCCAACCAAAACCAACATGCCAACCGACTTCCTCGATACAGACGCCAATCAATCCAGTATTACACGCCACCACCGTCACAATATAACGTCATTTATGCAGTCGACTCATCATCCTCGATAACTAATGTGGACTTCAAGATTGCACTGAAAGCAATAGAGCACATGACACTCAAGGCGCGCCCAAATACTCGGTATGCAGCGGTCTTATTTTCGTCGTATGCGCAAGTGGTATCTGAGTTTACCACACCTGAGGAAATCCTGACAAGATTGAGAGCAGCTCACAGGATTAGAGGGGGGACCAATTTTTATGAAGCATTGAAGGCCTGCAGTGATCTTTTCAACAACCCAAGGTATGCATGGTCATTAAGTTTTACCACCATTTTCATAACTACGCGCCCGACTCCTCAAGTTCATGTGTCTAGTTTGACAAATCTATTAAGTCAATCAAACACACTTTGTCCAGACAGTGTGTGAATAAAAACAGACGTATAAATATAAAAACGGAATCGGCAATATAGATATCTAAATTTGTTTGCAGTGTTTTTACGTGAGTGGTTTCAAATTAGCTGAAAAAAAGGTATCCAAAATAGCTGGTTTGTACTTTTAAAGAAGACCAACGAACACGGCGCGTTTTTTTTTATTCGATTTCTAATGTCTAGACAAAGTATGTTGAATTGACGGAAGATCGAGAATCGACCACTTTACGAGCGACTATTTTTATATAGACAGGCGCGTAGTGATGAAAATAGTGGTAACACGAGTTAATGAAAGCGGCTGACAGTGGCCCAGTTTCCCTCAATTGCTCATTCAAATCCCCAAAAAGGCCCAAAAAACCTAAACTTGTATGCGAAGGTGGACATTAGAGGAGTAAAATTTGATTTTGGTAAACAACGCATCACTAAGTGAAGAATGTACGGATACGCAGAGTAGTGTGTTGTCTGGAACGCGATTCGATTAACAATTAATTAATATATAATACGAATTAAAATCTCTCTACTCAGGAGCAAAAGCAATTACACCCTGCTTACAAATACATTTTTCAAAACCGCCGATCTGGTTTTGCTGATAAAAAGTGATTTTTTTACATCAGTCTGCAATAAAAAAATATCTTTTTTTGTTGTGAAAATTTACATGTTTCAAGATTGTCCTGTATTTTTATACACTTTTTCTTAAGCCACCTGTTGTAAAAGAACGTTGGTCTAGAATGCTAAGTGAGCTAAGCAGGCTAGTGTGACCGTAAACAATAAATGTCCCAGAAACAATAAATTTTATGTGATGACAAATACAACATAACAACCCGGTATTCAGCAAAAACAGGATTGTGGGAGCTTTGAACATTTATGTAATCAGACACGAGACCAAGTGGCGTCTCCCATGCACCTAAGTTTGGTGCGCACTGGTAGAGTTCAAAACCAGTTGGGTACTAGATTGAATAGTGTCGGTGTTTCTATAGATAAATTGTACATCGTAAAGTGATAGATGCAAAACTGACGTTTCGGACGTTGGTCCTTCGTCGAAAGATGAAGGACCAGTAACGTGTGAAACGTCAGTTTTGCGTCTCTTTATGATGTACAATTTAACTTTATATTCTACAACTAGTAGAGTTCCGTAGTATGGTAGTACGTAAAAGTGAAGGAAAACGTTTTCTTTTGACATGTTTATTAAAAGGATCTTGTACGTATTTTGTTATCAGTTTGAATTCAATTTTTGCATGCGAACGTGTTAGACCTCATCGCATTTTTTTAAATGTACATACGTTCTAATCCCTTCAATTGTTGGCTCTATAGCTCTGGCCTTAACCCGAAAGCCCTCAACCGCATCCTAATCATCACAGATGGCGTTGGTAACGTTGAGCAATCTAAAACCCTAACTGAAGCACTGCAACTCAAACAAAATGGCACTGAAATCTTTGTGGTAGCTGTCGGCCATCACTCAGCTTATGGTATGCCTGAGATTTCGTTCATTGCATCTTCGTTGGAGACTCACGTATTTCGAGTGAAGACGATGAAAGGCTTGTTTGATGTTGCAAGATGGATACCATATAGCTTCCACAATTAAATTGGTTATCGTAATGAAGGTCACTGTCATTTGATAAAATATCATACGCAAGCTGGTTGAAAGCACTGCATAGGATTCATGTTAATTGGAAGTGGCGCGAGGTGACTGGGAAACGCAGAACAGATCAAACTTTAGGATTGCTAACTATTTCATATCTGACCCGTCCCCAGTGGTCTTTCTCTATTTCTTCCTTCCCGTGCAACTTTGCGAGTGTATTTTAGAGACAGAGACGACTGGGGACGAGTCAGATTTCGTATGCACATTTTGCCTAATTCCCGAAGTGTGATGACGTTTTACGTCTCTATACCATAATAGTTTTTAAAATCCTTTCATATTCAAATGTTATATTCCCTCGAGAATACAGAAACAATAGTCATAATTAGTGAACAAAAGAAATGTGAAAAGGATTCTGGTCTAGACACGGGGGTAAAACGTCATCACGCCTCGAGGGGCTGGAAATGTCAGCCCTTCGCGGCCTCTGATACCCCGGGTATTGCATACGACAGGGACCTTGTACTTTAACCTAAAATTCAGTTTTTTTTTCCAAAATTGCTTGATTTAGGGGAAATGTGGTCACGTGACTTAAACAAACGATAAATAAAACAACATATAACCAGTGACAACTAAAATGAATGACAAAATTGCAATAATTTATTTCATTTCCGCCAAGAAAAAACATTTTCTAAAAAGAGATTAAAAAAGTTCATTTTGTGCATAATATTAGTTGTCTAATAAAGACTGTAGCTATTGTATTTGATATATATATTACCGCTGTACAATTGATACACCTTTCTGATATGATACTACCAATTAATTAATTACATGGTTGTTCAAAATGGACATGTTTTAAGCTAGCCTCTCCCACTTTACTGAAATCCAGACTTGATCATTAACGAAATGCTACCAATCAATTACAAAACCTTAGAGGCCATTAGCACAAAGCCTGGTTAAAGTTATCCAATGGATAAAGTTATTATCCACTGTTAGAATTTTTGAACATTCTATAATGATATGATAATTTGCTTGTAAATAAATCTATTCTTTAGAGGCAAGTTTAAATAAATCCTAGCTCATCCTCAGAGATCTTGCTATCATTGTTTGTAGGATTGAGCTCAAATACACTGTATGATAAAAAAAACTTATTTCTAATAAATTGATTCAAAGGATGCATGTTAAAAAAGAATCAAAAAAGATACATGGGAGGTTTGTTCTCACTGTAATCAGACAAGTCTCTGAGGATGATAATAAAACCTTACATCCGTCAAACTTTGAACAACCATATAAGTCTACAGGATCTTGTAACAAATTTAGAACTCGTCATGCTTTGGCCCAGTAAACTCTTCAAATGAAATAACACCGTCCTTATCCTTATCTTCAGATTGGAAAATTTCTGATACAATTGTATCATGGCTATTTGGATCATCGTTAGGCATGCTATCTTGCTCAACCAAATAGTCTTTGATTTCTTTATGTGTAAGATGCTTGTCTTTATCTTTGTCAATCATACCAAATACATTAGGATGTGCTTGTGGACTGCCTTGGATTTCTACAAGCTCTACCTCCATGTATAGAGTAGCTCCTGGTGGGATATTTGCCCCAGCTCCCCTATCTCCATATGCTGAAAAATGCATAAAAACAAATAAACAAATGAAAAATACATAGATAAATAAACAAAAAATAAAAATATAAACAAATATGTAAATAAATAAATCAGTAAATAAATAAATAAATAAATAAATAAACAAACAAATAAATAAATACATGAATAAATAAATAAATAAATAAATAAATAAATAAATAAATAAATAAATAAATAAATAAATAAATAAATAAATAAATGAATTAATGAATGAATGAATAAATAAAAAAATATTAATTGAAAACTTGTAAGCATTTCACCTTTTTTTCATTTTCCCCTCTAAGGGCAGGGGCAGTGTTTTCACAGTTTACGAAAAGCATGAAGTATAAAAGGTATACCTCATAAAATATCAAATTCATAAAACAGAAACATAAAGTATATATATTTTCTATGAGCTTACTTTCCAAAACCTCTACCCCAATCCAAACCTACTCACCCACCCACAACCTTTATCAACTGTGTACCACACTACTACTCCAAGTAGCAAAGATGTCTGTAGCATTTGCAAGATTGGACAATGAGCCCAGTTTCATGTTCTTCATTGCTCACGCTATGCCTTGATTGTACAAGGGGAATGCACCACTCAAAAACAAACAAAAAAATAATAATAAAATAAAAAAATTCCAATGGTTTTATCTAGACACTTTTGTTAATGTGTTGCCTACAATTCAGGCTTAGTCTGAGCTATGAAGAACTTGAAACTTGTCTATTCTTTGTGGACACAAAAAAGATCCTTCTTAGGAAGGAACTTGAACACTGGATTATTTAGGTGGAAATATGTTGAATTGGTGGTCACAGCTCCAAGAATTGCACTTTATAACTGTGAAATAAAAATTCATCCCCATTTCAAGTCTGTTCTGAAAACAATTACCCCCTATAAGCTACCCCTCTTGAGGATAATTGTAATGACCATTCCGTAACTCCTAAAATATTTCCAATCATCGCTCACTTTACTAAATATTATTTAGGAAACATTTCAAGGGCTTTTCAATGTCCCACATATTAACCAATGCCTAGGGGGGACTCCGAGGGTAAACGATCGAGATAGTCCTTGTATTTTTTTGGGGTAAAAATCGACGATTTGGTATTTTTTAGGGTTTAAAAATATGAAATTTGCCAAATTCTCACTTTTTTGTATCTTTTAGGGGTTGAAAGCCACTGAAACTCATGATTTTGGTATCTTTTAGGGTTGAAAAACTTGTGAAGCCACGCCCTTTTGAAAAACGTTTGGTATCTTTTAGGGGTATTTTTGAAAAATTCCGACGAGCATCCCCGATCGTTTATCCCCGGAGTCCCCCCTCGGGCCAATGCCCTTCTCCGTCAAATAATGAATAAACAAAAATATGCACATGAAAGGAAAAAAAAACATCTAAAATTAATATTTTAAAACAATCGTTGATAAATAAAATGATTCTAAAGGAAATTTCCAGAAAAGGACAAGAAGTTTGACAAAATAAACAATGCAAGCTGAACGAACGGAAGACCAAAGGACATCTATTGTGTAAAATCACCGAAACAGAAAAAGTTACAATTTAAAAACAACAAACTGACAAAAGGCTATTTACTGTAAAATCTTTGTTAAATTTTGAACCACCACAATTGTTGAAACAATGCGATACAGTTTCACACGAGGAAATTAATAATTAACAAACAAAGTCCTTCAACTAGTACAAGGGCCATTGATTTAAACATTGACACGTAACTCTACTCTATATAGCAACGGTTGCCAATATCTTTTTGACAAAAACTGAAACATTTACCAATAAATTAACAAAATAGACCAAGCAAACACGTTTATATCAAGCAAATTTAGAAAGTGGTTAATTTAGTTATAAAATGGGAAGTAGCTTCGTGAAAAGAGCAACAAATACATCAAATTCTCACGTGCCGGTAAACACAAATTATAATGTTCGACAGTTCTTACCTAGATGTGGAGGAATTATGAGTTTTCGTTTTTCCCCAACACACATATCCAATAGTCCTTGCTCCCATCCTTGAATAACCATTCCTTTTCCAAGAGTGAAGTCAAAAGTTTTACCACGATCGTGGCTTGAGTCAAACTTTTTTCCATCGACAAGTCGGCCGGTATAGTGCATCGCAAGAGTATCGCCAACTTTAGTTGTTCTCGGGCATTTTTCTGGTTTTTCCACTACCTCAATCTTTAGTTCTTCTTCTTTTTTGTTTTCACAAACAGAGAACTGAACTAGGTACAAGATGGACAGAAGAGCAAGGCAAATATGTGTTCTCATTTTGGACGTATCTAGCGACAAACCACGAGTGACAAGGTACTACGTGGCTTTCGGATCTCCAGACGAGACATTCTAAAATTCCGAAATTCCTCCAGACCCTTGGTAGCCCAGCGACTTTGCTCACGGCCAGGCTACAAATTGTCACCTGAATTTTGTTTTTGAAAATTAATAAAAAAGAAAAAAAAATGATTGCAAAAAAAAAAAGGTTTCGTGTTACCTTAATTTCATTATTTCAGTAGTTTCACTTATTTTCTTGATTAATGAGTATTATTTTGGAAACGCAAATATTCTCTACTTTTTATATAAGGCCTGGTCGCAAAGCTAATTGAAAATGGCGGACAAACAAGAAGGATTCGCGCTCTTTTGGAAATGATTTTGCTGGTGATAAAAGCCTTATTTTGGTCTATTTTCAAGCACGCACGTAACTGACAACATGGTAGGCTATTTGTTTCTTTAAAGATGGATTTCATCCCAGCTGTAAATATTTTAAAGTGAGTTTTTGATCAATCATGATATGTCGATGTCATGCATGTTGTCTTTGTCGTAGATTCGTCTGAGTGCATTGAATGACAATTCCAGTGACGAAAGCGAACCAGAAAGAACGACACAGGAAAGCATCAAACAAGCTCAGGTAATTGCAAAGTTTTTAAAAAAATGCTGCAAACGGTATTTTAATTATTAACGACACATTTATGATTAAAATATTTGCTATGGCTAATACTGATCGATATAATTTTGAATGACCTGTTTTATATGGCCCTACTCACGCCACCTTGAAAGTTTTTATGAGAATCTAAAATATGCGATAGTGATATGTAGAATTTTTTCATGTACTTGTGTGATTTATAGAAGACAATATTAAGATGCTAGAATATGAGGTTAATTAATCCAGTAAGTTACCTCATTATTTATATTAATGTAGTGCACCATAGGTATTGATTTAGTGGGATGGTAACAGGGAAAAATATTTGGATAAAGGTCAAAGGAGTGAAGTGATGTCGGTATACCAAGGAATGGGAGGCAAATATTATCTTGAACTGCTGACCAAACTCAGTCAATAAGCGCTTCATTACATGACCCAATAATATATATACATGTATTCTATATTCTAAAAAAGTTGGAAAATATACAAAAACAACAAAAACAATTAATGAAAAGTTTGCACTTCTGTTGATTTGTTTGAGTAAGGCCAAACAGGTTCATATGGCATTACATGTATCATCATTTTCATTTTTTTAAATGCATGCTAGGACAGGTACAGGTCATGTAATATGGTATTATGTTCTATTCTAAGGAATCAGAGGCATTAGAATTATACAACAAGGCATTACAATATCAACACAGTGGAGAGTGTTCCAAAGCTGAGGAAACTTATGAACTCCTTCTGACGTCAACATTGGTCACTGAGGTACATGATGAAAAACATGTCAAACAGTTGAACAGTCAATCAAACAACCAACCAAACAAACTAACAAATGAACAAACAAGTACAAACAATAAAATGAATGAAAAAAAGAGTGAAAACAGTAAAATGAATGAATAAATAAAAACCACATGAAGAAATAAATGAACAAACATGCAAGTAAATGACCAAACAAACACTTTTACAAGTGAAATGTTAAGGCTGAATAAGTCTTGTGAGTTGGGCTCATGAAAAGTGCTCTTCCAACTTATCTAATGCACATGCTATATCCAACTCTTACAAATAAGGGTATGCATAATAGGCAAGTCATGAGCCTTAGTAAATCACTTGAAGAAGATTGCCATTAGGACTTCAGGAGGACTGAAATTGAGCCAGTTTGGCCTGTAGTGGGCCTTGTTTGCATAGTGTATCTAGTCAACTTTCAAGAGTTAAAGCTTCTGATTTACTAAGGCTTGTAACTTACTATCTTGTATGCTCTTTTCATGCCCTAATGCCTCAACTTACCCCATAACCATTCGTGGGAACCTGCCAAACACATGGCAATCAAATTATATACATACAAACAAATATTCAGATTTATTGTAATATGGACTTTAGGCTCCTGAACGGGATCCAGACGAGGAGGGTTTACATCACCCAGGACAAGTTCTGAAATACTCAGCATACAAGAACCTTGCTGTTTTGGCTGAAAACAGGGAAGAATATGAAAAAGCTACTGATAACTACCTTGAGGCATGTTAAACATAATGGTTGCCATAGTAACTATTGATTAATTAATAGATTGAGATACATGTTGGAGGGTAGAAGGGAAATTAGAGATTTTCCATGAATAAAAAAGCATGTCTAGAACACAAGAATTGTATAGTAAATGAGTTTTGTATTTCTCTAGGCTGTCTCATTGGATGATTCAGATGTCACAGTATGGTATCATGTGGGAAAAGTCTCTACCAAATGTTACAATTTAACATTAGCACGACAGTCTTTTGAAGAGGTAATGTTTTTTTGTCATATTTTTCAACATTTAGTTTTCTATATATTAGCAAGCTTTAGTGTGTCAGTTCATAAACGCAGCAAAATTTATTTTAAAACTAATAATATTGTACTATTTAAATCTGTACTTAACCATTCAAATATGTACTTTTGAAAAAGATTGTGAGACAGAATATCTCAAAGCTTAGCCAATCAATCACATTACTAGTATTCAATAAAATGATGCATACAAAACTTGGCCAATCAGAATGCATCATTTTGTTAACAATGTGTTTGATTGGCCGAGCTTTGATATATATGTCACACAAGTACTGTCAGATTTAAATGGTGCAATGTATGATATGGTGTTGAAACAATTAGTCTTTAGTACATTATAGACTTTTCTTATTTTCATATAGACTATTCATATTTATTGTTCTAATTAGAAACTCATGAAGGGATTAAAATGTGCAGCACAGTCCCATGCTCTGAGATATTCAAACTAATTGGCATCATAGTTGGTCAATGTTTTGATACTCAGCTTGTCTGATTCAAAATGGCTGAGGATGCTACAAATCAAACATATTGCAAATGTTCATGTCAGGTTTTTAGAGGAGATTTTTCTTTCTAAATAATGAAATGTCTCTTAACTTTCGTTTGTAAGGTTTTGGAAGCATAATAAAAAATATGGTTTTATTTGAGAAACGTTTTTCAAAGAAAAATTTGAACCAATTATTCCAGTGCATGAAACCAAAGCAGTGTACTGTGGCTGCTGTTTGAGTCCTCTTACTAGTCTCTGTTCCAACTGATATACATTGCTGAAAAAGTTTTAATTAATTGCTGAAAAAGTTCTAATTAGTTGCTGATTTGTTATGTGATTATTAGGGTCTGCGATGTAACCCAAAGCACTGGCCTTGTCTTGATGAGCTTTGTACAATATTATATTCAATAGGAGATTACCCAGGTGAGAAAGATATTCAATACTACTTAAACATCACTTAGCAGAGTGCACCATAAGACATCAGTGCCAAGCTTAATAAGTTTAAGTTACTTAGTAAGCACTTTGTACTGTAGCTGGACATAACATTGCACCATTTAAAATAAATCTGTACTGGACCGTTAAAATTTTGTACGTCTGTTAAAAAACATGCAGACTGTGAAATCCCAGAACTTACACTGCGACTAACCCTAACGCTTTGTTCCCCTTCAAACTAGTTAAGGGATCAAGCTTTCATATTTTACCATGGATAATTGCTTGTAGTGTACCCAGATCTTATCCAATCATATTTTTCCCAATAACATATTATTCGCTAAACTTTCATTATTTTTCACACCACCTATTTTTAGAGTGCAAAATAATGAACTAATTGGTCAATAATCAAAGATTTACTTCTTATTGTACTGGTATATGGTGAAACCACTACAATGTCAGTATTACAAGCCCTGCATGCAAATGGTTTTGATTTTTACTCATTTTGATTTTATCCAATGCAAAATTGAAAGCGTTTGACACACCGTTTCAACATCCAAAAGGTGTATTTGAGAATTTTTATTGAATTAGAAGTTGAGATGAGTTTGAAAGTATATGTTGGAGAAAATCAATACCATTTCATAAAAATCAAAACCATTTGCTTGTTAAGGCAAACAGCCAGTAAATAGAATAAATCAATAAATCAACTTTTTTTGTTTCAGCTTGTCTTGTCATGGTATCAGATGCTTTGGAACAAGATGAGAACTATCTTAAAGGTATGTCTTTTTTTTCACCTAACCTTAAGTGATGATAACCGATATAAAATGAGCGGGAGATAGAACTATGATGATTTAAAACAGTGAGCTGCAGTTTTGCTTTTTTTTAAATTGACGATTGAGAAGACCAAGTTTCCAGGGCATCTCAAAAAGTGCGGGAAAAATTGAATTTAGTGTGATTTTTTTGGGGGAAAAGTGCGATTTTTACCCAAATGTCAAAAAAGTGTGATTTTGGCCCAAAAAGTGCACAATTGGCTTTAAAATGTGCAAATTCTTGTGGAAATCATCAAAGAGGACGAATCTACAGGTTTTTGGGAAAAAAAGAAAAAAAGTTAGAAAACACTTCGGAAAAGTTATTTTTCACAAAACCTTTGTCCTTTATCAAGCTATTGGGTCTTCAAGGCTCCTATTTAACTTCTGATAAGTGAGGAATAGTGCGATTATGCTAAAATAGTGTGAAATAGTGTGATTTTTCTAAAATGGTGTGATTACGTGTGCTTTTTGCCCAAAAGTGTGGGATTGCACCCTCACACTTTTTCAGAGGCCCTAAATTGACGCTTGAGAAGACCAAGTTTCATATTCATTGGAACTGCTATCATAAGTTGCATGACACAAATACCATGTTTTTCTAAAATTATATAAACTTACTATACAAAATAATGATTACATGTTATGTTGTCTATTGATAAAACTTGCAAAGTTTTGATTTATTTATTGTTAAAGGTCTTGCATTGAGGGACAAGATATTCAAAGAAGAACCCTACTTGAAAAGAAGCTACATGCATTTAAGGTATTGTCTTCTGTTCCAACATTTGTTTTATTTAAAAAAATCACAATGACATATGTTAATCAGCTGGTGATTAATTAAAGGGTTCAAAGCCAAAATGCCTTAAGTATGTATATTTATATATATACTTAAGCCATTTTTGCTTTGAACCCTTCAATTGTAAGTCTCTTAGTACTCATTTTAAAGTGAAGTACATAATTTCAGATTAAAATTAATAACCGGTAACTCTGATTCATTCCATGTGATCTTGGACAGCTAGGGCAGTGCTCCACATTGATCAGGGATTTTAAGGGTTGAGTTGCAAAAAGCCAGGATACTGGCTCAGAGAAATCCATATCCAGGGTAAAAGTTTATGGAGTGAAATTGTATGGAATGTTGATTGCTTTTGTCCAGTAAATAATGTAGGTATTATGCAAAAGGCGCAGTTGTAGAGGTTTACAAGTTTTGTACTTGACAATTTCAGAACTTTTTACTAATCTTGCAGGGATGAGAAGTTAGTCGAAAGAAGAATACTGTTTCTTTGCCAACATGATGATAAAATTATTATTTATTGTAATTTGAATTTAGTAAGAAATGTTTTCTTTTGTACAGAAATTTATTTGTGTCTGATATTGAAGAAGAAGACTTGTCAAAAGCATCTGAGGTAAGTCTATCTTCAAGTTGTTTCTCACATGATATCAATTTCTAATTGATTGATGCTCATGATATCTGAATCACTTTTGGTATCTAGTATGTAACAGAGGCACTACAACTTAGAGAGGAAAGGCTGAAGCTTATTGAGGCTAGCAGAGCACCAATGCCTCCTGTCAATCCTACAAAACCATTGACATCATATACGTAAGTATACACCTTTTTTTTGTTTTTGTTTGTTTGTTTGTTTGTTTATTATTATTTTTTTGTTTGTTTGTTTGTTTGTTTGTTTGTTTTTTTGCCTGCATATTATACTTTATTGTGGGGGCCAAACCGAAAGCCCTGCTACTTTGGCCCCCCCGCACATTTCCTTAAACAAATACTCTTTCTTTATCTTAAATTTATTATATAGTTTCTTGAATATATGTGTAATATGTAAATATGTAAAAATAAGTATCTTACTAATATTAGAGCAGTAAAGAAAAATCTGAAATCTATAATATATAGAGTGAGTTGTTTTCATATAAGTGGAAAACAGTACGGTATTGTATCATACTTTAGTTCATTGATTGCCATATTGCATTCTTTAAAGTCAGCATACATACAGACTACTCACATGATTCTTCATTTTTGATCGGAATGAAAAAACTACTAGACAAGTAGAAAATGTAGAAATTGAAGAGGACCGATTGTGGAATGAGACTCTGTAGTTAGTAACGAATGAACCTTGGCCACTGTAATGCTATTGAAAGGCTATTGCTAAATATGGATCACAGGATGAGTCATGGCGCTCATTACTTTGAATATCCTATTATGATTAGATAAATACAATTACTAACTTCATATTAAGTAACATGACCATTATTTTGTTTAATATCCAGATGGGCAGCTCTAGGTGAAGGTTTTGTTGCTCTATATGATCACATGACATGCCCTGACAACCCTCAGAAATTAGGTCGTGCTGTAAACCTTGACGATTACTACAAGGCTATTGTTACTCCAGGTAGGATTATGTTCACTCATTCTAGAATACAGATTCAGTCTACTCTAGTGTCTTACTAGTTTTTAATCTGTTTATATCTTTATTTATTTGCTTACAGACATTTCCATGCCCCACAAAGCTTCTCTTGGAAAAGTGTCAGTTGAGAACTTGGCAGGATCTAGTTTCTCTACAGAGGGATTTGGTGTTTATAAAAGTGGAGGATCATCAGGTATTACCATCAGTTTCTATTGTCATTTGATCAGGGGTGGCCTTTTCACCTCTTTAGAGTTGGTAAATGCACTGCCAGGGGATGGAAATAGAAGTATTTATTTAAGCAAAAAAACAAATCTCACCCCATGAACTTAACATTGTACTTGAAATAATTAATAGTTTTCCAAATTTCAGAATGTTCTAGGTTAATACTCAGTCTGGTTGATTTGTAGGCCTTAAAGAATTCTTCAAAATGAGAGAGAATGTAACATTTTTTTTGGGACAGTGTGGGGATGCTGTCTTCAAACTCCAATGTATTCTCTGTTATTTATACAACTTTTAAAATATTGCCTTTTTTCTTTGAGATCTGTGTTAATCCTTTTGCATGATTCTGTTTTTGATCCATGGCAATCTCTTCCATTTAATATATTGTTACCAGTAGATGTCATGTCTTTTTGTTTGTTTATCCTCGGATTTGAGAATAGCACAAAGTGTACTGATGTCTCAGAGACTCATTAACACTCGCTATCCCTTCTTTCTACATACGTCTCTCCAGTCAGTTGATTTTTTAATGAGGGAGGAAAACCAGAGAACCTGGAGAAAAACCTTTGTGGCATAGGAGAGAGAAACAACACCTCTCTCTTAAATGTTCCTCATAACACACCCGCGTGCGACACAACAACAAACATAACAACATTTGGATGCGGCGTGATCGACTGCAGACCGCTAATCTTAGTTTAATAGCAAGATGATGATTAAGCTCATTACAATCAGTCAAGTATACTATTGTGTAATTAAAATAGCAAACTTTAAACTAAGGGTGTGAACGAGTATTCATAGGATGAAAAAACCCCAACGCACTCGGTACGTGTAATACAGGGGAAAAATCCCAGCCCTATGAATCACAGCCCTTAACCTGCTGGGCTCGGTTATCAAATTCCTAATGAACGAGATACAGAAAGTAATTTATCTAAATTGTCTTTAATATACGAGTCTTTAGCATTTTCACTAGCCCATCGACCATGTCTCTTAAACAGTCGGTCTGGAATGCCCGCGTTAGCTGCAGCAGAAGCACCTCCACTGCGAAGACTGTGTAAGCTAATATTAGACACGTCGGTAATGTCTTTGAAGGCTTTCTTGATAATCTCCCTAGCTCGGGTGTAGCTTATGCCGTGGTTGCAAACTTTGTATGAACTGTTAGGCGGAGCCAAGGCATGGAACAGGGGTAACTCATCGTCTAGTTTGATATTGGCTGCGGCGAGGTACTTCTCCAAAGCAGCGATGGGACAGGTTATCCTCTTTGTTCTTGCAATATTTATCCACGATCCTTCTCTCAGCTGGTCGGTCTTGGACGATTCTAAAAAGATAGAACAATGAGATGCATAGAGGCACACGTCACAAGAGCGAATACTACATAACTCGCTGAAGCGGAGGAAACCTGCAAAACCAATAAGACACAAGGCAAGAGTTCTTAAATCAGAAATACTACACTTATCTTGTAGTTTCTCAGCTAAGGCCTGGAGCATCTCTGGAGTGATCGGATCTTTCCTGCATTTCGGTTTGGCTAAAATCCTCTTGCAGGCATTGGACATGGATGAATCATGTGGTGGGTAGACAATTTGGGATAGCCAGCCAAACCATGGACCCAGTCTATGCTGTAGATGGCATTGTTGATGGGCGCAACTGAAGAACCCTGTTGACATAACACCTGGAGATACATTGCAACATGAAAAGGATTAGCTGGTAGGTAGTGGAAAACATTCAACTTAGCCCAACGCTTCCAACCATTAAAGCCACTTAGGTACGTTTTTACAGTTCCATCAGCTTTAGAGGCAAAGATAGACTGTTTAACTGAATCAGCTAGGTTGTTAAGGTGGGCAGGCACAGACTCATCAAATTCAATCCACATTGGAGACTGAAAAATATCTGAGAAGAAAAAAGAAGTGAGTGCAGAACAAGACAAAATAACGATCAGGATATATATATACATATATTATATGTGTGTGTGTGTGTGTGTGATTGTATATACAGTACCATGCGCACACACGCAACAACACACACAGCTAGTAAATACGCAGACGTAAATACGCATAACATAAGCATAAACACATGCATATATAATAGAGAAATGTTACATAAAAACGGGCACAGATAGTCCCTTCCACATAAAAACGGGCACAGATGGTCCCTTTTACACTAATGGGCACAGATGGTCCCTACACAGTAACGGGCACAGATAGTCCCTTCCACTTAAAAAACGGGCACAGATGGTCCCTTTTACACTAATGGGCACAGATGGTCCCTACACAATAACGGGCACAGATGGTCCCTTTTACACTAATGGGCACAGATGGTCCCTTCACATAAGCGGGCACAGATGGTCCCTTTCACATAAACGGGCACAGATGGTCCCTTTCACATTCCTCTTTTTTTTTTTTTTTTTTTTTAACCGCCCACAGTCGATAACCAAATGATCTGAAAGAACAAGATGAATAGCATTAAATAGACATGCAGCGGTGGGAAGAATAGCGATAACTTAATAAATCAATGTAAAAAATAATAAATAGATAAATAAATAAATAATAAAATAATGATAAATAATAACAAAATAATTAAAAAATAAATTAAAAAAAAATACAAAAATAAAAATAATAATAATAATAATGAGCGGTCTAGCTAGTAACAACGCCAAGATGGATTACACAACCTGAAAACACCCCTTTTATACACCTACCAACAGACTCCCATGAGAGACATACCATCGAGAGAATATTTTCCCGCTAATTTGCAAACCGCGGGAAAATTCATTTATAACAAACTCTACTCACATATAATCCAGTGCCCAAGCCAAAGCTCGAACCCAGACCATAGATGTGAGAGGCGAGAGGCTTAACCACCCATACCACCCTACCCATACCTATTTTTTCTATTTTTGTTGTTGGTTCAACATCATAATATTACCATTATAATGTCAGTAATGTTTTTTTGTTGATTTTGTTACTAGAAAATGAGGAGAAGACCAAGAAAGTTGCAAAGAGGAAAAAGCCACCAAGTTCTGGCTTGGAGAGTGATTATCCTCCTAAACGGCGTTCAGCTAGAGTAAGTTGTTTTATTGACAGAAATATTAATATGTTACATCAGATTAGATTAGTTACTATCTAAAAGTTATATTTCCTAGACTTAAGACACTGGTGGAGCTTTCACACAACCACAAGGAGTCACTCACAAACTTAAATTGAATCTATGGCAGATTTTTCCTTAATAGAATTATAATACAAAATTAAATATGTCTTTACTTTTATCTTAAGTTTGCAAAATAAACATTCACCTTATCATTATTCCATATGAACCAACATCCATTTATTAATATGGTGAGCTGTACTGGCTCAAATGAGATGTCTTGACAGCATGACCGCATTTATGGTGAAGGACCGGAGCTCTTAAAAAGGACAGTTGTCTAGCATTGATTAAGAGATCAGTAGTTCATTTTTCTCTTACTTAACATACTTTGTTCTCTTTTTGATCAATGAAGGTAAGAACCAGTAAGAAGAAAGAAGAAGAGACAAACTACAAGGACTTGATACAGACTTTTTTTCCTTTTCCATTAAGGTAAACTGCCCTTTATCTATGCATTGTGTGGCAGCTTGAAATAATCTTTCTATACACATCCAGCAAGGGGCTTCTGCAGATTTTAGTGTGTTTACAGCCATATGGGACGCTATTCCTTAATGTGACAGTCTTTGGACTATAATGTTTCGTTCTAAGATATGATTGGCCCCTTCAGTAATTTAGTGATTTGTTGATTTATTGAATTTTTCCTTCATTGATTAATTGATTTATTTGTTGAATACATTCATTGACTTTTTCCTTAATAGTTTATTCCTTCATTGATTCATTTGTTTGTTAATTTTTCCTCTTTTTACATTCTTCATAATCTGTTTGAATTAATTAGTTTAAATTAATTTGAATAAGTTAATTAATTAATTTTTTTTAATTTGTCCATCCTTTACTTTAACATTCATTCATTCTCATTCATTCCAGATGTGATGCAATGTGAATGTTTTAGTCTATGTTGAAAGTTCTATTTACTAGTAGATATCTGATTTGTTTGTAAATATGCTTTTCTCTTTTTCACTGAATTAGAATGGTAACCTTTGGAGATGATGAAAGTAGTCAAGACAGTTTTGGTGAAAGCCAACAAGCTATGTCAAGGTATGTAGCCTGCTTACAGGCGTTCCTAGTTGGGGGCCGGGAGAAACTGGGGAGTTTCGCCAGTTTCTCCCGGCCCCCAACTAGGAACGCCTGTAAGCAGGCTACAAGGTATGCTTTTCAAATCACCTGAAAATCTTCTGTTCACTGTTCTGCTAATATTCCTAATCGTTAACATTTGTCCATTCAAGCAACATCTTGAACATGCTTAGATAATGCTAAAATAATTTTATTCCAAATAACACAAAATAAAGCAATGATATGAAATAAAGTAAATTGTTTTTTATTCTAATCAAGCGGACATCATCCTGAGCATGTTTCAACTGCAGTTTCAAAGGTCATAGTTTTAATAGAATGAAATTATAGATTATTAATTGTGGAAAGTCAATAATTATTGCCTCACAATGTAGGTAATGGAAATGAAGGTATTTTTTATCAAAAATCTTAATTTTAGTTTATTTAAATTTTGATAAAATTGATAACAAAAATAATATTCTTTGGTGGTGAAAATTAATTTTTCTACTGTTGTAGTCAAACATCATTACAAGATGGACAGGTTCAAGAGAAATCAGGTCAGTGAAATTAAAATTTCTTCATTATTTTAGTTACATCTTGAATTATAATTAATGTTTTAACTTTGATTTAATTTTGTTAACAGGACAATCAAGTGAATATGAAGATGTGATTTCAGGAGAAGCAGAAACGCTAGATGTCCTTACATTTGTCAAAGATCACATGTCCAATGGGTAAAAATTTAATTTAATTTAATTTAATTAACTGTATTTTGCCGCGCATTTCGCATGCCTCAATGCGCTTACATTATCAAGTATTTGGTTGTGGCTTTGCCTTTGCTAGAGGTAAAAAAAAAAAAAAAAAAAAAAAACGCACTAGTAAGAATACTCTTCTGAAGACATGAGTTTGATTCCCACTCTGTTATTATCTTATTCTATATGTCATGATTCACTGTATACCAAATACATTAATTAACTAGTACTAGATAACTTCTCATATTTGCATGCTTGTTTATGGTGTTCAACTGAAAAGGCGTTTAAAAAATACTTTTTGACAAAGATCATTTACAAAGAACTTGCATATCAATAACTTGTGAGTGATTTAGTTGCTGTGATATCTACAGTCTTGTGGTTTTATTTTGTAATCAAGATTTAAAAAATGGTTTGTTTGTTCATTTTGACTTGACACTCACTAATGGTTCATTTGTGTATGTCATGAATGGTATTTATAGTCAGATGTTTGTTTTATTTCAGGGGTGTTCTTGAATTGATGAGCAAGTATTGTATCTGTCTAGCTGCACAGAGAAACAAGAAATGGTAACCACATGAATATGATTTACTGTATCCTTTTTTGTACCTGTGACTATCTCAGCGATGCGTTACTGTCAAACCAACAGGATATTCTGCCAAGAGCGTGATACATTGTGCATTATTTTCAAACCCACAGCTTTTTTATAGTATAGCTTGTGTTTTGCCTGGCACTCATCTTCTGTATTTTCATTTTTTTCATTTTTTAAAGTGATCAAAACTTCAAATATTGCACACACTCTTTAATATCTAAGCAACCAGAATAGATGTGATATAGAGGGCTCAAATACCCTGCAACAATGACACCTAATTAGGCAGCTAATTGACTAATTTCCAGTCAAACTGGATATCAAACTGGTTTTGTTCATCCACAATTATTGTTAACAGTAACATTTCAAGCAAACACGCTCGAGTCATCAAAGTCTCTCTTTTCCCTCATCAATAATCACAAATGAGGGAGACTCTGCTAGCAGGAAAATGACAAATAAACCCTCCACTTCCCCTGTTGCTATAGAATCATGATAGTACAAATAGACATTCCTTCCATAAAGCAACCAAGCTCCCTCCTAGCAACATTGAACAGGGGATAGGGATGTAGTTTTATAGCAAGGGCATTGCAAAAAAAAAAGAAAAAAAAAGATAGCTATGATGGAATTCAAAGATGTTTTTTAATTTGTGTTTTGTGTTTTTGAAAAAAAAAAAACATAATTAGCTGCGTAAATGTGTTGTTGTTGTAATCAACAGGCCCAGTGCTTTAGCTGATGTCTTTGTCAAGGTCTATAATAGACTGCGCAAGCATCTCTCTCTTCCCTCTGAATTCATGTAAGGTTTTTTGACATTTTAGTTTATTCTCATTCTTATTGAAGACTATATATTAGTAAACTAAAATATGGCCATCCATAAGTTGTAACACAGTAGAAGCTCAAGAAAAAACACTTAGTCTAATGTTTTGGATGTTGGTCCTTTGTCATTGATGAAAAAAAAAAAACAGAAAGAGATTTTTTTCACTTATTCTTATGAAGGACTAAATTAATGTCAGAAATGTACCCATAACCTAGCATTTTCTTTCAAGGTGGACCAGTACAGTGCTGATATTGAATGGACTTTAATTTCAAATTTTATTTACTGGCTACAACAAACATGTCAACATATAAATTGTATGATAAATTAATTAGTGATTCAAGCAGCTATTGCTCTAAATAATTACACCAAATGCAGTCCAAGCTTGTTACCGTATATAGAGGATATTAAATTACAGTGACACAAAATTTATCTTTGAGTGTTGAAAAAAATATTTGCTGTGCTCACTCGTATCTCCAAGCACTCATGTAATATTCTGTTAATCATATAAACCTTATTATCCATAAAATCAAATTTCATCAGATTTGAAGCACACTCAACGCGTAACCATAGTAACAATATTTTCACATGAAAATATCAGTTTTTCAAAAAAGAAAAATATTTGTATTTTATGGATAATTATATGATAACTCCAGCTATCATCTACTCAGCTGTTCTCATTAGTGTATATTTTGTATGATGACATTAATTTTGTTGGTGTTGTTAGTGTCAGTTTTGCTATCTGTTATATTTCTGCAACATGATTGATTATTTTTGGATATTGCTCATTGTTGTGTGTTTTTGTTATCAGACGGGATGACGATGAAGTTTATACTGGAGAACTGGTCAAGGTAATGATTGTCCATGTGCCATCATAATAGGCAATCTACATTCATTTGTTAGGTGTCATTTTACTA
The DNA here is from genome assembly GCA_918843875.1 of Diadumene lineata. Classification (NCBI taxonomy): domain Eukaryota; kingdom Metazoa; phylum Cnidaria; class Anthozoa; order Actiniaria; family Diadumenidae; genus Diadumene; species Diadumene lineata. Next base: position 16,872,185 of record OU974070.1, on the reverse strand, counting down.
CGACCACCAGCATTCTTTGTGAATTCTTTTTCATATTCAAATTTTTAATGCCTTTGGAGATTAAAAGAACAATTTTTGATAAAAATTACTCCACAAAAGAAAGTAAAGCCTTGTTTCCATATGATTGAGAATGATTGGAAGCTATAAAAAGAAATCTATTAGGAAAACCAATGTTTTTTGATCCTAGGACCATTTTCGATCCATATATGATTGCAGTTAAAATCGTTCACAAAGAGTTGTAGGATCGAAAAACTGTTTTTTTTTTTATCGTTTGCAACTGTTATCGATCGTTTTATATTATGTGGAAACCAGGCTTAAGCAAAGCATTCTGGTAGTTGTAATATATGATGCCATGATGCAGATCATCTATTGTATAAAGGGATGGACAGGAAACGACCAGACAGACAAACAGATTGACAAAAAATACTCAGTCTTATCTCACAAACAAATATCAAATATTCATACTTAGTATTCCCATTCTTATGAGAAACTGAACTGTCTTATTATGCTGTAAATGATTATATCAAATTATGTTTTTTTGTGTCTTATATCAGGTTATTTTAGTTGCTACAGAATTAACACTGGACAAACTCCTCACTGCAAAATCCAAGTCATCTTCCAGTCTTTCCCCTGCTAGTTCCCCAAGAGGGTGAGTGCTCTTTGACCTCAACTCTTTACAGTTTAAGCTGGTATTAACATATTGTTGTTTCTTTCTCAGTGGTCAGACAGGGGTTTCACCAATACGAGTTGGTCCTGTTTTTTCCAGTAAATTCCTGGCCAATGACATTGAGTATCTTCATTGTCTTGCACTGGATAAAAACATTCATGGCGACAGTTGGTTGGAAATTGCTATCAGAGGTACATTTCATAAGGTTTCTTGATAGAGGCATTTTTGTATGAGTGGAAAACAGTACAATTAATTTGCAAGTTGTTTCTTGGAAACTATGGCTACGATACGATAGAGTAGTGTTTCCCATGCATACCAAAATAACTCTTGATTAACGATTATTAATTAGTGATTTCCATCAGAAAATGATAACCTATTTATGTTGTGAGGCATTGGTAATTTGATTAAGGGTTGTGGTTTCTTTTCTTTTCAACTTCAATCTTCAAATTTGATGGAAGTGATGATAAGGAATTCTACAGAATTAGTAGGGAGAAATGGTTTTGAAACTCTTTTGTTCAACAGAGCTCTTTGTTTACATTCTTCAAGTGTGACCCTACTCGATCTTCTGTTTTGCCATTCATATGATAGATATGAATAATGTTGGTGATTTAGAAGAAGAAAATAACAGCAAATACATTTAACTATGCAGCTATATATACACTTAATAAATACACATTGCTAATTTTCAAATACGAGGTGATTTTCATGTTTACTCAATAAAATAGTAGTATTATAGCAATCAAGCTTTGTTGTTATTGATTACTACAAACTTGTTGTTCCAGTCAATTGGGCAAAGGCAAGATATCTAATGCTTCAAGGCCAGATGGAAATTGCTATGATTTATCTTGATCGGGTAAGTGAAATGTGCATACTTGGTGAAATGCTGGTGAAATGGATTACAGTGGCTGTCAAAAAACACTACCAAATAGTCTGTACTTTTCCATTTAAATCTGAACTTTTAACAGAATAGCCAATCAGAACATAATTATTTGAAGAAATGTAAAGTGCTGATTTACATGGTGCAATATTCAGAACATAGAAGTTACAATGATGTACATTTTATTAAAAATACCAAGTTGGAAATTTAAGCATCTTATTGCTTGTTTTGTGTAGTGTACCAAGCTGCTTGCAATTGAAGTCAGCCCACTCTCTGAACCAGTTACTGTAAAGCTTGTTAACTGTAAGATTGATAACAATGTTACGCTAGGTAAGGACAACACCCACCTTGACATGCATACATTTTTTCTCAATTCTTAATTCTGTAACACCCACCTTGACATGCATACATTTTATCTCAATTCTTAATTCTTTAACATCTTGGTGATGCCATTTTGTTGTATTAATAGTACTAATTCATGCTTGTGATTTTTCAACTCCATTCCAAAACATGTTAAATAAAAAATGTGCACTGTGTTATAAACTGCAGTTTAAAACAAATTCGTTTCACTTCAGAACAAGTCCACAAAAAGCTGGAGTCACTGCAAAGATGTCAATCTTTAGAGGAGGTTAGTAATACCTGTGAAATCACTGTTAGTACATGCCTTTAATGACTTTAGGAAAATTCTTAACTAATATTGATATGTATGTGTGTTTCTAATGAATAAGACAGTGTTCTTGAGAACCACATTGAATTGATAAAATACAAAGCTTTCTAAAAGATGGCTGCTTCCAAATATTTTCGATATGATTAAAATCTGGTGCCTGAGATGTCTTAATTGTTGATTTAGGTTCATCGTCTGTATGAGCTTGGCCATTATGAAGATGTTGTGCAGCTTTTGATGCCAACACTACACCAACCACAACCCAAAACTAAAGTAAGCAAGATTTGATCTGTTTTTGATATTATTTCTATTCAAGGGAGAGATTTATCTATTGTGAAAGTTTGTACAAAAGCATATTAGTTTGTCCATTCTTGTGTGGATGCCTGGATTATGTGGGAAGATTGGTTTCAAACTTGGTCATTATATATGATTCAAGACCACAAGCATCGTTATAATTACCAATCTTCACATTAACTTAATCTATGATTATTCTTATTAATTAATATTCATTAATTTTATAATCATTATCACCCATGAATGATTTATCAGCATCAACATTAGGGGCATCAGGGGTCACATGCTTGAAGCCTGAATAACGTTATCCACTCAATAGAATTAATTTTTTTCAGAACTTATCCACTGGATAGGAGTTTATCTGTTGGATAGTACTATTCATGCTGAATTGTACTAGTGCCATAGAGCAATATTTTTATCAGGGTGATACAAGTCTGTTTGTTCTCTAAAGGCATGAGATACCCCTTTGCTAGTGGAATATAAGGGAGCACCACCATCATCAACATAATGAGCATCATGTTGTTGTCATGTTCATCATCACCATCATCATTTTCTTCAAAAACATGCATCCAAATTTGCATCCTTTTTTCTCCTGTATTTATAATTAACGGTGTTTTCCACATTGTAGGCCAGTGAATTAGGAATGTCGATACCAGAACGACCAGCACAGCTACTACTTCTACAAGACTCTTTAATCAAACTGAAAGACTTCAGGGTTTGTACTTTTTGATGTTAAAAGAATAAGGCTAACATAACTTAAATTGTTTGTCTAGTAACTATTGTTATGTTATAACAACCACTTATGTGATTTTCCCTCTAGAAATGTCTGGAATGTACTGAAGTAGCTCTCAGTGAGGCAGTATCTCAAATGACTCCATGTGAGGCATGGTCTACGACATTGATGCGTCTATTCCAGTGCATGAATATGTGAGTATAATGCAAGTCTGACAATGGAAGCTTGATGGAATTTTACATCTCAGGCCAGTTGCACAAAAGCCTGAATAAAATAATCCACTGGATAAACTTATCCACTCCATATACGCTCTTTAGAATTTATTCACTGGATAGGGGTCTATCCGGTGGATAGCGCTATTCAGGCATTGTGCAATAGGTCACTAAATTATTAGCTTGATTTAATGTCATATTCAGTCCAGTTTTAAATCACAGCTCAATCACATTTTTTGGGAGGATTCTTGTAGTGAGAAAAAAAAAAGGTTAAAGAGGTTTCCCATTCCAAGGATTTGAGAGGTTTTCAAAGTCGTGTGACACTTATAAATGGTTTTTGAACTGAATGTTTTGCCAAGCAGCCCAGTTGAACATCTATGATGTTTTTCATAATTTAACATATGATAATCCAAAACCTGTAAAGATTATGGTTGAGCTCAAAGGGAATGAGTTGAAGTTGGCTTGGCTGTAGTATTGTCTTGAGAGTGTTGTTTGTATTATATGTGTTTAGGTGCATTGATGAATCCCAGATAATTCTAGATGGTTTTCCACAAAACAAACTTGTAAGCCTGACACTAAACATTATAAAGGTAGGGATCCAGTATACCAAGCAGTTTTTATAATTATTTAAACAAACAAAACATGCAGATAGAATCATGCAAACGGTAAAACAAACACATAGACAAACAAACAAGGTAGCAAGGAAGCAAGCAAACAATCAAGCAGGCAAGCAAGCAAGCAAGCAAGCAAGCAAGCAAGCAAGCAAGCAAGCAAGCAAGCAAGCAAGCAAGCAAGCAAGCAAGCAAGCAAGCAAGCAAGCAAGCAAGCAAGCAAGCAAGCAAGCAAGCAAGCAAGCAAACACAAACAAACAAGCAAACAAAGAAGCAAACAAACAAGCATACAAACAAACAAACAAACAAGAACAAAACAAACAGCTCAAACTTTCAACAATGTTTTTGTGTGTGTGTGCATTTAGGTCATTGAGGCATCCATATACAGCTCTGATGTGAGCATGGAACCACCGTTGGCCACAGCATATCCATGGGTACTGCTGTTTAAAATCATTAAAAGGTACTAAAGCGAAAAAAGACCAGTTTCAAGTTCTTCATTGCTCAGGCCAAGCCTCAATTGTAGGCAAATTACCAAATTTAAAATATCAACTTAGACAAAACCATTGGTATTTTTTTATTGTTTTGGTGTTGGTGCAGTTCTAAGGGATGCACCTCACAAAAGAATATATCACATACTATCAAGGCTTAGCCTGGGTAATGAAAAACTTGAAACTGGGTGATACATATGGATGCACAACCGTAAATCAAAGTGACCAACCTGACACAAACTTAAAGACTGTAATCAAAAATCTACCATGATCAATCAAAACCTTTGTGGTTGGATCTAACACTTTATACAGTGCATTGGTCTTGTTTAGTCAAATTTTACAGTGAGAATCAAACAAGGCAAAAAAAGAAATCAATGGACATTCAGATATATGTCAAGAATGTTGTAATTATTGTTCTTTAGTCAATCACTCTCAGGGCAATTTTCCCTCACATCCGTCTCTGGTCTTTTGACTGAACACTAATGAACTCAAACTGCAAAGTGATTCAAATTAATCAAATATTCCTTAAATATTTCAACTGCCCATAGTTTTTCAATTTGCCCTGTATTTAGAAAAAAGAAATTCTACTTGGGTAAACAAAGATTTGAACTGCCAACAACTTCTTGTTTCAGCAAAGAAAAAGATGAAGATATGGATGTTGATCCACCTCCCAGACCTGACCCCCCTGTACAGTCAAAACCAGATACTGTAGGTTCCGGGGAGGCAGACACCAGCAATGGTTCTAATGACGCGCCTACATTACCAGCCTCCTTACAGTTCCTAAGAACTGCTCATGATCAGCTTGGAAGGTAAGGGGATGCTTATTGTTTTTTGTTTGTGTTGCTGACATCTCAAGCACTTGAGAGTGCAAAAATGTGAGAAGGAACGAAAGGTCTCTTCTCCTCCCTTCTGTTTTTGGTCTCTCATGTCAAAAATGTTGATATTTTATACAGCATCCCCTATGACACTTTATAATATTAACGACATAAAATTGAAAGTCCCAATTTAATACAATATTATAACGAAGAGGGATTGATTTCCAATATTTATTAATGAAACAATCCTCGTGTGACTGCTGGAAGTGTGAAATTGTGCCTACAAAAATCATCGGAGTATGCCTTATATTTACAAAGTATCTTAAGAAACTCATTTCACACAATTGAAATTCTGGATTATGCAATTTCAAACACGGTAGAGGGACTTGAACATATATTGGCATTGTATGAGAAAGGTCCATTGGAAATAAATTGGATTGATATTAATAATTGGGCTAATTTTCAAAGTTTCAATTTTAGGCAAAGCGGAACTATTGGCAGAATTTCGCTTTTTCAGACAAATTCTTCAAAAATAAACGCATTACATTTGCCTTCAAACCAAAACAAGCTACTTGATTGCCTTTTTTGAGTGATTTCGCAAAACAAAAATTGAAAATTAGCCTCAACCATCACTTAGGACATAGCAGTCGACACTCCAATTAGTCATGTTTTGATTCACTGTTTTTTGTATTTTGTTCTTGTGTCTCAGACGTGGTTGGTGTTGTAACAATGACGGTATATTCCTGTTGCTGAGCATAAATGTTCTCACACAACAACTGACAAAACCTTTTGTGTCATCCAGAGAGGTGAGACTACAACTACTAAATACGTTACGCCTATTTCAAAAGGGTTGTCCATACAAACTGAATTCATACCTAATACTGCATTCCAAGACCGAAATGCATTGTTGACAATGAATTGCATTGACGCGAAGAGTACCATATCTACTGCGAAAATAGGGTCTGAACGTAAGTCTGGAGCCGGCATGCTTGCAAATTAAGATGAATATATAATTATGCATACAAATAATATTGTGAACAATGCATTTCGGTGTTCGGTATTCAGTATGCGGTATGCAAAAAAATCCAAGGACAGCCTTTTTTGACATAGGTATGTATTAGAGAATAGTGAACGATGGTTGTTTAATTTCCATTTCATTCAATTGCATGACTGTTCGCTTTGTCATGGAAAAGCAGAAGACACTAAAATGCGGAAAGAAAGTTTTATAACATTTTTTTGTGTTGTATTTTTTCACATCCAGTAATTATCATTGTAAAAATTGATAAAACCTTTTCTTCAGTGGCATATCAAATAAGAATTGGAGAGTATAAGTTTTATTTTACCCTGCATATATGTTTTTCAGTTTATTAGTAACGATATCTCACTATAAAGAGGTGAAACTCTGGTGTGGTTTGTGCAAGGCACTTATGCAAAAAACCCAAGGAAAAATGTTGGATAAACTGTCTGACAGATGGACAGACAGGAATAAAGACAGACAGACAGACAGACACACAGACAGACAGACAGACAGACACACAGAACGACTGACGAACAGACAGACAGCTTGACAGACAGACAGACAGACTGAAAGACAGACAGATACACAATGATGGAAGCAAAAACAAGCAAAATGAACTACCCTTTTTTTTCTTTTTAATCGTGGGTCTGTTTGGTGTTTAAGGATATTGTTCGTGATCTTGAGCAATGCTTCTTGTGTCTGTACGGCCATCCAACCAAGAAAGCGAAATTGAGAGGTCTGCAGGAACATAATTCTTCTCAGGTATTAAAGAATCCATTAATCCATACATGTATTCCACTTATACACCTTTGGCATAATAGTAAGAATGCCAAAAAACTAAGAGTGCACGCACTAAATGTGTGTAACAGTTGTCACTATTTAGTAGTAAATAGCGCTAATTAAACAAACGAAAACAATAGAATTTGCATAAAATAGCGCCATTTAGTGGTATTTATGTTGCACAGTTTTAGTGGGTGCACTCTAAAAGTGTATGTACCACTAAATAGTGCTATTTTATGCTAATTCTATTGCTGTCTTTTGTTTAATTAGTGCTATTTACTACTAAATAGTGACAACTGTTGCACACTTTTAGTGCGTGCACTCTATTTTGTTACTCTGAAGCTATTCATTGAAAGTTTGACTGTTTTGCACTAAAAGCTTAAAAGGTTATGCTATGTTAAAAATGTAAGGATTTTTTTTTGAATTTCTCGCTGAATATACCGATCTGAAATTCTCTTTAAACCGAACAACATTTTTAGTCCCGAATAAATCTGAAACGAGATGACGTTTTACCCCCGTCTCAAGACCAGAATTCATTTTGTTTTTGTTCACTAATTAAATATTGTTCCTCGAGGGAATTAAAAAAAAAATATATGAAAGGGTTTCAAAACTATTATGATATAGAGACGGGGGTAAAACGTCATCTTGCTTCAGAGCTATTTAACCTTTTCCTGTGTCTCTTGTAAAATTAACCTCAGTAAATCATAACCCTCTCCAAACCGGACATTTTTATTTGGTCTCAGTACTGTCCGGACCAGTAGGGTTCCACCGTATGTTGTTTCCAGTCTCCTTAATTTTTATTTCTTACATGTAAACGCTGCCAGCACCACGATCATCGTAATGCTTGTTATGATCAAAGTAATATCAGCTTAATAACTGATATCTTGCATTTCTTGTAGATGCCTCTAACTTGGCAGAATTCAGCAGTTGTCTTCGACTACTTCAAGCCATCACAACTCCCAACATTTGACTTGAAAACATATACCATATCAACAGAGGTAACGGTTAAAAGTGCACGACCACAACACTTCTTCTTGAATACTTTATCAAATGGAAGCGAAATATTTCACCATTGTTTAAGTGGCAGCATTTCCCAGGCCCTCACCTCAGGGACAAACAAATGCTTGTCCATGATTTGATGCAGCTTTAAGAGACAATCTCTGTAAAAGTGAACCACTGCATTTCGACTTCAAGCAAATGCTGCCTTCAAACTTTTATCACAGAAAGAATATTTATAGTGAGTAAATAAAATGGCTTTTCTTTTTGGAAATTCCTCAAAATGAATTTTTTGGAGCGACTTTTTTATTGACTGCTGTAAACGCGCAAAATTTCAGTTTTTGTCAGTAAAAAATCATTGATTTTTGAAATGATGTAGCTCGCATACAAAACACATTTACGCGATACATTTTCTACCACAGTTTCACTATTTATTCTTTGCTAGGAAAATGCAAAAAGATTTTATAAAAATCAAAAAAATAGTAAAAATTAGTTATATTCAATTATAGGCGTGTTTCGACATTTTTGAATATACAAAATAAACCCTTTCCTAAGCAGCTTTTATCTCCTAAGTCCAGACTCGTCAGCTCTAATCTTTTACACCAATGTATTCCTCTAATGATGCTTATTATAACTGTGTAAAAACATTATGCGCTTTTGGCCTAGTTTTTGCACAGCGACCGTGGGAATTTAGCCCTTTTTGCTAAAATTAACTACATAAATATGCAAATTAGGCGGAAATCAAATCGCAGAATTCTCCTATCAAAAACTTTTACTTGCCTTTATTTCGATACTGCATGTCTAAATACACTAAATATGAGAGTTTCCTTTATTTAAATGTATCCAGGGCTAAAGAAATATCACTTTATGACCGGTTTTTGAAACCGACAACCGATATTGTTTTGACGTTTATGCAAATTACTTTTCGATGGTCAGCAACCAAAACAAAACTTTGATGAAAAAATTCCTTTCCCTTTTCGATCTTTATTTTAGTTATCAAAAAAGTCTTTTTAGGCCTTTATGTATTTATTCCAACTAAAAAATAACATCTGAAATGAGTTTTAACCTGAACGGAATTATTCGGAGTTGGAATGTCAAATAAAATATTTTTTGGCAATTAATCGTCAAAGCTCGTGGATTGATTTAATTCATTTATTGGTTCGTTTGTTCGTTCATTTGTTCATGCATCAATTCATTCCTTCATTCATTCTTTTATTTACTTTGTTATTTATTTGTTTACTTTTCGAGTGATTGCAATTGTTTTTTTTTATCAACTCTCATCTGTTTTAACTGAGTGAGTACAGTAACAACAGAGCTAGCTACAACACCATAATGTCACACCTTGAAAAAGGGGAAAAACGGTTTTACAATGATTATGATAATGATGGTTATGGTTGTTATTAGGATCAAGATAAAGATTGTGTTAATGAATATGACAATTTTGAGCTGCGTCATATTTTCCATTTATTCATTCATAAATTGCTTCATTTGTCTGTCTGTCTGTCTGTCTGTCTGTTTGTTTGTTTGTTTGTTTGTTTGTTTGTTTTTATAAGGCTTTACACGTGCATATGTGTGAGTCCACCACAACAAAACTAGGCTCCAATAGTTGCTCATTAAAAATAAAATCCATACGGATAAATAAATGAACATAATAGTATTACAGGAAATATATATATTAAGGGAAAAAATAGAAATCTAAGGTTTGGCTGTAAGTTTGTTGGTGCGACAGCACTTTGGGCAAACAGTTTTCCAAGTTTGTGGAATATCAGTGTCATACCTATTTAGAGCTTTTGTATAATAGTGTAACAGCTTCTTCTTAATGATACTAGCAGATTTACTTAGACGTAATTCCTCAGGTAAAGAGTTCCAAACCTTTGGTAGAATGCAATAAAACGAGTTTTCTCTCATGTCAAACATTCCAGATCTTACTAAAATCAATTCATACTCATTTATGGAATTTCGAGTCAAGTGGAGAGATGCAATGTGATTTTCGACACTGTTTTTGCAATCTAACAGATTGTATAACCCTGAAATAACTCTCGAGTCTCTTTAATGTTCTGAGGTATACGTAATATTGAACGGCAATGACCATAATAACCGCTCTGACCTCCAGGTTTAGTATCAACTCTCATTATAGGTAGACCACGAACTACAAAATATATCCAAACATCACCAAGTTTCAACTATTATTTTTTTACTACCACGGCAATCTAACTTTTTCATAACCACAACAACCAACCACTCGCAGCACTCCTCTTTTGATTAAAATCGCTAGTACAGTTATATTTATATAACATTAGCAATAATGCGAGTTATACAAGAACAATGCACCGCTGATTCGGTGGCAATCAAACTTGTGTTGTCATTGGATATATGAGCGTATGCACATCACGATTATAATGCCTTTCAGATTTTACTTTTTAATTGATATAGAAATATGTAAATACTAAGTCACTTTGGATCATTTTCTGGCGTTCATGTGACTCCATTTAGCTCTAAAATAACTTCTTTGATGACTCAAATTCACATCAAGAAAGTAAAGGATTTTTTCATCAAACTTTTGCTTTGATCGCCGAAAATCGAAAAGTAATTTGCATAAACGTCAAAACAATATCGGTTGTCGGTTTCAAAAACCGGTCATAAAGTGATATTTCTTTAGCCCTGGATACATTTAAATAAAGGAAACTCTCATATTTAGTGTATTTAGACATGCAGTATCGAAATAAAGGCAAATAAAAGTTTTTGATAGAAGAATTTTGCGATTTGATTTCCGCCTAATTTGCATATTTATGTAGTTAATTTTAGCAAAAAGGGCTAAATTCGCTGTGCAAAAACTAGGCCAAAAGCGCATAATGTTTTTACACAGTTATAATAAGCATCATTAGAGGAATACATTGGTGTAAATGGTTCGAGCTGACGAGTCTGGACTTAGGAGATAAAAGCTGCTTAGGAAAGGGTTTATTTTGTATATTCAAAAATGTCGAAACACGCCTATAATTGAATATAACTAATTTTTACTATTTTTTTGATTTTTATAAAATCTTTTTGCATTTTCCTAGCAAAGAACAAATAGTGAAACTGTGGTAAAAAATGTATCGCGTAAATGTGTTTTGTATGCGAGCTACATCATTTCAAAAATCAATGATTTTTTACTGACAAAAACTGAACATTTTAGCGTTTACAGCAGTCAATAAAAAAGTCGCTCCAAAAAATTCATTTTGAGGAATTTCCAAAAACTAAAGCCATTTTATTTACTCACTATAAATATTCTTTCTGTGATAAAAGTTTGAAGGCAGCATTTGCTTGAAGTCGAAATGCAGTGGTTCACTTTTACAGAGATTGTCTCTTAAATCCCCAACTATATGGGTCACGCTAAGATCCCAGTCTTTTTCCTGGTATCGGGGTACTGGGGATGAAATTGGCTATATGTTCAGTTTCTTGGGCAATATGCTCTACATTGCATTTCTTCTTTTCGTTGAAGTGAATAAATAAGTGTCGTCGAAAATTCCAGGATAAAAAAAGAGACTTTGGGGACAAGGACATCTTGGTTGCCTCTAACTGCTTACTGGATGTCATTCGAGTACTTTGTTTAATTTCAGGTTCAGAACTTGATGCGTAGAATCACCCTTGTGGTACCATCTAAAGAACTGGAAGGTTAATACTAGTGATATTCTTCACACTAAAACATGTTCGCTATCTTTCATTCTCTTTTTCTTGTTGTTTTCTCCGCTAATTTATGATATATCAATGTTTGTGAAAGCGTTTTTCTGAATTTTTATATGCTTGTTTTTTCAGCTATTTCTTTTGATAACGTACAAGCTTTTATCGATGGACTCTCAGAAGAGGTTCCCAAGCTATCAGAAAATCTGGAATCTGCTGAGAGGTAAAGCAATTATGCAGCATTTAAGCGAGACCTCAAATCCGCTTAAATCATTACAAGATCAAACTTCTATTGGAGCGCCAACGTTCACTAAATGCTGAAGACGTGCAAGCATTTGTACAAAGACTGTCTGTACTTTTGCATTGTTTGCTAAACTTTACAGTTAGAGTTGTATAGAACTTGAAATCTAACAATTGAAAACAATAGTGAGTGGTCATGACAAACCTTTTTTGATAACATCTCATAGAGTTGCTATCTTTTTCAGACCTGTTGTTAGTGAACTGTTTTATTTACTGGCCGACTTCTACTTCAAGAACAAGGAGTTTAGGTAACTATTTGCTGCAGTAATTACTGTTGGTATATAGTGAAGCATCTAATTTGTTATTTTTTTCATCCCAGCAAAGCGCTCAAGTTCTACACACACGATATTTGTGTCAAGCCTAATAGGTCTGATTCCTGGGCAGCTATGGCTTTAATCAGGAAAAGTCGACTTGAAAGCAAGCTAAATGCGGTATGTATGAAAGCTTTCCCCTTTGAAATGAAAACAACGTTAGTTTTGTCAGTTGAATAAAGTTTACAAGTCTTAGCCTGCATAGGGTCGCATAGCTGTGCCAGAGAGACAGGAAGACCAGCTAAACATAGCTGTACCAGAGAGACAGGAAGACCAGCTAAACATAGCTTTTCCTGAGAGACGGGAACACCAGCTATGCGAGCTAGCGAAGTATCAGCTAGCAACTGTGCAGCAAATCATGTAGTTCGTTGCACACAGTTACTGATTATACCAGTTGTTTAATGGCAATTTGTTTGTTGTTTAACTATTTCAGTGTGAGCCCAAGAGTGCAGGACCAATTCAAAAGCACGCCGTGGCTGCCTTAAGGTATGATACAGAACTGGCAATAGTGGTTTGCTTGGCAGGAATAGCTATAGAAATGATGCGTTCAGAAGCGTTTTTGCCATAGAGGCTAATCACTGTCTGGTTGGACCATGAATGACAAAAGTTTATGTCAGCTGAAGTATCGTTTTTTTACGGTGTAACCTGAAATGATCTTCCAGGAAGGACAGTATCCCTCTAAAACATCTCAGCATTTTCTTTTTCGTTGAAGGCAGTTGAAATAAATAGTCCAGTTTCGTGTTATCTAGCACTGCTGTGTTTTTTGACAAAAGGCTGCAATGCTAGTAAAACGAAGCTGGTGTATTGATAAGTTTATGACCAAAATCTCCCTTTCATTTTATAGATGCTTCAAAAGAGCAATGGAAACTGACAGTACCAATAGTAGCATCTTGGAAGAGGTATGTATGCTATAATCAACTTTCTACGTCGTGTTGAGATGAGTTATAAATTGTCTTCGTTTTGTTTGCAGTACGGTTCGCTGTGCTATTTCTTGCATTCACATGCTTCAAGACAACTTAAACAGGTTGGTATTGCTATGGCACTGCATCCCACTAATAATAATAATTATGAACTTATAAGGCGCAAGTTTCCATGGCGAGATGATCATTTGCGCCAACTAGATCATTTGCGCCACTACTTTATAACCAACAACAGAAGAGAAAAAAACTACTAACGTACTAGTGTGGGCTGGGTCGTGGTGTTTCTATGAAACAGATGTAAAATATATTTGTAATTTAGACACCGTAAAGGGATGACTGACGTTTTGGACGTCATATTACTCCGACAAAGGACAAACGTCCGAAACGTCAGTACTCTCGCCATCATCTCTTTTCGGTGGTGTCTAAATTACAATTATATTTTACAACTATAACCATCAAGAGCTGATTTATGTTTAAATGTCCTGGAATGTATCTAATACACGTAAAACGATAGGCAGCAAACAGAATAACTGCTAAAGCAAATAAGAAAACAGGCAAGACACACGGGCATTAAAGGCAGACAGGGAAACAAACTAAACAAACAAACACCTATTCAGATTGCAAATATGGATAGTCTATCTGTGAAATACAGTAGTATAATAACCAAATTGTCCAAAACAGGACGATTTGTGTGTTTTATTTGTACTATTTTTACTAAATAGCCAGTGTTGTTTTATACGCATGTAGTGTTTGCACCCTACGAAGCACACGATCAAACCGTCCAACTACCAAGCGCACAATGCGATTTTTTTGTATTTGCAGTTTGATGAGGAAGAAGGTCCCGAAGAAACACGATCATCCCTGTTGCAAAGAAAGAAAGAAATGCTCCAACTTTCTGAAGAGATTTTCTCTAGCGCTCTGGGAATGGCGGACAGTGAAGCATGGTTACATCACTACATGTTGGGAAAGATTGCTGAAAAGCTTGGAAAACCACCTCAAGTATATCTGGAGCATTATGCAACGGTACGTTTAGCGATACGTACTTTGTCGATATTGTTTTCCTTCCTCCCTTCTTCCCTTCCTCCCTCTCTTCCTTCCTCCCTTCCACTGTCCCTTCCTCCCTTCCTTCCTTTTTCCCTTTCTCCCCTCCTTCCTTCCTATCTTTCACCCTCCCTTCCCTTCATCCATTCCTACCTTCTTCTCTTCCTCCCTCCCTTTCTCCCCTCCTCTGTCCATTCCTTTGTCCCTTCTTTCCTTTCTCCCTTCCTCCCTTCCTATCTTTCACCCTCCCTTCCCTTCTTCCATTCCTCCCGTTGTCTCTTCCTCCCTCCTTTCCTTCCTAATTTCTTTCCTCTCGCCCTTCCTTGATTATATTCCATTTTTTTGTTTCCATTATTATATTTGAATTCTGTTTTTTTAAATTTTTATATTACCGTTTACAACTCCAAGTCTACCAGTGCCCTATTTTGAATATTGCCAATCTTATTTTGTACTTGTATTCCAGTCTGCACGCTACCTTGACGAAGACATCAAACACTATCCACGTAAAATACCATTCTACAGTCCACCAGAACACGTACTAGAGGCATTAGAGGTATGAAAACATAGACCAACCACAGCTACCACCATCATACACAACTCTCTCGTCATCAATGTCATCATCATCATCACCAATTGGTAGCACTGACCCTCGCATTATCAATTAGTAACAATATTATTAACAGTCCTCGGAGTGTTTCAAAAAGGTTGCTACCACCATGACTCCCCACCATCTCACCATGACCCCCATCGTATTCGTACTATAATAACACCCAACGGACTCGTTTCGATCTAAGCTGTGTTCCGTGATTAATATAAGTTGGTGGCTGCTTTGTGTGTGTGTTGTAATTGTCTTCTTAATGATAGCGCCCTACCGAGGACGTACAACCAATTCGATCACGTGGAGCTGCGTCCTACGCAATTCATCTTATGACCTGCGAGTTTTTGGCGATAAACACCCACCAATTTATTTATTTATTTTATTTATTTGTACCGGTACACGTATTAATTCAGTAGTTATAATTTTTTCTTCAGATTTACTATCGTATTCACCTTTCTGTCCTTAAACTGCTATTGAAAGACTTCCGTAGTGTGGACTGTCTTGTAGTACGTAGACACCTACAGCTTGCTGCCAAAGGGCCTTTCTTTCAACCAGAGTATGACATAGACAGTGGGCATGCGTTGGGTACTCGCTCTGAATCAGCCACGTCAGGTAAAGAATGAGCACTATCACAGTGATTCCGTGACGGTTAGTTGACGTGATGATGGTGATGATAATGATGATGTAAAGATGGCGATGATGATGATGCTAATAGTAAATATAATGATGATGATTATAAGTAGTAATGGCAGTGTTAAAGATCCTTGTGATTGTAAATATTTTCTTTTTTTTTAATTTTGATTTGTCCATAGCATTGTAAAGTGTTTTATTATTTTCTTTCATTATTTCCAGAAATCAGCTCAGAATCTGAAAAAGACGAACCTCCTGCAAAAAAGCGTATGACAGCCCTCCATTACCCTGAAAAAGAAAAAGAAAATAAGAGTAAGGTCAGAGAAACGAGCGGGACTCTATCAGGATCCACTCGGGAATTTAGCCCACCAACACCACACGAACAGACACAAAAAGATATGAAAAGCGAAAACGAGGGAGAAGATGTTTCGAAAAAAGAAAATCAAGGCGATCCCAAAGATTCAGAAGAAAAAGGTGGAAGTAGCTCTGCGTCATTGCAAGCAACATCCGACCATAACAGCATTCAAAAACCAGATAGTCAAAACGACAACAACTCTGTTGTCGAAAATACACCTGTATCGAAAAGCTCTTCAGATGAAACAAAACAAGATGAGAAAGACCACAGTACCATTAGTACTGCTGCCACTAAACCCCCTGGTACGACACTTATTGAAGTAGTTAAGTCTGGTGTTACTGAAGAATCCTCTGTTAAAGGCGTGAAGGACCTAACGCCAAATGCAGAAGGATTAGCTTCACCTAATGAGGAAACGTCAAAACCTATGGAAAGCGAGGGGAAAGGTTCTATTACTGTTGCCAAAAACGACGATATAGAAATGAAGGAGCAAAAAGACCAGTCATCAAAAACAGAAAGTGTTGCAATACAGGCCAAAATGGGCAGTGAAGATGTTTCAGTTCCAATGGAGACAGAGGTGGACGAAACGGTAAAGCAGACTACAGTGAAAGAATCGGAGAAGAGGGACACTACACAAACACCTACCAAAACGGATGTTGCTTCCTGTACTGGTCAGGCGGCTTCTAAGGAAGTCTCAAGTAATGAACCGATTTCTTCAGTGGTGCATGTCACTTCATCTCAAGACACGGACAAATCTAAATTAACCCTAAACCAGCAACAGGAGACGGCTGATTCCGATAAATCTGTCTCATCATCTGAGAGAAATCCTGAAAAAGCAAAAGACCAACCGATGGATATTGAGCCAACTAAAACGTCAAGCTCATCCTTGTCGGAGCAGAGTAGTTCTACTTCAATCAAGGCTGACAAGCAACCGGCGACGTCCTCTGCGGGAAAGGTTGAAACTAATGTCCCGATGGAAACCACAGTTACTCAGACATCGAGCAGTGATAAAACATTTGCTGTACCTTCAGACCCCAAGAAAATGGAAACCGAAGCGTCGCAGCTAGATACAAGAAAAACAGAGGAAAAACATATCGATGCACCATTGTCTGAAACGTCTGTACCGCTAAACGAACTAGAGAAACAGACTCATCGTGATTTAATTGACATTTGTATCCATGGGTTAGAGCATTGTCTTCTAAGGTTCCCTCAACATCACAAGTCTCGTTACAGACTGGCATATGTGCACTTTTTCTCTCCCTATAACAAGGTATTGACTAAACTCGACTAATTATCAATTCATGATAAGAGCGTGTGTAATAAAAAGTAAATCAAATGACTCATAGCTTACCTATTACGCATGTTCTAACCATGACTTTTGACCCTGTCCCACATGGCGTAGTGCCTCAACTTACTGTAATTATGATTTCGTTACGATATATGTCATTACTCCACCGTTCTCGAATTGGAAGAAATTTTTGAAACACACATTGAAAACATTTTCACTGAAATGAATCTATTTCCAGAATCTATATGGCTGTTCTTTTGTTGTTGTTGTTATTTTATTGATGACAAATGTTGCACCGTTAGGAATACTGACATTGGATGTTGATATTGTCAATTTATTAGTAAGGTTGCTTGATTGAAAACAGTTTAAAAGATAATATGGGAGGACTGGAGACATAAAAAGTTGTCATGCGCACAGTCATCGTTGCATATCCATGGAATAGCTTACCTTATTTGGAAGTATGTTTGAACTATTTTTTGGTGTTTTTTTTGTTGGTTTTTAAAGCCTTAAATCTTCCAAAACGTACAGTCAATTGAGTGAAACACTACTTAACAGGCCGCCATCTTGTATATGGTCAAAATGCATTATGGGAGCCAAATACTGAAAAACACAGGGTTCCCGAACGATAGACAATAATTCTTTGATATGGTGTTGACGGAATAACGCAATGACCACATTCGTGTGAATGAACTGATGCTTCCGAACCAGAGTAACTAACTAATTTGATTGTATATTGACAGGACGTACAAGCTAGCAGAGCTCTGTTGCTTGGTGACAGTAATGGCAAAAAACTAAGTAGAAATCCACAACAAGGACTATTCAATGAGAAGAGCAAAACCAACATGTTTTCTGTAAGTTTCTGTACTGCTTTTGGCATAGTAATACGCATGACATTTTTTATATCAGTGCTTCTCTGTTCTCATTTGTATATTTTCCTTTGATAAATTGCAATGCGTTTGATGAGAATTTAACAACGCTGATCAATCCCAGGGGCTGGGACTCCGATCGTAAAAGAGTGGGGATGTTCGTCGGAATCTTTGAAAATGACCACTAAAAGGTGCCAAAGCTCTATCCATCAAGGCGTGGCAATACATGATTTTTACCGCTAAAAGGTACCAACTCAAATACGAACAATTGGATATAATGGTCGTAAAATCGAAACCTTTTTGTATATCTGTGAATACCCTGAAAGACACCAATTTTAAATATGAGAGTCTGAAAACCTCTAATAAGAGGCCCTAAAAGATACCAGATCCCCGACTTTGACCCCTTTGTTAAAGGTACGATGAGTATCCCTGCTCTCGGATATATACAAGTCACATCGCCCCTCACCCAGATCAATCATTCATTCTCGTCTTTGCTCTCTTTAGGCTTTCTGGAGAATTCCTGAAGAAGACATCGATCGGTGAGTGGCTTGTAGATACTTTTTCCTTCTAATTGTGTACGAAAGTTTCTACATTTCCACAAGGATGACTGTGTTTGTTGTTTGTTACAGGCCAGGTAGTTTCTGCACCCATACGTACAAATCTGTTGATCTTCTTCTGCAAGTACTAAAGTATTTGAATGAGTGGGACTCGTTGTTGAACGTGTCAAATTTACTACACAGAACACCTGAGGCGGGCAAGTAAGTACACGCATTTGCGAAATTTGTCAGACAAACAAACCAACAAAAACCTTACAGAAACAAACGGCCAATCACAAGTAAAGTAGACAGATGAATTAGACCTAAAACACCTTGAAGATAACATGGTGATCTTGATGTGTTTCTGTTTAAGAAAATTTTCATTAATAAATTAGTGTATTTACTTCTTTTTTTATAGGAAATATTTGCGTGACAACGAAAGAAACTTTCTTGCTAAAAAGGTATTGTGAACATGGCATTTGAACTATATACAAGTTCTTTTCCCATTTCAACACTCTTTTTGTGGTACATTTTTATTCTTTTGAATAATAATGGTGGTTCTGTTCTAGGCGTGTGATTTTACGGTGGAAATCATGACTAAACGGATAGAGGCCCAAGATCCACAGGTACAAGATATGAAAAAAATGTCGATAACCTTTATTTTGTAAAACAAATTGAAACGTTTTTACCACATGTGTGGGCGGATCCAAAAAATTAGTCGCATTAAAGACGCCATATCATGCAAGAATTATTGGAGAAACATTTTCAAATATGTCGCTCTCATGGGAGGTGGCGGTGGGTGTTGGTTTACAGCCCCCACATCCCCCTGCCCCTGACATAGTTGATAGACAGGTCATGTAGCAAACAGGCATGGTCCCTCTTATTATCTGCATGATAATGACGGTAATGGTAATGTTTAGGATGATGACGATCTTGATGATGATAATAATAGTGATAGGGCTGATCATGATAATGATGATGATGTTGATAGTGATAATGGTGATGATGATGATAATAGTGATGATAATAATGGTCATGTTGATGATATTGCTTTTTAAAGCAAATATCATCAACATAAAATAATTACATTTGTGATAATGATTATGTTGACGTCATTGATTGTGTATATAATGTTTGCTTGTGTTTTTCTAGTTTGATCCAGCTAGTTTATCACAGCTAGTCATGGATGCCTATGAATGCTGGAAAATCAGTCAAAAGTATGAACAAGCTGCCAAGGTAGTTATAATTACAAAGGCCCCACCGAGGGTCGCTACGCACGCTAGTCGTATTTGTGTGTTTACTTCCGTATCTGCTCGTTTTTGTTCGTTTACTATTAGGAAATGATGTTAAGGCTGTGAAACTACCGTGTATGGATAAACGTTTCAGTGTCTAAATTTTAAGTTCAAGTCACTTTATTTAACGACGGAAGCGAATTTAGAAGACAATTAGTGATCCATCAATCTGTCTGTCTGTCCGTTTTGTGCATTTATGTTTATTATTTTCCCATTTTCCATAGGTATCAGAGAATCAGTTGGTAAAAGCTTTTGAAATGTACCGAGCTCGCGTTGTAAGTAACCTACTGACTCTATTTCCGGACGTTGTTCCTAATGTTTTCAAAATACGTTGTTCATAATGTTTCCATAATACGTTTCTTTTCAGCCCGATAGTCCATCGACACCCGGCGATGTTTCTCCAATGTCAACGCTTGAAAAGGCCTTGAAATTCTGCCAGCAGTTTGTAAAACCCCAGGTAACGTCCAACAAGCACAGACATGTCTAGGCCTAACAACAGAACAAAAACACGAACTTCCCAAGAAATTCTCTAAAAATTGTTACCTGAGCAAACTTGAAGAAACTCTCCCCCTAGATCCGTCACTGTGCTGGTTAATGATGGCTATGTTTTATCTCTTTCAGACTTCATCGGTCTCAACAACACCTCAGACACCAGTAGAGTCTTCGCTAGATAGCCAAACCGATGACGTCATTGAACCATCCAGCGACGTCACGAAATCGCTCACTACATTGACCGCTGATCAGAAAGATGCGACGGCGCGAATTAGTGAGGCGAAACCCCAAGGACGTTCTGAGCCTAATGCGGCGAAAATTGAAGAAGTCAAGAATAAAATCGCTCAACTTACAAGTTCCAAAGGAAGTACTAGTAGCTCTGTGGAGACCAGTAAAGTTAAAAGTGCAACATTGACACCATCCACTTCTGCGAGACCAACGTCGTTTGGGCAGTTAGCTTTGAGAAAGGATGTCATTATGGCGACAAAAGGGAAGGTTGACACGAAAGAAGGAGTTCCCATGGAAATGGATGTTCAAATAAAGGTTGTTACCAAGGCAGATGCCCTTCCATCCAAGGAAATACCTTTAACTAAGGATGTTCCATCGATACCTACAACACAAACAAGCATTGTCGAAAAGGCAAACGTCACCATGGCAACGCCTAAAGAGATGAAGACAAATAAGAATGTTCCCAAGGAGACGCAATCAAAAGAGGGAAACATTTCAAAGAACGTTTTTGCGAAGGATCAAACAAACGTTATCAAGGTCATCTTAAAAGATGTGTTAAAAGCGAAGGGCATGCTAGCGAAGACAAGTGAGTATGCTTCCGTTGAAACATTCAACCAAGAACAGCCTTGCACGAAGGAGCATGTAGCTATGGAAACGAGTAGTAACACCATCAAGAAGAGCGTTTCTATGGAAACAATACCTAGAGGCAAACAAGCCATAGAGAAAGACATTTCAGTTAAAGCAACTGAAACTGCCTCAAACAAGGACGTTCAGTTGAAAACTTTTGTTGACACAGGCAAAGGTGGGATCGTAAAGGACAAAGCTACAACGAAAACAGCAGGTAATGCTGGCGTCAAACCTATTTCCCTAGTTACGGCCAATAAAGACAACACCAATGTCAATCTCTTATCGCACCCACAGCAAAATGTTACTGTGGGTGGAATCACTAATGACAATAATACAACAAAAACAGCAAGTAATGCTGGCGTCAAACCTATTTCCTTTGTTACGGCCAATAAAGACAACACCAGTGTCAATCTTTTATCGAAACCACAGCAAGATGTTACTGTGGGTGGAATCACAAAGGACAAAAATACGATGAAAACAGCAGGAAATGCTGGCGTCAAACCTATTTCCTTGGTTACGGCCAATAAAGACAACACCAGTGTCAATCTCTTATCGCAACCACAGCAAAACGTTACCGTGGGTGGAATCTCGAAGGACAATACTGCTATGAAAACATCAGCAAGTAATGTTGGCACAAAACCTATTTCAGTGGATACAGCTAGTAAAGGCAACAGCAATATGAATGTCTTTTCATTGCCACAGCAAAATGTTGCCAAGGGTCCCCTTAAAGTTGCTGTTTCTATTGCAACAACCATTACAGAGAATAGTGGTCTCGGAAAGGATATTGTCACGAAAGCAATGAGCCAAGGACAGAGTAGCTCAACAAATGTTCCTATGATAGTGACAAGTAAAAGTGAGACAAGCAAGGATGTTACCATAGAAGCAAAAGAAACAGCTAATAAAACGCAGACGATTATGAAAGATAATGTTGGTTCGAAAGAGGTGAAAAGTGATGTCAAAACTGCACCAAAAGACCAAGATGCTGCAACTACATTTATTGCAATTAAAGCAGGGTTACAGACAGATGCTGCTATGGCAACAAAGACTGTTGCAAAAGCTGACTCCACAAACCCTGTTTCTATGGTGACCACCTGTGAACAAAAAGCTATGCTCAAAACTACAGCTTCTACAGCAGTCAGTGACAGCAAAACTAGTGCAACAAATGTGGCTTCTCAAAAACATGTTTCCAGTGAAAGCAAAAGTGACGCAAAACAAATAGTGGTTGTCAAAATGAGTGAGACCAAGAGCGACCCCAAAAAGATAATCACAATGGAGGAAACGGATGTTGGCAAGATCAAACTTACTGCCGTTCCAAGCTCGAGGAATGTTATTCCTGGATTTCAAACGACTAAAACGACGAGCGGTTCTAACAAGCCTGCCATGCCAGTAAGTGGATTGGCTCTAACGTCGTTTCCTAAGAAAGACGTAGCCATTACTCCAACCAGCGAGGAAACTAAAAGTACAAAGTCAATCGTTGATGTCAAATTGCCCACAACGGGAAGTTCGTCTGTGATAACTACAACTGCAACAACGAAGTTGTTTCTGGGTTCAAAACCCAATGTTACTACAGCTCCAAGTGTAGGTGCCAACATAACTTCAAAGGTACCACCTTCTAACCTTGTTTTATCAAAGGCGACAGCTAAATCAACAAGCCTCTTTACACAAAAGGTTACTAAAGAGTCCCCCAAAGGCTCTCACCCTTCTAAATCACTCGAGAATATCATCTTTAGTTTAAAGCAAAGAAATAAAAAATCTGTAGGCGTCGCGAGCCCTTTCAAAAGTACATCCGTGTTATCTGGTCTGAAGTCATCTGACGCTGCCCAGCCTGTTAACCAAGCTACTGCGAAGAGTGAGGAAGCTATTCCAGTGGCTGTTCCCAAGGAGGTCCCTAAAGCAGTGGTGAAACCAGAATCCAAGATCTCTTCTGAAGATAGTTCATCTGAAAATAGCTCAATTAGCGCACGAAAGCAAACCCAAACACAAAGTAGCCCCATTGTTGTGTTGGACACACAAACTGGTCCCTCGTCAAAGCAAACACCACAATCTGACGTTACACCAGATGCCAAGGAAAAACATGACTAGAACTGTCTTTATACTTTTTGAACGGCGGATTATTTTGGTGAATGCAGTCTTGAGAGAAATTATTCATGAGACCTACTCTTGAGAGATACGAACGCATCTCAAATTCTGTTACTAGAAATCATGATATACATACTATCGACCTTGGTGTATCTATACCAATAAAAAACCCGGCAGAATGGTAATTTCCAAATGTATACTGGACGGCCGAAAGTTATTGTGGATTATCAATAATGACGAGAAAGACAACCAACTTATAGCAATATTAGTAGAGCAATATTATTTGCACAACTGTCATCTTGTTTTAGTAAAAATATTCGATGGTCGCTTGTATAGAGTCGTTTTCGCAGTGTGAAACAGTAATCTATCGTTTGGAAACCGCAGTTTCTAAGAAAACATTCAAATCTGCCGTATCGTAACCGTACCGTTTCCCATTCATATGAAAAGGACTCTACCCATAGACCTTTTCGGTCGTGCAAACGAGGCATATGTCAATCGAAATTCTCTGTGACTACGAATTCGCCATCAAATGCCGATTATTGTCATTGCTTTTCTCAACTTAGTAATTGCATTACCAGTCAAGGACTGCAATAACCACAACGACCTATGTAAATTTGACGTGTATAAAACATCCAATAAATTATTGTTGTTTTAGTTTGAAGTTGAACTAGCTAGGCAAATCAAATTGCTTTTACATTTTAACATTCTAGCGAAATTACGTTCTAGCTTGTGTGCGTGGTTCAAGGGTGAAAGTAAAAGACAAAATGAAAGCCATCCGCGTAGACTACTATACATATGCAAAATGGAAATGAAATTATAAATGTTCAATACGTTAAACAAGCTCGTATCATGCAGAAACTCACGAAGAGATTGAAACGTGTAGCGCGGTCCTTTTTTCCATATTTGATACTCGGGGCTCGATTCAAAATGGTTTATTTTAGAATGGCTTTTCAACGAAAAAAGTCGGCAGGACTCGACGCTAAAATAGATGTTAATTGGATAAGGGCTCGTGTGTGGGAGTAGGGTTGGCCGGGACAAGTCGTCTTTTCTTTTCCAACTGAAAGTAATACAGGAAAATGGAGTTATAGTGGCTAGCAGACCTGGGCAACTAGTAATTGACAATGACTGATGAGTTTTATTGAGATAATTGATATCTTTGAATCAGCCGAAATGCTAACCCATAGATTTAAATACTTTCTATCTATTTTTGATTTTGTGGTTTTGGAGGTTTTCGTATTTCCTATTGTAACCTTTTCATTGTAATCGTTTGTACTTTGAGGCAATGAGGAACCGTGGAGGTCGTGAGGTCCGGGAAAGACGCGGTTGACCACAAACTGTAAATGTCCCAAAATTTTAAAAGCAACAGCCGCAAAAGCAGTTAGTCCTCTTTTTGTTACTAGGTTAAAGTCGAAATTTTCATCAGTAACCATCATCCTTTGGGATTGGAATGCAGGCTGTATTGGCTGCACTGACTTTACTTGTCGTTCAAAATCCGAAACTCTATTTCAAAACTACCTTTTTGAATAGCCAACGTTTTCAACTTTGAGTTAACCACAAGTTTCTATAAATATATAGGGTTAAAATCAGCTGGTTAAAATGTAAGTTAATATATGACCCCGTGTAGTTTTGTGGTTTGGGGTTTCTGTGGCATAGTGTTCACGACCTTTTATTTCAAAGAATTTTTATTGCTTTGAGCTTGAATGAACAGGATAAATGTTCGTTTTTCTCTTTAATCATTTGCTTGTTGGCTTGTCATTACTTTTGTTTGATATGCTTTGTTATTTCGTTTTTAATTTTCAAGTAGTCTTTTCTCTTTCTTCATTTTTTTGTTAACGTCCTCTTATGGCTTTTTTCTCCATTTTTGTTCATTTGATTTGTGCTTTTGTTTCGAAGTTTTTCCCCGTTATTAATTAAGTTATATATTTTTGATTTATATTATTTGATCAGTTATTGCATTCATTCATTTTTCCATTTATTCCTTCCTTCATTTATTTTTATTTATTGATATATATATTTATCTATTTATTTATTTATTCATTCATTTATCTATTCATACACTTATTTATTTGTCTATCTATTTATTTATTTATTTATTTATTTATATCCTTATTTATATAGTTTATTTATTTATTCATTTATTTATTTATTTATTATATTTATTTATTTATTTTATCTATCTATTTATTTATTTATTTATTTATTTATCATTTATATTAATAACAAGGCTCACTGGGGTCTCATGCAACGTCATATAATAGTAAATGGTATTTGCACTGGTTTATAAAAACCGCTCCAATCTTTAAATAACATCCACTTTAACCTATTGAAACGAATGTCTTAAAATTAGCTAAAATACAAAAGAGAAACCATAAAATGTAATTAACCCGTACACAGTCTTTTATACCCCTCCGGTCATTTGTAAACAATCTTAGTAGCTCTTCCTTTGCATTGTTGCTAAGGTCAGCTTATCATTTGTATTCAGAAACATGACCCACAAATAACAGACTTGGCAATGCATGCTCTTGGCGGAAAAAAATTCAACTGCTGAGTAAACTATGTCGTCAAGGTTTTTTCCAGCGGATCTCTGGAGTTATGAGTGCATAAAGGAATGTATAGATGTCCAATGAACAACTGTCTGCAGTGAAGCACATCAAGGCGTGACAACAACACATTCTTTTCAACCGAATACGACGTGTAGTTTACGTCCCAAACAGCTTAAAACCAAGAGCTTAAAACATCGTTAGTCAAAACATCTATTACTGAGCTTGACACTCATTTTGATCGGCTGCATTTATGAGATAGTTACCAGAGCAACGGAGTACTAGTTGAATAGACAGCTCGCACGAGATTGCTACAATCATGATATTGTCGAAGTTTCAATGAGAACAGTATCAATTTCAACTTACTAGAAACAGCACAGCTTCTACAGTCTTACGTATGGCATAATTGGTTGAAAATAATCTTGTATAAATAGAAATATTGGACATTTGACATTTTCTATGCTGTGGATTTGATACCAGAAAATTCTTCAAGTCACGCAATCTTGCCAAGGTCGTGCGACTGACAGTTCAATTTTGGGTCGAAGTATTGTTTTGAAGACGGTTCAGCTGCGCTCATCTACAGCATGGTTTGATCGATTTTTTTAGATAATACAACATGCTGGCGTTCAAATTCCCTTCGATTAAACGAAAGGTAAGGTAAATGTTTACGTGCACCTCACAGGGGTGGACAGGGGGCGAAGTGTAATCACGTGATAATTTCGAAGAAGTCGTTCATGAATTAAAAATTTGGCGGCCATTTGTTAGTTGCAAGAGTAAACTAACGTGAGCCTGAAAATTTCCCAAACAACAGGGTCTAATGCAGTATGTTTTCTTTTAAGAAGAAGGACAAAGATAGAGCCGAAACCAAGGAAGAAAAGCGTGAAAGAAGAAAGAGGGAGAAGGCGGAGAAAGAGAGTCGTAAACATGATCGAAAACCTCAACAACCAGACCCAGTAATAGGCGACATCGTCGCATCCTCTTCAAGCGAACTAGACGACAAAAAAGGGACCAGATTTAGCTTTAGAAAACGAAAATATGATGTGGATCATGAGTATGACGACGATTCACGACCAGTGGAACAAACGGGGTATGATGTCAGGCAAAGCTACTCGAGTAGTGATGGCGACACAAAATATGCCTCTGCAAATACAAGAGATGATCACTATGACGGCGATTCAAACTACAACGGAGCTTATGCTCAAGAATATAATCGCCATGGAGAGCCGGTAGCAGCTCCAAGAAGAAAGAAAACTTCTAGTGTAGAGATCAAACTGTCTAAGGGAAGCAATGATGGCGTGAATGGCCGTGATCGTAGTGATGGTGAACGTGAAAGATCCTACAGTACTGACCAAACTAGAGGTTATAATGTAGAAAGAAAAGATCATGAACATAAAGCTAGATCTCTACCATCAGGGGGACGAACTATTGCTCTTTCAGGGACCCCTAACAGAGAAAAACAGTCATCAACAGATTCCATGGGCGCACCTCCGAAACCTCCAAGAGTTGTGAAACCGGACGACGCTGGTGTAGTTGAACTAAAGCTTGTAAATAGAGGCTTATCTAGGCAAACGTACAATCCTAAAGAGCCAAGAGAAGTAGTGACAGTCTCCTCTATTAGTAATAGCTACTCGAATCCTGTGGAAGATTTTATGGATGCTAGTATGGAGGAAAAACCAATTATCGTTGATAGTTCGTCACCACTGCATTCAACCAACCCCGATATTTCTATCGATGTTGTCTCTCCTACTGAAAAATCCTTTGAAAATCTTGGTGTGGATCTGTCTCTTCCTGAGGTTGTACCTGCATCCCCTGGTATCCCTAGGTTAATTAAAGTACAACGAAGATTGAGTGGAGATTTTGGGTTTGCTTTACGAAGAGGCACAGAAAGCGGGAGTGATAAAACAGTGCATTTTGTTGAACCAGTTGGGCCAAATACTGCTACTGGAATTCTACCTGGAGATCGACTTATTGAAGTTAATGGCGTCAACGTCGAGGACATGGATCGTGAAAAAATTATTGAAATGATTGCAAGTTCGGGTAGTGAAGTTGTTATTAAGGTCGTGCCGGTTTCTGAACTTTCTGAGTTGAGCGTACGAAGTGGCCTTGATGGCTCCTCCGTTCAGTTAGATGAGTCTAACCTCAAAGCAGGCACACTGCAACGAAGTGGAAGCAAGCGTATGAAGAAAAAGGTACGTTCAAATGATTGATGATATCTATTTTTTATTCACTTCAATGAGCTCTGAAAGGCTTTGTTGTAGTATTCCGTTAGCAAATTGACCACAAAATTCTCCAAGTGTCACTTTCAGACGGTGTATTGTAAGTTTCCGTCATAACAAAATTAGCTCACAAAGTTACAAATCTGCATATTAAGCAAATTAAGTAGATTGCTTAAATTTTCATGACATGCATGGACATGGTAATATTGAGTGCTCGCCGTATTAATCAGCACGATTATTATAATATCTGACAACTATTCGCATTATTTCATTGTGCAAAACACGATATTCTATTAGCATGACAATCGTATGTGTTCGTGCTTCGTTGACTGTGAAATATCCCATGAATTTCAACGACAGTTCAGCAACCACCCTCGACCAACTTCTACCTAGCTATTCAACATTGAGAGTTGTTGAAACTTAGCCAGGATGGTATCCTATAGAGAGCAATGAAATTAATAAACATCCTTTTGAGTTTGTTGATCTATAAAGCAACACGCCTGGTTTTCATTAATTATAAATTTGTAAACCAAGATCACAAAATGTTATACATTTGTTACGTTTGGTCTATGTAACTCGAGTAAAAGTGTTGACAAGAAAAATATTTTTGCTATAAATAACACAATGTTTAGGTATACAACAATCCATTGTTGCCTTTGAACTTTGAGCAATTTTCAGCTTTTTATCTTGTCATTGACATACGAGTTAAAAAATAGCTTGTCCCTAAATCTGATTTTTTTTCTTTCTCCGAAATAGTTGTCAAATTTTTGGCAAAAGAATTACAAAATAGTATCAATGGTAGTTCATGACCCTGGCTTTAATCTCCCACAACTCTACTCTGTCGTAATTTGTGAAAAATGTTTTGACATGCAAAACAAAAAAAGTCATGTTAGACAGAATATTTGAAATTTATTGTAAATGAAAAATACAATGTCTATGTTAAATAAACAGATACACATTTGATATTTATTTATTTATTTTTGTCATTTTTTTTGTCTGTATATTTGCCAAGTATGTATTATTATAATTATTATTAAAAAAATGTATCTTATAGTTTATGCTTTAAGGTACATTTTCTATTTATTTTTAAAATAGAAATTTTATTATTCAAACTCCAGTGAAATACTTTGTATTTAATGTTTTTTTAAACAAATTCATTGTTTGAATACCATTTGTTTACGAATGTTTCTTTATCAAGAAATGTTGTATGTGTAAAAAAATCATGTTCTTCTAAGATAATAATAATTTGAATATAGATAATTTGCAAGAATTTGTGTGACAAGATTGTTGTATGATTTGGCATCGATCAACATCGCAATGAGGTCATCAGCATGTTTTATTACAGAAAGACACAAAGGGATGGTTTTTCTTATTATTAATAAAATACAAAATAAAACATTTAACAGTATTTGCAGCTTTTGAATTCAAAGCAAGAATTAGTTGTGTATATTTTGTGATTATCATAAAAGACTGTAGACCAATTTGTAATTGTCATTTATCATTTTTTATATACTTAATTCTTTATTCTTTTTTCTTCTCATTTTTTTCTACTTGTAATTCAAACATTTTCTGTTAGTC
This sequence comes from Diadumene lineata, assembly GCA_918843875.1. Classification (NCBI taxonomy): domain Eukaryota; kingdom Metazoa; phylum Cnidaria; class Anthozoa; order Actiniaria; family Diadumenidae; genus Diadumene; species Diadumene lineata. The sequence continues at coordinate 16,842,476 of OU974070.1, read as the reverse complement.
TGTACTTTATAAATATTTTGAATACTTTATGCATGTTTTTATATTTATTATTCAGCAGATGTAATAATTTTAATAACAGTTAACTTAATTAATGTACTTTCATTTCATATATGAAGAAGACCTTATTTTGCACAAAAATTATACATGCAAATCTCTTGGAAGTCATCCAATTATATAGATAAGCAGACAATTATCAATTCTAGACTACCAGCTCAAAACATGCTAAAGCAAATCAGATTTAGGATTTGCAAATAAGATTGCATAGCATAATATAATCCTGTTATTGTTCAAGTATTCAGTATTAAAATATCCTTTGTTATTGATTATAATACCCATCTCAATAAAATAATATAACATGACATTATAATATATTCTTGCTGTTACTGATGATTGTTTTTGTAAATGCTATTGTGAATGTCAGCTCAGGATTTGACTTGTTAATTAAGAAAATAATATTGACTTCTTTTAAGCTCCTGGGGAGACTTGTTTCAGAAATAATTTTTCTCTATGCAATATTACAGTCAATCTCCCCCTCCCCCTAAACAATGTTGAATGAGGTTTCATTTCATACCAAAATCATCACTGATCATACCAATATTGTGACAGGGGAGGGGGGGGGGATTTGTTTAAAACAATGAATGTCCCACCTAATTTTGAAAAATTGTATATAATTGTCAATAACTTTAATGAAAGAATGCTCTTGTTAATTTGTGTTATGGTGTTTTGAATATTAATAGGCTATTATTATAATTTGTACCTACTAGTGTCATTGACAGTAATCTAGGGCTTAAGTTATTCTTCTAGAAGACTGTTGTGTAGGTAGGGATAGCAGATGTAGAAGAAATTAAAGACTTAGGAATAGATTATTTAATTTAATGGTCTTAGCTAAGAACTTAAAATTAGATTTGTTAAAAACATTTGCATAATCTTGCCATTTATGGTAAAATAAAAAATAAGTCAGCCATCAACCAGGTAACATGTATACAATTGTTTTAAATTATATTGACATCTTATATAATTAATCATTCTATCTCTTCCAACTTTGCAATAAATATTTCACATAGATTCCTAAAATTATATATAATATTCTTTAGATTATCCACCAGTAATCTTAAGCTAGACTTTTTGTTGTCATTTCTCCTCTTCATCAACTTTATTTTTGTATTCTTTTTTTGTGTGCATTCTATCAGTTCATTTACATGTGAAGAAATTCAATTGATTTAAGTTGATAAAGATTATCTTTCAAAATATATGTAATGTATAATAAAAGAATGTTTATCAAAGAATGTAAACAATTTGATTCAATCTATTTTGAGTAACACTCACGTCTGACATTCTTTCAATAAACTAAAGTGCTTGATGTTAATTTAAGATAAAGTGTTTTGGTAGTCTTTTTCGTCAGTTGTGGATTCTTTCAAATGATCATTTGAAGTCAAACCTAGGATTATTACCAATGTTATGTTTCATTGCAGTTCAGTGATTAATTTAGCTGTTATCTGAACAATGCTTTGATGATGAATTTGCTAAGATAATTAGTTGATATCTGTCAGGTTTACTCATTGTTAAATACTTAGATGTCAACACTCAAAATAGTAAGAACATTAGTATTGAGAAGTGATACCTCAAGTAACATAGTATTAACTGCTAGATGGTGAGTCAGTAGAGCTCAGTAATATTAAGTTCTAGAAACAGTCCAAATGTATAATGAGCACAATTATCTGTCTACGATGTTTTTACTGTTACAATACAAATGTACAGTTGCCAGTGACTTATTATTGATAACAATAAAGTTTGAAAGTGTGGAAATTGCTCAACTATATAGGAAATATTGTATGAAAAACTAGGGAAATGGAATGGAATGAAACAGAGATTGGCATTGTAAAATTATTGAAAAAATGTGGTAACACTAAGACAATGTTCAAGAGTGCAAAGTGTCAAGTTTTTTTATTTTGCATTTAAAATACAATTGCCCTAATGAATGAATGCATCCATGCATTTAAGACAATTATGTAAGGCATTGTTTAACAATTTATTAAGTAACATACCAAATCATTTCTAGAATAATCTCTTATCATATTCCAAGGGATATGGCATTCATAAAATTCAACAATATCTCTACTGAACTGTGTAATTTGTATTATTATAATCAGTCCATAACTTGATAATCTTATGATAAAACCATTGAGTGGTATAGTGTGAGTAGAAGTCATTTAAACTGAACCCCCCTGGAATCAATAGGAAAGTTGATATAGTTTATCTAATGACAGTTATATCATGATATTCTAGTTTATGATTCAGGCAATTTCCTTGCCTTTAGTTTTATATCATTAATGTTCAAGAATGATTATCTAAAATGAAGATTGACTTTATCAAGATTAAGGTATTTACTATTACAATCAGCATATTTGTGTAAATCTGAAACTTTTTTTCTGAAAACTGAGATTCCAAAATTCAAATTCTTATGTAAGCAAGTAAAAAAAAAAAAATGAAATGCAAAAAATAAATTTATGCAAATCAAAAAATAATAATCCAAAAAAGTTTCAAAAAAATTTAAATTTCAGTAATGTTACCGCTTTTGATATGTAAAAATAGAATTTTCTAATGTATTTTAGCACAAAATTGAAAATAAAAATTGCTTCCATCCAATATTTTTATTATACCATGATAAATAATTAAGAAATGTCAGGCACATTTTGTACATTTTTAAAACCATGCACACGGGTTGACATGCAATCTATAATACTATCAATAAACCTATTCCATGGTTGATACTTTTATCAAAAAATCATTTTAATTGAGCCACAAAGAGAATGAAAGTTGAAATGTGTATAAAAAAAACATTTTAGAGTAAGTTGAAACTACATGTAAAGAAAAAACTACACAGTCAGATTTTTGGCTGTTGTTGTTAGACACTGTGATATATCTTTGACTTTATATATTTTAAATTGTGTTCATGATGAATAAGTACTCTATTATATGAAAGACTTGTCTGTGGCTTTATCTGTGGTTAATACACAAAGGAGCACATGCATTTTTGAGAGCGGAAGTTCTTGATATTAAGTATACAGTTGTCCAGAATGATAGTGATGTGATGTCTGGCTTGGATTCTTGAATTATTCATAACATTCTACCGAGGTTATGTTTTGACTGGAAAATGTGCAGACAGTTTGGTCAGTGAATAGTTTTTTGTGTGATTTAAATGACTGAGATACTGATGACTGAAAAAGAAATGATAACTGGATGAATTAAAACAATGGAAATATATTTGAAATGATAATGTTAACATATACTTGTACCACATAAATGAAGATTATTATTACAATTTTTAGATACAATGATCTCTCCTTCTATCAATTTATTTGAAAACATTATGATTCCAAATTTGTACAGGGCAACAAATTAGTTTTTTATCTATATGTTTGCCCCTCCTCCACTGTATTTCTTCTCTTGCCTCACAAATTCTCTTGTAAAACTCACTAGAGATAAATTAAATATATAAATAATTAAAAAAAATGAATGGATGGATGGATGGATAGATGGATGAATGTATAAATGAATGAATGAATACATAAATAGATAAATCAATACAATAAAATAAATAAATACAATTAAATAAATAAATAAAATAAAATAAATTTTTTGAATAAATACATGTAAATGAGTGAATGAATTCAATAATATTTAAAATAAATGAACTATTTTAGAATAATGTAAACATGTTTGTGTATATTTAGTTGTCAATTTAAAACAGATGAATGAGTAAATTAAAAAAATATGATAAGAATGAATAGTGATGAATACTTGTGAGCATGATAACAACAGACTGGGTTTCTATGGTGAATAAAAGGTTTGCAAAATAGGAAACAATATAGAGAGGCTTGAATAATTATAGCAAAGACACCAACATGGTAAAATCTCTTGATTTGTTCTACTAATCTTTAAAAGCACTGTTATAATACAAAGTATGGCAGCTGTACAGTTTATATTATCAAGGTTTTCTATCTGACAAAGAAATGGCAAAGGTTATAATTGTTGAAAATTATCTAGTCTGAAATGATCAAACGTCTTTTTCATTATTACCTTCAAATGTGTTTGTGGCTTTTCTATGTTCTGTTGACATTTCAAAATTATCCACAAGTTCAAAGTACTTACTTTGTTTTTGTATATTTTTTATTGTGAAAACGTAGCACATACTACACAAAGTCTAAAGGTTTTTTTAATGAAATTTTGGATATTTTTTATGACAATTTAGAATGAGAAGGAGAGATTCATGTACTAGGTGTTTTAAACTACACTAAAATTGTTAAGTGTGAAGTTGAATTCAGTTGTTTTGGACCTATGGTAAATGATAAATATGAGTCAATGTTGTTTTTAATGGATCACAAAATTGAGGTTAGTTTCATTGATTGAAAATTAAATATGTAGTTTATTTGCCATCTATTTTTGAAGTTAAATATATGCAATTTATCTTGGGTAATGGTATATTTAACAGTGTTGGTAGTGATTTGAACACTGTGATTTTAAATCAAATCATAATGTGTGTCTAGAGCATCTAAACATCAATTTTACATAAAAATGAAAAACTCTCATGATTTGATTTTGATTTACTGTAATTCAATAATAGGACAGCTAACAAATGTGTTTTAACTAATGTGGTCGAACTGATGAGTAGAAGTTCCCAAGAAATTGTCAGACTGACAATATTATATTTGCAGCTGTTTAGCAAATAATTGTTCTTTGTTCAATGTTTTTCTTATTTTGGAGTGCTTTTCATTAATGTGTGAAAGAGTTGCTAAACTAATACACAGTGAACACTAGTTTCATTGTTTTCACTTTGGAGCTATTCTCTGTTTAATTAGTAAATGGTACTAGTTGTACATTCCATGAGATTATTTACACCACATACTCAGACTGTACTCATGATGCTTTCCAAACATTGAGAATTTTAACCATTGAATGTATTTCGTTTTGTAGCCCAAGTCAGCAGAGGAAGCAGCTTCACAAAAAGCCTGGCATGATGCAGAGAAAGTCTGGGTTGTGCACAAAGCAGGTTTCTCTGGTGGTAGAGTACACAGACTTAAAACTACCCAGGAAGAAGATGACACACCCATGTGTAAGGTGAAGCTTGACCATGGAGGGGAAGAGATTACAATTGAAGAAGAAAGCATTGAAAAGGTAATCAAGTGAACACGATAAGTTCAATATATATACTTTCAAGGACAGCAAAAAGTAATCTAAATGTAAAAAGAGAAACGATGGATTTGGACAGGATGATGCTGACAGTGCAGTTTCAGAATAGATTGCTCCACCTTTCCAAATCAGAATCTTTGAGACTTTTCATTGATTTTTCAAATAACAATCTGTTACATTAAATTAATTTTGAAGAATGGGCCCCTTTTTGAATAATCCTGGATCTGTCTTCTACTGTCTAAACATGCTAATAATTACTGATAGCTTATCTGGGCAGTGGTTTACTGAACAGTTTTGATAAGGATTTGAACACTGTGATTTTAAATCAAATCATAATGTGCATATGGAGTATGAAATCAATATAATATAAATATACTTATAAATAAAATATACTTAACTTATATTGCTCAAGTGAACATATCCACATGAAACTTGCGCAATATAAGTTTAAAAAAAAATTATTTATTTAAATGTGATTTAAATGAGTGAAATAGCAATCCTTTTCCCCTGCAATTTTCACAAATGTCTAACTTATGATGTTCCCAAGAAATTGTCAGACTGATAATATTTTTGCAAAATTCATTTGTACATATTTCATTTTCCAACCATTTTTGTTGAAGTACGACCCTTTCAAACTAAAAGTCTTGTCTAGAAACTGGATGTCAATGAAAAACGGACAAAGTGTTCATTGTGAAACAAAGTGACAGTCTGCCTCACACTTTGTCTGCCTTTTGATTGAAATGCCAGTTCCTAAACAAAATTTTTAGCTTAGAGGGCCGCACTTCAGTGAAAATGGTTATAAAAGTGTGTTAACATAACATTCCATATCATTATCATGGTAGATGATAATGTCTTGCAGTAAGGTTGCAATAACCATAGTTCCAATTAATAATTATAATATTATTTCTTATAATTATTATTCCTCAGGCTAATCCACCAAACTATGACAGGGCAGAAGACCTTGCTTCTCTACGCTACCTGAATGAATCAAGTTGTCTGCATACTCTCCGCCAGCGATATGGCAGTAATCTCATTCACACTTATGCTGGACCCAACCTGCTTGTTGTCAACCCCAATCAAAACTTGGCCATATACACAGATAAGGTATCCATACAAATCATGCCAATCAGCCTCACCTGTTGATCTCTTTATCAGTCCATTCTTTGTCCATTCATACACTGTTTATTCATTCATTTGGTGTATTCTGTGACAGTATTTATTTCATCTGTCAAGTAACTAAATCATCCACCTAAACATTGATTCATTTTATCAGCTCATCTATTCACTCATTTATTCATTCATTTCTTTCATTTCATTCATTGTTGTATATATTTGTTCATTCTCTCATTTGTTTATTCATTCATTCACTCATTACCCTCATTTAACTATTATCACTCCTTAGTCAATCTATCATTTTTGCACACTTCTTCACTTTTCATCTAATATTTGTCATTTGAACAATTCCTATTTTTTGTCTCACAGGTGATTCAAATGTTCCGTGGTTGCAAGCAAGAAGACATGCCTCCACACATCTTTGCAGCAGCCCAAACAGCATATCGCAACATGCTTGCAGCAAGACTAGACCAGTCGATAGTGTTGATGGGAGCAAGTGCATCAGGGAAAACAACTTGTGCAAAACATATTCTTCATTACCTGTCAGTAACTGCAGCTTCAAATCATTCCTCTATCTCAGGTATGTCTACCTGTTGGCATTTGTTTGTGTATAAAACTATTCCAAAAAACATTGTCTGTGAGAAGAATGGATACAAGATTGAGGGTGGTAATTACATGACTGAAAAGGTCCATGGGTAATGTTTTTTTATAAATAGCTACAGAAGATACACATGTCATTTTATATATCAACCATCAGAAATCTTCAACTTGAGGAAATTATGCTGATTTGAATAAAATGATTGTTTATTTCAGTCTATAAATAATAGAATCCCACAGTACCTTTCAGTCATGAAATCTCCATCCAGTGTTGTCTTATTTTCCTCCGATAACATTATTTGAAAAAGGTGCATCTGTCACAGAACATGATTACAATTTGTAAATGCTCAGGTTATAAGGATTTCAGTGTATACACATGTAGGACTGTTTGCAACTTGTGATATATGATAAGTTGTTGCCAACAATAAAAAGATGTGTGTCTAGACTTTCAATGGTTTTCAAAACACTTTGGCTGAGGTCTACCAATTATACGGTTTTCCTACAAAGTATATTTGAAGAATGGATCATAAGCAGCATGGAGGCTGCTAAGCATGAAAAAAAGCTTTATGAGCTGCACGACACGCCACTTTTTGCTTTTTTTTTCTAGGGCGCATACAACAGAAAAGCAATGTGTTAACAGCGCGCACACTGTCATATTATCCAATCAGAGCGAGCTGAAGATCTAAACTTTTTGTTTGAAAATAAAATTGATGACAGCATGTGTGAGAGTGCACCATCGTGAAATGATTCAATCAAAACCAATCATAGCGCGCGTAATAACTTAAGATCTATGTTATAAATCACTTTTTTTCATATCTTTGTGGCCTTAATGATGGCACCCTTTTCAAAGTCCTTAATACTTCACTTGCTTTGGGAAAATGCAGGATGATCTCAACATGTTTATTATTACTATGACCAAGAATAAGATACCAGTATTTGTTTCTCTATTAAACCTATTGCTTTGCCTGTTTGATGGTGATTTATTTAATACTTACATATTCCAGATCAAAAGTTTGAAGGAGTCTTTACACTACTGGAAGCATTTGGTAATGCACAATCTAGACTGAATAAGAATGCATCCAAAGTAACACTGCTAGTTAGCCTTGACTTTGATTCTGCTGGCCTCATTACATGTGGTACACTGCAGGTATACCATTCTTAGTTTATCAAACTGTACCAAAGTAATGACATCACACAAAAAAAACTATTTTACACATTTTTTTTTATTTCAATCAGATTCATGTTCAGATAGAACCAACAAAAATATAAATAAAGGTGGAAATTTTACCAAATTATTGTGAATATTAACTGAGATATAGGCAGTTGAATAGAAAAATGTTGCCAACATTTCCTCTTTTTTTTATTAGTGTTGTCAAGGTTCACACCAGTGCAAGTTTCATGAACCACTGCACAATCAACAAGAAATGTATGGTGGCATCTCTGCTTGCATCTCAGCAAATATTCCCTCATTTTTTTGGGGGGTGAAATTGCCATGCTAAACTAAAAAATATCAACATCATTTTGGTATCATCATGGAGCCCAAATGCCTACCCAATAATATTGTTGTCTGTTGACTTATCCTTTTGTTAATATTACCAGACATTTTTGCTGGAAAAGTCAAGAATTGTACGTCAAGCTGAAGGAGAAGGACCATTCCATATCTTTAAATATCTATTAGCAGGAAGTGATGCCAAGCTGAGGTACCGGCTTGTTTAGTTGTTGTTTTAGAGACTCTCTAGTGTATGTGGTTCATGTATAGCTCCATCACAATTATGTAGTTATTTTGTCAAGTTCTCAGCTTTTACAAGTGAGCACACTCAAACAATGAACGCTTGTCTTTATTTAGCTTTTTATTGTCTGAGATTTCCAGATCTCACATTTTTCTCAGAATCGTTTTTTTTAAAACAAGTGTAAGTTTGTTTGCCTGTGGGTGTACAATATCAGGTGAACAGATATATTTTTCATTATATTTATTATCTTTCTTTTGTCCACAGAAAAGAGCTTCAGCTAGACAGAGCTATTGGTGAAGCGAATGACTTCATTACTGACTTTGATCCTCAGGTTAGTAAAACTCTTCTATCATTCTGTCATCATGTTTTAAAAACAGTAAGGCTATACCAGCAAAGCAGTTTATTATCATAAATAAAGTGAAAATAAACATTTTTATATCACCACTTCAGTGAGCACATTGGAGCCATTTTGCTGTTGCTGTTTTTGTTGGTTGTTGTTTTTGTTGGTTGCTGTTTTTGTTGGTTGTTGTTTTTGTTGGTTGTTGTTTTTGTTGGTTGTTGTTTTTGTTGGTTGTTGTTTTTGTTGGTTGCTGTTTTTGTTGGTTGTTGTTTTTGTTGCTTGTTGTTTTTGTTGGTTGTTGTTTTTGTTGGTTGTTGTTTTTGTTGGTTGTTTTTGTTGGTTGTTGTTTTTGTTGGTTGTTGTTTATGTTGCTGTTGATGTCGTTAATGTCGTTGTTGTTGTTGTAAGTTGTTATTGTTGATATTGTACATGTAAAAGGCTTACATTACTTGTAGTAACTTCAAATGACATATGTATTCATTCCATCTAGTCTTCAGAAATACAACAACTATCCAATAAGTGGACAGAGATTGAGTTCGCTTTGAACATGTTGGGAATATCAGGTGATGAGGCCAAGTCAATTTGGTGTTGCCTAGCTGCAGTCTATCATCTTGGAGGGGCTGGGATCAATATTGGTAAGTGTAGTATTGAATGTGTTAGTGTTCTTTCAACATACCAGTTGGTATGAATAAGTTGGAATAACAGTCAAAAGTACTTGGGACTTGGAAAAATATTTTAAGGACCTTTGCGCCATGAGCACACAAGCAGGGGTGGCGGAGACAGGGGTCGGTTGTTGTGGAATACAGACCTCACGTGTAAGATCTGTTGTTTCTGTTGTTGTGGAATACATACTTCACGTGTAAGATCTGTTGTTTCTGTTGTTGTGGAATACATACTTCACGTGTAAGATCTGTTGTTTCTGTTGTTGTGGAATACATACTTCACGTGTAAGATCTGTTGTTGTGGAATAAAGACTTCACGTGTAAGATCTGTTGTTGTGGAATACAGACTTCACGTGTAAGATCTGTTGTTTCTGTTGTTGTGGAATACATACTTCACGTGTAAGATCTGTTGTTGTGGAATAAAGACTTCACGTGTAAGATCTGTTGTTGTGGAATACAGACTTCACGTGTAAGATCTGTTGTTTCTGTTGTTGTGGAATACATACTTCACGTGTAAGATCTGTTGTTGTGGAATAAAGACTTCACGTGTAAGATCTGTTGTTGTGGAATACAGACTTCACGTGTAAGATCTGTTATTTGTGTTGTTGTGGAATACAGACTTCACGTGTAAGATCTGTTGTTTCTGTTGTTGTGGAATACATACTTCACGTTTAAGATCTGTTGTTTCTGTTGTTGTGGAATACCCTTTGCGAATACAGAATAATCTTCCTTTTTCTATCTGTTCTGTCCTTATAGGTCAAGACAATAAACCATACTTCACCAACCCTGCCGCTATACAACGAGCTGCAGCAGTACTGGGTACGACTCAAGAAGAGCTGACAGAGATTATCTTTGCTCCTCCCCCTGTCAATCAATTCACTATTCGAATGAGGAAAAAGTCCGACTCATTCAGCCCTCCCTCATCAGCTGAGGCAACTCCAGAGAGACAAGCTAAGAGTGTTGCTGCTAGTTACATAGAAGCACTTGAAGGCCTTGCTATTGGATTGTATCAAGAAGCATTTGCTGCTCTGACCAAGATAATGAATAGGTTGGTGTTTAGCTTATACAACTTTATTTATTTATTTTATTTACTTTACTTTTTTTTTTGACATGATGTGATGTGATTCGAAATGACGTGACGTTATGTGATTCAAAGTGACGTGACGTTAAGCGATTAAAAATGACGTGACGTGACGTTATGCGATTCAAAATGACGTGACGTGATGTTCTGCGATTCGAAGTAACGTGACATCATGTGACATCACTAACAATGTTATGTTTCATTGTCCAGGTCGCTTCAATGCAATGTACGTAGTGTTTCAACCATCCACGTACTAGACTCGCCAGGATTCCAGAACATCAGTAATGTCGGCAAAGAAAACGGTGCTACATTCGAAGACCTTTGTCACAATTACGAGAGTGAACGACTTCAGAAGTTCTTCCATCATACTGTATTCACATCACAGATGGAAAGATATGCACAGGTAAAGTTAAAATAATAAACATAATAATAACGAACATTTTTTACAGTGTCTAACACAGGAAAAAAATTGAATTCCCAAGTCTCCAAAAATGGGAATTGCATGGGAAATGTTCCCATTTAATGGAAAAAAAAGGGGTAAATTTGAACCCAATATTGGTTTTTGTAGCATTTTCCCAATGATAACCCAAAATAAACCCATTGTGGGAATCTCAATTTTTATCCTGTGTAAGTAGTTTTAGCATTTCTACTAACTTGAAAGACTTTCTCTCACACTCACCACCCCTACATTAACTATTTTGCAGAAATCTTTGCACACAGTTGATTTTCTTAAAAGTTTCTTATACGCTGCCAGAAAATTGAAATTCTGAAAAAAAAAAAAAAAAAAAAAAAAAAAAAACGACATCTCCAAACAAGTGAGTCGCAAAGCAACGAAGTTAAGTACAGGCAAATGATCAAACTAATTATATTAAGACAAATGTGATTAGTGTGCACACGCTTAAAGTGTGCAATTATATTGCTTTTATTATTATTATTTTTGTTCAATTAGTAATAACTATAATGACAACTGTTGAACACATATAGTGTTTGCACTCTGTCTCGCTGTATTATTCAGTAGGCGTTGTTTGTTAATGTGATTGTGTTTTCTCTTTCAGGAAAATATCGAATGTAGTTTCGAAAGTAACGCCACACCTCCAGACAGTGTTGTTAGTGTTTTTGATAGAGCCGTTCAAGGGCTGGTAAGTTTGCTAAAAATATCATCATGGATACTTATTTGAAACAGCGTCGTTTCTATAAAATTCTGTAACCAACCAGAAAAAAACTGTTTTCCGGGGGGTGGGGGGGGGGGGATAGAAGGGGAAAAGTGGATAGGAGGGTTCGATGGGCCTGTAAAGGTGCAAAAGGAGGCCCTAGCTGACTCCATATTCCTCAGAAACTTGTAATTCTCTTTCGAGCTAGCTTAGCGAGCGTGAACATTTTCTACAAACTATCATTTCACCCCAGATTTATATATTGTCGCTTTATTGTGCTTTTCGTGTAAGTTAAACTGTTGTCTTGTTTGTAATTAATGTTTTGTATCGTAGACGAGAGGGTCAACTCTAGATCTCAAGAACGAACAGAAAGGTCTGCTTTGGATTCTTGACGAAGAATCGATTTTCCCCGGTGCAAATGACAGCAGTTTCTTGGCTAGAGTCTATGTACATCACTGTAGTGATAGTAAGTATATCCTTACGGAAAAAAGATTGCAAGAGGTTTTGTTTGAATGTCGATTTGCTTTAATGTTTGTTTGAACAAGAGAACATAGATATGTATGCTCTGTGAGCATGGGCGATCCTTGTTTTACTATTTATTGCCATGTTTGCCCGTTAATTTTTTTATTATTTTTTTATTGTTCGTATGTTTGGTAGTTTGTTTTGTTTCGTCGTTTGCTGGTTTGTTTAAAAGGTCGTCTGTTTGTTTGGTAATTTGTATGATGTGTGGGTTGTTTGTTAGTTTGTTTGTTTGTTTCGTCGTTTGCTGGTTTGTTTGTCTGTTTGTTTGTTTGGTAATTTGTATGGTGTGTGGGTTGTTTGTTAGTGAGTTTGTTTTAGCAATTACTCTGCATTCAAAACAATACGCTGCGGCAGCTTACTGTGGAGTGCTTACTCTGCACAAGCTACTCTCAAGCTCTATTATTTGTTCATGAATGATATTACTTTAAATAAATAATACTGTCTATGAATAATAACACTTTAAATAAATGATACTACTTAATCTATTTCGTCTTTTAGAGCAATCATGGGTGAAACAAGGCCCTCGTAAAGATACCTTCTATGTTAACCATTGCCAAGGAACAATACCAGTGTTGTACAATGCAAAAGGGTGGCTGAACCAGGCCAGAGAACACTCAACTACTAAACAAGCGAGAGGAATTCTGTCTGAATCTTCCAAGTATGTAGAAACACTTCATTCGTTCAATCTTTTCAAGGTTTTTTTTTCATTCTCCGTACGTGGAAGCTTCGTTGTCTTTAAATTGAAATCGCGTTTTTTTCCCTTTCAATGAATAAATAATTTGCAAAACAAAGTATAAGAACGCGAATATTACCATTACCTCCTTTGACCCTTTCTTCCTTTTCCGTTGCTCTACTTTGCTTTCTTTCATCCCTCATCCATTCTTCCATCTTCTCTCATTCACTAGTGTTGTTCCCTTTCTTTCATTCCCTTTCACTTTCTCTTTCTCATTCATTTCTTGTGCATTTTCTTCTCCCTTTTAAGGACGTATGCGCTAGTTGCTCGAGCGCATCTTTTCTGCGCATGCTGAAACATCACACGCCGTTTTTTCAGTTGCTTTATTTTGACCGAAAAAGAAAACAATGAAAATAAATCTAACTAAACAAAACAAGTGTACCTTTTGTTGCCCGAATATTGCGAAAAGAAATTAGTTTGTGTCGAAAAAAGTCCAAAAACAGTTGAACCGTCGAAGTACATACGCCATCGTCAGCGCGCGGATGGGATTCTGACTGTCACGCATTCTCAAGTTATAAACAATCACCAACTTTGTCGTTTGATAACTCGCCAAATCGAATGGATACCCCTATGTTTTAATTCACAGATGGAAAGAGGACCGAAAATTCTATGTTCATTCAGTTTTTTGAAAAAATGACATTTATTTTTCGTACGAAAACTTGATGTTTTCTGCTAAATTTTGACCCGCGAAAGCTACGCCTAAGCAACATAGTTGCGCGCAATGCGCGTGGTATTTCCATTAAAAGAGTGTTTTTTGCTTAGAAGTGATCAAGAATTTTTGCTTTTCAAACAGTTTAGTGTCAATACGATTGTTCTTTATAACCCTTTCAGCTTGTTTGGTAATTTTTCTGTCTTCATCATCTTTCTGTACCTCATGATGACTTGTCACGCTGCTCACGGAAAGTGTCGAAATAGCCGACTTCAAAAAATTGTAGCTCTGAAGATCGAATGGAAACCCCCAATTTTTTTTCGCTTATAACATGTGTTTCATGCTGTTTTATCAACTGACGAAGTTTCAAAAAAATGACAAATACTTCGCTACTAGCGCATACGTCGTTAAACTTATCTTTTCTGACTCGTCTTTTTACCATTTCGTTTCTTGGTATGTTACTAGGCCTTCTATTGCCGACATGTTCAGTACTCGTAATACTGGAGACAGTAGTATCTCTAGATCAAGAAGCTTTAAAAGAACATCAACCCCATCTGCTATCAAAAAGAACTCGCAGTGTCTACAGCTTATATATCAAGTGGTAAGGGGTATACTAACATAGCAATTTTACTCGTTGATGTAGACTGAATCTGTAAGGCGGTGACAGTTCGCTCTTTGTTGAACTATAATCCTCATCACCATAATCATCATCATCATCACCATCATCATCACCGTCATCACCATAATCATCACCGTCATCATCAACGTGAGCACTAATGCTTGTTTGTATTATTACAACAGGATACAATCTTGGAAGCTATCCGAAAGACCAAAGTGAACTTTGTTCGTACAATTGTACCAATCATTCAAGATAGAAGTGATGTAGCATCAAAAGACAAAACTAAAGAAGTGACAGCAATGGATGTGCCCATGGTTCGACAACAGCTCAGAGCTGCCGAGATGTTGGATGCTATACGTATTCATAGACAAGGTATGACATACATGTCTTGGCGGGTCTCTCTTGCAACGTGTATGTGAGTACGATGGGCGGATTGAGCTACAGTTTGTTTATGTTCGTTTCTTTAGTTAAAAAGTGTATTTGTTTGTTTGTTTTTGTTTGTCTTTGTTTGTTTATGTTCGTTTCTTTAGTTAGAAAGTGTGTTTGTTTGTTTTTGTTTGTCTTTGCTTTTGTTGGTTTCTTTGGTTAGTTGGTGTGTTTTTGTTTTGTTTGTTTGTTTTTGTTTGTCTTTGTGTTTGTTGGTTTCTTTGGTTAGTTCGTTGTTTGTTTGTTTGTTGGTTGGTCGGTCGGTCGGTCGGTCGGTCGGTTATTCGCCGTCTAGTTGATCGACTGGTCCGTCAAATTGGTTGATAGAAATTCTCACTTTTATTCCGAATTCTTCATTTAAATCAAGCGCTCATCTAGCCGGAACCCTGATGGCTATTTAAAAATGCTGCACTCGGCAATTCCCAATATTCTAATTTCTTTACTTATTTGATAAAACATCTAGTTTTGCTACTAAAACTTTTGTTCGCAGTACGCACTTACATAAGACGGTGTGATTGCACTAAACACATCACAACCTTACCACACACACTGCCTGCAAACACATTGCACCGTCGAAACCCTTGGCGCCACTTTCGTTCGTTTTTCCTTGATTTTTCAAAGTTCGTTAAACCTGATGCGATTTTGTTTTGATTGATATTGTTTGTTGGGAAAGGATCTTCGTCGTGATCAAAGATGAAACTATGCTGGTAGCAGCACTCAGAAGATTGTGTAGAACTTGTTTCGTCACGAAACTCGTTTCTACTTGGCGGACAAATATCTTCGCCATAATCAAAGATGAAACTATTTTGATAGCGACATTCAGAAGATTGTGTAGAACTTGTTTCGTCGCGAGACTCTTCTCTGCTTGGCGGACAAGGATCTTCGCCATAATCGAAGATGAAACTATGCTGATAGCAGTATTCAGAAGATTGCTGTGATGCTCTCTCTTCTTCTTCTTCAATATTGCTTCGTTGGCTAGCGTTCTGGCGAGTGTCTCTTACTTCGGTTGGACAAGAGTCTCCACCATAATCAAAGATGAAACTATGTTCGTAACAGCATTCTGAAGATCGCACTGAGCTTGTACCACTATGAGAATAACTATCATCTGTCGAGCATGACTGGCAAAACACTGAAGGGATAATGCTGCTTTCTGGACATTGATAAGCTCTTTCATCCTTCACTTCCTTTCGCTCAGCTGTGGTATTTACTTCCCAAGAATTTTGAACTATGGCTTCAGACCAAAGAGAATGCTTGTTATTTGTGCATTGAATTCGAAAAATCGGAATATCCGCCCAGTTTTTGTCAGTATTTTCTGCAAAACTTCGTATTTTATCAACAAGCATGTGAAAGTTATTTTCACATAGTATGTTAGTCTGTAGAGGTCTGCGCATTGCTGTGAAGTTTGCAGAAAACTCCTCCTTGTCTTCCATGTACTCAAACCGCTGATTGACCGACATGGTACAGCACGAAAACGACGAAAGTATTCTTCCTAATTGAGTGTAATTAGGTTCAGGGAAAGGTTCGTTTGGCGAAGAACTTTAAAGCCAATGACGGCGTTTTCGCTTTGACGAAGAGACAAATCTGTTACCGCCTTTTTTTCCTCTCTAGCGTTTTCCAAAAAATCTTTCGAAAGTGGATATACTCGAATTTTTGGATGGTTCTTTTGTTACGTAGATGCGCGATCTTCATTATGTTGCGACATTCATAGCCAAAATGAGCGCGCGCGAATTATGATGGCTTTGTGCACTTGTTTCCTCAAAACCCTTTGGATCATTAATGTTCGAAAAAAAATTAATGAAATATTATCGACATTAATACATGCTAATGAAAAATTTATTTATTAACTAATTGTGTTGAGAAGATAACCGTCTTCTTTTACTCTATAGCCAGGTTTAGAACTTTTTCTAAACTTAATAATGTTTTCCGATTTAGAGCAAAATCGCTTGAGTTGGAATTTCGAATTATACAACATTAAACCACAATGGGTTTCCTGTGGTGGACTCCAATCAGCCATTGAATCCAGGGGGGGGTTGGACACGGTCCGAAGAGCACTATGGGTAGTAAAAGCAAAATAACTTCATTTGTCTCTGACTACGGTGGTGTGAGGATCAAGCAAGATCAAACTAAAAGCTCGGAAATTTTGAAAATAACAAAGATAAGCAAAAAAATCCTACTTTTTTTACTTTTTTTTATGGATTTCCATTAAAAAGTAATGCACTTTGACTGTTTTGTGTCTTTTTTTCGAGAAACAAACGCTAATTTTTTGCAAGCATCTCACTCTCTCCGCATGAAAATTGAATGACTGAAAAAGACAGGAAAAAGTAAAAAATCACAATAATCGATCAAAGTCTGCAGCTCTGATACATTGAAAGGAATAAAGCCAAACTGTCAGTGGGGTAAGCAACCCAAAAGCTATTGATAAGAAATTAGAAAGTTGCTTTGTGAAAAAGGAAAATATTGACGTCAGTTTTGTTGTCATTTTGCAGTTCAACTTACAGACATTAAAATACTTCTTTTTGGCAATATTAAAATACATAGCTTATCTTAAATGTAACTAGAACTCAAAATCTTTCTTCTAAAATTTTAAAACTTGCGTAATTTTTTTAAGACGAGCAGAAAAAATGAGGCTATTTACTTTATATTCAACAATCTGGCGATCGATTTGATACCAAAGGGATCCCAACTCGAAAAAGAGCCTATCTTCTGTACATTACATTCTTAAAATTTATGTTTTATTGTAATTGTTTTTTTTTTTGTTTTTTTTTTTGTTTTTTTTTTGTTTTTTTTTTCAACGTTAAAAGAGGGTGGAGGATCAATAAAAAATATCATTTATTTTTGGGGAAATAATAAAACAAGTTTTTCATCAAACATGTAGAGGTTACAATTGAAGACTTGAAAGTAAAAAAACAACTAACAAACAAACAAACAAACAATTTAAACAATCAACAAATAAGCTAAGAAAAATACAAATAAACAGAGAAACAGTAAACAAACAAGGTACATAAAGATACAAACAAAACCAATCATCACAGAAACAAATAAATAAATAAAATATTATAAATATTTTACACATCTCATCCACATAGTGATCACTCTTGAGATGCATGCTCACACTCCCTACCCCTACATTAATTATTTTAAACACATCTTTTCATACATGTTGATTTTGATGAGGGAGGAAAACTGGAGAACCTGGAGAAAAACCCTTGTGGCATAAGAGAGAAACAACACATCAAACAAACTCTGCAGTTCAAGTTCTTCGCCAATCAAGCTGACAAACACAAAAAAAAACCGAACAACATTGAGACATAAATAAACAAATTAACAAAAAATCAAAAGACAAACATATAGAAACAGACAAACAAACAATCAGGTAAGTTACACATTTGCGCAAACAAGCATAATATGAACAAACACTCAAGCAGGTGATACAGCATTACAATCAACAAACATGTTAATTAATTAATATCAAGCAACAAATATATAAACAAACAAACAATCACACAAACTAAAACAAAAAACATATAAGCAGGAACTGTTGTTGGAAATGACAACCAAAAACATCTAATTAGTGCTTTTGATTCATTCAGTTAATTTTTTCACTCATTTTTAGCTTTATTAAGTGCACATTGCATTTTACAAGATCATTCCTACCTATACAACTAAGGATCAATCGCAAGAAAAATTATTGTCCTAGTAGTGCTTGTTCATTCAGATTTTGATAATAGTATTAAAGCCTGTAAACACAAATTATTGTCCTAGTGTTTGTTCATTCATATTTTGATAATAGTAAGTGTGAAAATATAAATTATTGTCCTAGTATTCATTTATTCATATGTTGATAATAATAAGGGTGAAAATACAAATTCATGACTTTTCTCAATCATTAATATTGAATAATTTGATCATTAGCAAGCAGTCTCTCTCTACTAACAATGATTTAATTTTTTTTAAAGAGAAAAAAAGAGTACATATGTTGTATGTTCACAATATACATCAGCATATTTCAGTTGCAAAATTGTTGGGACATTGACAGTTTTTCCTGTTTCCTTTCGAAACTACTCCTTTGTTTATGTACTATACAACATTTTCACCCGCTTCAAATCCCCCTCCCCCAAATCAATGTTGCATTGGGTTTGTTGTGACATGTTAATCGTCATTGAGACTACCAACATTGTGGAGGAGGGAAGGGGTTAGAGTTTGAGAACAATACTGAGCGTTTTACTTCTAAATTATGTGTAGTGTCCTAACTTATTTTGCAACTGAGTGTGGCTTCACAATATACATTCAGTATCTCCCAAAACTCTTCAAATCTCTTTGCCAATTTGGTACCATCTGATCTGAAAAAGTAAATACCACAAATGTGTTATTTTGAACAAGTAAATATTATGCATGTATGTTCAATTTAATGTTCAATATTCAAGATGAAGACATAAAATCAAAAAGGTTATATTTTCTACACTTAAAATTGACTCACAGCTACACAACAAGAGTGATGATTTAGGGTTCTATTCAAATGAAAACAGAAGTCTACTTAAATGTGTCTCTGGTGTCATGATCCCTTCTTCAAATATTAAATTTTCGCCCTTGTAAATTCATGCCAAAACAATTTTCAAAATCTCAAAAACAATTGGGGGGCATTGGGGGGCCATCCAACTACGACGAAGGAAATTTATCAAAGATTTCATATCACTGAATGTCAAGTCTGTCACTTCTTGTTTTTATCCGCAATTACTAAAACAAGTTTACCATGTCAACATTGTCGATTTCTACAACGCAAAAAAGTACAAAGATTTCGCGTTAAAAATAGGTGTACTAATAATGATTATATCAGATCCAAACTTTAACATCACAATACTGAGATATCCGATTTTTGTTTTTGCTATTTTATTCGTTGCTTTTGTATAATAAACTGCATGAAAATGTACTATTTATTCTCACCTTCGCCTTCTTGACCGCTGCCATCTTGTTCCCGCCAAAAATGAAATCCCGCGTTTTCATTGGTTAAAACGAACTCCCATAGTGCTCTTCGGACCGTGTCCAACCCCCCCTGATTGAATCAACGGGATTAATCTGTATTGAAATAAGCTTTTCGTGAATTATAAAATTTCTGACAAAGATGTTGTAACTTGAACAGACTGCACAAAAATTAGCTATTGGAAAACCGATAGCTTAATTAAAGCAAATTACAAAAATTTCTTGCTCCCTCTTGAACTTGAACTTGAACTTGAACGTGTTAAAAAAATGCTTTTTCATTTTGACTTCAGCACGCTCATGTTTGCAAGCATTTCGTAAAATCAGAATTCCAAAAGTGCCGTTACATCTAGCAAAAGCTATGTCGGCGGGAATGTCCTTGTGATTAGTTATTTTTGCATGTTATATTTCCTTCACTTCCTGAAAATAGTCGTGATTCAAATGCTAATTTTTTTTATATTTTTCGACAGTCCGTTATGACTGAGTGATTTTCTGTTTAGCTGTGTTGTGATAAAGGCTTGGTGTAATTGTGATTCACTAGATGCAATACTACAGGCCTGTAAAACACATTTCTTGCTCTAAAAATCATCTTGCAGCAGCCTTAACCGGTTTTGCACGAAAAAGGCTAACTTGATTCCGAAACTTTTCAAACTGAGAAAATGTGTCCAAACTGAACTTCACTAAAGAATTTCCAAAACAAAAGTCTCGAAAAGATACAAGTAGAAAGTCTGTGCTTTTGTGTGAGCAGTTTACAATGTGCAATGACAGAGGAATTGTAGGCAAATATTTCAACGGTAACTAGTTATTTCGTGAAAAGAAGACGGTCAAAGATGAGTGGTTATTTAGCTCAAGGAAAAGGTTTAGTAGAAGCACAAGTCATAGTCGTGGTACAAGCTGTCAAACTACAAACTTTCGATGTTCCAGGTTAGAGTTTAATTTGGAAATGATTTTTTTAACTACGTTACAAAATTACTATATTTTTATATAATTTATAGTTCTTCAAACGATTTTTTATTAACACTTTTGGAGACTTAATTGTACAAACATTACATTATCTATGACTGAATTTTCAAAATAGCTTTTATGCTTTGACAATGGATCCATTTTGTGTCAACACATCATTGAATAGCCAAAGTTTGAAGCACAATTCAATTAAAACTTGCTCAAAATTTCATAGTTCATCTTACGATTCGAGTTTTGTTCATAGTTACTATACGAAAGCCGCATGCTAGACTTTATTTTGCTTTGAATTGCTGCTCACTTTTCGGAGCACTTTCACCATTCGTGATCAGTGTGGTTTCGACCGCCATAAGTAAATATTAGAAGACACGACATTGCTTGTCGCAAAACTTTAAGTTGAAGATGAGAAAACTTTATCCTGATGTAGAGTAACATGCATAAATATGCTTTTCTAGTGAATGTTGATTTTCAGTTGAGTCGTTGTTTTTGTTGTTGAAAGTTGTGTTGTTACTGCTGTTGGTGTTGTTTTATAATGATGTCATGTTTTGGATCTTTTTGTATTTAAAATATTAAAGCACGGCTTCCTTTTCTCTTATCTTGTTATTGCTGTGTTTTGTTCCTTTTTGAATAATCATTTTGTATATTTATGTTAAACTAGTTGGCTGTCGTCTGTTTATTTGTTTATTTTGTTCGATTATTTGTGTGTTTATTTGTTTCTTTGTCTCAGACACGGTGTGTTTGTTTGTGTATTTTTTCGACTAATTGCTTATTTGTTCGTTTATTCGTCTGTTTGTTTGCTATTTTGTTTATTTTCTTGTTTGTCTATTTGTTTATGTATTTGTTCGATTAGTTATTGTTTGTTTGTTTATTTGTTTGTCTGTTGGTTTGTGATTTTGTTTATTTGTTTGTTTGATTGTGTTTTGTTCTTGTTTGTCAGTTTGTTCACCTGCTCGTCCACCGGCTTCTTTGCTTGCTCTAAACCATTTCTAGTTTTATTTTTACAAGTAATGTCTCTCCTTTGTGACCTACTAATCATGTAATCCATCCCTCTTCATAAATTCTCTATTTACTATTACCAGGTTATCCAGAGCATATGCCATTTGCTGAGTTCAGAAGACGCTTTGACATCCTGGCCCCATCAGAACACAGGAATACCGGACCAGTACTGGATGAGAAAAAGGTAAGGGGCAACCGTTTGATTAACAAAACTCAAGCTTAGCTTTCTTTTAATCCTTCGTTTCTTTACATACACACATATAAACATAAACTTTATTTATACGCAGATTTTAGTAGACTGATTCCATAGGTCGGTCCCAGTTTCCTCTTGTTCGATGGTTTTTTGCTCCCTGGGCTCGACATATCCCCGAGTGCGAAAAACCGTTCAACATAGGGCGGACTTGGACCGAGTTATGGAATAAGTCTAAGATTTTAAAATAGTGTAGATACGCCAGTATCTCCTAGCGATATTGGAGAAGACGTGAAGCCCAATGATTACGTGGTATAATGATTGATGAATTGGTCATTTCATGTTGAAAGGTTTTGTTTCTTTTTTTAGGGTGTAGAGACGTTGTTAGAACACCTTGATCTTGACAAGAGAAGCTATCGACTTGGCTTGAGTCAGGTATTGTATAGATTTATCCATCAATGACTTGACTTTAACCGTTTGTCAGGGAATGTTTGCTTATTATGCGCCTCACAGCATTGAGAATTGTGTATATGATGAACTTGATTGGTAAGCTGGGTTTTTTATTTAGTAGTAAAGCCTGGTTTCCATATAATCGAGAACGATCGAGAACAGTCGCAAGCGATCGGAAAAAAAATCGATAATAGGGAAACCATCGTTTTTCCATCCTACGATCGTTTTCGATCCATATATTCCGTGATCGAAATCGTTCAAAAGATGGTCGTAGGACCGAAAAATGTTTGTTTCGCCAAAATCGAATTTTTTCCCGATTTTTGCGATTATATGGAAACCAGGCTTAAGTCAGTCTGATTGTTCTTTCACGTGCTTGTATATATTTGTTTTCCTTCAACTGTTTGTTTATCTGCATGTTTTTGTTTGTTTTATTATTTCTTTATCTGTTTGTTTGTTTATCTCTCTGACTGTTTGTCTATCTGTTTTATATCTGTCTTTTTGTTTGTTTGTTAGCTTTCTGTTTGATTGTTTTTTGTTGAAACCTTCTCTGTGTCTCTCTCTTTCCAACAACCGCTATCTTGATGTTTCAGATATTTTTCCGTGCTGGCTCGCTCGCACAATTAGAAGATGCTCGTGACGAGAAAAACACTGGTACCATCACTGAACTGCAGGCATTCTGTAGAGGGTTCTTGGCTAGAAGACGATTCAAAAAATTACAAGTAAGTACAACCAAACTGAATCTTGTAAACTTCGTTCTTCCTTGGTTGTGGTAGTCTTCCCATCTACGATTGCGATTTGCATCCTGGGTGACCTCTTACCCTTCTGCTTAGTTTCGGGACCCGTTCATGAATGAAATTTGATTTGTTTCAAGTTTTCGACAATTGCGGTCATTTTCAAGGAATAGAACAACGCTGCATACATTGTTGACGAAACGCTATAAAATGAATCAAATCTTTTACACGGCCACTCTTTGTCGCTCCCTAAAGTAGGGGAATATTACATTAAATATTACATCTATTTATTTGTCAGGTCCAAAATCGAGCGATGTTTTGTATTCAGAAGAATCTTCGTCTGTTTGCTGCTGTCCGTAACTGGCCCTGGTGGAGGCTGTACACCAAGGTACATCATAGACATACACTTACAAACAGTAGCGCTGTGAACAGCTCAAATACTATCTTGCAGAATTTGAAAAAGTAATGGTATAAAAATTAAAAAAAACTCAAACATTTTCGAAAATACATGTTCATCAACATTAGAGCCTGTTCACACGCACTTCTCATATATGAATTTGTTTTTGTTCTCTCCTATATTTTTTCATTATTTATAGAAACCAATAGTCAGCTTATGCAAAAAAAATATTTAAAAAATAGTGTAATAAACAAACTTAAAGGTCGGTAAACACTAGTCCACAAGTCGCAGCAACTTGTCCCCGCGAAGAAAGGTCGCAGCATCAATTTCCCCCGTGTGTATTTTAATACTTAAAAGTATTTTTTGCAGCATTTTGTCGCTGCGACTTGCCGCATGAAATCCAACCGGTTGGATTGTTGAACCAGTCCACACTGAAGCGACCTGTCGCGGAAACAAGTCGCTGCGACTTGTCGCCTAGTGTGTACCGACCTTAACACTTTAAGCTTCACATAATTACGAGTTTAGTTCAGAGCAATGTTCACCAGGACTGTCCTATACTAACTATATTGCATGTTTCATCGATACAGGTGCTGCCGCTACTGAATGTGCATCGTGCTGAGGAAGAGCTCAAATCCAAATCAGTAAGTTAATCATGATGATGGTGGTGATGGTAATGGTAATGATGATGGTGATGATAATTATGATGATGGTGTTGGTGGTGGTAATGATGATGGTGATGATGATAATGGTGGTGGTATTGGTGGTGGTAATGATGATGATGGTGTGATGACGACTCGAAATATATCCAGTGTGTTCAAGTTCAGTTCCTTCAAAATGATTATTGAACCTGTTATCAATGGTCGAACGTTTTACAGAGGGTTGGTTTATTGGCCAAACAGGATAAACCCAGAAGTGAATCCCTTAAATTCGTTATAAACCCCTTTTCAGCAATCGACCGCTTTACAGAGGGTTCGTATAACAAAACTTCTCTGAAATGACCTTTTTAAAAAAAATAATGAGCCTCATCAGTGTGTACGACCGTTTTATAAAGGGTTCGTTTAATTAACATCAAAAACTCTCAGTCCTATCACAGCGCGCGAATATCACCATTCAGTACCGTCACCACTAATTAACGAAGTTGTGGTTTGTGAATTAGTGCGATGATCATGATGGTTGTGTTATGAAAGTATGGACGTAGTCACAGTTTGGGTTTTAGTCATGATGTTATGTGTAGCATTACTGTTTGTGCTGTCCTGTACCCAGGTACTAAATATGTAATCGCTTGTGTCTGCATGCTTTACCTCTAGCCATCGTTCTATTTAGAGCAAAACTAGCTTGAAAACACCTCACCAAACTCGATTGTTCGCATTATTTATACTATTTTGAAAAGAAACGGTCATTTTGGGAAACAGTACTGTATCATATCGTAACGGTAGTTTTTAAGAAAAAATTCGAATTTTCTGTCGTATCGTAGCGGTATCGTAACCGTACCGTTTCCAACTCTAACGAAAAGGGCTCTATTGTCAAATTCCCCTCAGGCTGCTACACTACACACTCAGTAACTACATCCTACAACAAATTCAATTGTGATTCGGTCAGATATATAGTTGAAAATACCCATTGAACTTGTCAATGTCTGCCGTCTGCCATGTGGCTAATGTTTATCATTTTCTCGTCAGACGGAAGTGGATGCTCTCAAAGCCAAGATCGCTAAATTAGAGAACGAGAACAGGGAATTGAACATCGATAATGAGAAACTGGAGCAAAAGGTATGTCGTTTGTTGTATGGAATATATTTTTTTACATTAGTTGAAAGTGTTATTAAATTGAGTGATTTTATAAAAATGTAGTAATATTTTTATTTCGGTTTTAATATTTTGTTTATTTCTCACCTAATATTTCGAATCGGGTTGATATTAAGTATATTTTTCTCTTGATTTTCATTTGATTGTTTGTTTATGTTTTTATTTGTGTTTTGTCTTAATTGTGATGTCTGTTTTCTTAGGCTCTTTCATACTCTTTAATACTTGGATCATTTTGAATATGATTGGATTTTCATCAGTGTTGTTCAACATTTAACATCGAGTTTTGACAAGACCGTTTAATTCTCATGTATTCAGACATGTTAAACGACAATCATTAAAAACGTAAGAAAGAACACAGAGGTGAAGATGCGCCATCGCGATTCTTTGAGAAATCGCGTGTTTTGTTAATTTTCAAAGCTTCACTGTGCGATCGCGATCGTCAAAGATTCTGAAACACGTGGCTTGTTAATTGCAACACATCACTGACTTCACCTCGATTGATCAAAGCTTCTGATTTGTTGCTTATTACATCGTAATTACAGCGCTACACTGAAAAACGATGTTTTTTTCACATGGCTAAAATGATCTCATTTCAATTTTATGAATTTATCTTTTTTATGCCCAAATGATCAAACGTTCTAAATTAAAATTCACTAAACTGTCAAATGTTCTAATCTGAGAATTCTACTTCCAATTAAAAACAATTCTATAATTTTTGAAATTCATTCATCATGATTTTTAATACTATTTGAACTGTTTTGTTAATATGCAAAAGGTTCTAATAAAAAAAATTCAATTTGCAAACAAAAATTATCAAATTGAGTTTAAAATTGATTACAATATTACGATATAACTTGTATCCAATATTCTAAAGTTTCATAAAAATGATTTGAATAAAAACTTGTTAGATTGTTTTGTCTGGTTGTAAGTGCTCTATCCTATCATATTCAACATTTCAAATGCTAATCGCTATCAATATTACGATAACTTGACTGCCAAGCGTCCTTTTCATTCATTCTTTACTATTCATAAACCTCGTGGTCTTTTGATTACTGTCTAAGAATATAGCCTTGTCCTTTCCTTGTTAAAAAAGAAACTTCACAAAACTCACTTCAGTTCCTGGTTAGTTAAGCTCAATTTAGCTCAACAGTTGCGGTTAAAAATCAGTTCAAAATCATGCTGTGACTCTCCTGGTAAGTAGCTGAATTTAGAATAAATGTGCGTTTATGAATAACTCTCTTTAGGCTTTCTGTTAGTTTGTTTAGTCGAAGCAATCTTTCATTTTTTCGCTTGGCTGTCACCTTTTTTGTAAAGTGTGTGTGCGATTATTAGCGCTTTTTTCAATAGCCTTTTGTTCACTTTTTACTGACTAATTACTGAAATGTTTTATTTTACTTGCTGTTATTAATATTGAGGTGACTTATGAATACATTTACATTCAAAAGTTTGAGACGCATAATTTGGCTGTGTTTTCAATTTTCTTTTTTCGCAGTTTTCTGGGACAATTTTTTTACGTGCTATTACTGAAAAAAATGTTTTTTATTGTCCTATCCTTTAGTTTCATTTTTGTTTGATTGTTTGTTTCTTTCTTTCAGTTCCTTTTGCTCTTGGATTTACTCTTTTCTTGTATTTTTAATTTACTTTGTAGTTATTGTGTTCGTTTGTTTGGTATTTTGTATTCATTTGTTTTCATTCATTCGTTCATTTTCTTTCGTTCTTTGTTTCTTAAGTTAATTTTTTTGAAATGTTTTAAAACTTATATATTTGAGTAGGTTTGTAATGTTAATTATTTTGTAATGTTTAAATGTAGTTAATTAATTTAATGAGTTTTGTGTTGAGGTCTTAGGTAAATCAATTAGTAGTATTTATCTATTTGTTTCTGTAGGTTATAAGTTGATCATTTAGTTAATAAGTTTTGTTTGTTTTAAGTAGCTCTAAGGATTATCATTTAGTAATATGTATCTGTTTGGTTTCTGTAGGTTATAAGTTGATCATTTAGTTAAATTTTATCTGTTCGGTTTCTCTAGGTCTTAGGTTCATCATTAAATAATATTTATCTATTTGGTTTTTGTAGGTTTCCGAGTTATCTGCAGCACTAGCCGAGGACCGTGCGACCTCGAATCAAGCCAGCCAAGAACTAGAAAATGAAACAATGGAACGTATGAGATTAGAGAGACTGTACAGTGAATTACAGGTGCACTGATGCTATTCTTCTTTTCCTCTATACATACACCTAGTTCAAATAACGTTGTCATTACCAAAAGGCAGTAGGTCATTCCAAGACCGCTAGGAATGATGGGTAAAAGTCATGACAGAATGTAGAATGGCATCTTGGACAGTCAAAAAGAAGAACATTTACCTATTAATGCGAATTGCTCCACCACAATGTATTCATATTCTACCTTCAAAAGAGTCACGAAAATAAATTGTAGTGTCTATTTAATTCTTATTTTAGGAATCTTATGACGAAATGAAGAAGAAAAGCGAAAAGTTAAACAAAGATCTTGACGAAGCTCGTGCAGCCGTGTCGTCAGCATCCCGACCAATCGTCAGGCTTGAACGTTACGATGGTGAAGGGGCGTCGAATGATGAATATGAAGATGATGAAGATGGTATGAATTACAAACGCGTCATGATTTTTAGGCTCTGTACAAACAAGGTCGCAAGTCTTTGCAGAAATTTAAACTCGTGTTCTCGTGTAAGGTCTAGTCGAATTTCACATCACATCAAAGAGGAGCTCTATTGCTTGAATTGTATACGACACATGTGAAATTCGACCTATAAAATGGCATTCGATGGACCCATGCTTGAACCGACATGGAGTGACTTGTGTGGGTGTTGAACGCGTTTTAACTAGGTGTTAAGAGGACACCACACGTCTTTCATAAAACACAATCAGCCTGAAATCCCCCCCAAAAAGTGTTCTTATTTATTGTGTCTTGTGCAGATTTTGCGAACAGGATCTTTCAAACATCTCAAGACTGTTTACACAGTGTGATTTGTAGCGCACAATTTGTAGTAATGGATAAGCAATACCAATTAATAGTATCATGTTGTTTTTACCCTTCAGATACGTTTTACCGCGAGCGCTATTATCAGGCTTCACGTCAGCACGATGAGTT
Source organism: Diadumene lineata (assembly GCA_918843875.1). NCBI lineage: Eukaryota > Metazoa > Cnidaria > Anthozoa > Actiniaria > Diadumenidae > Diadumene > Diadumene lineata. The sequence continues at coordinate 16,814,038 of OU974070.1, read as the reverse complement.
AAGACGAAGAATTCAAAGCGAATCGGACAAAGTCGTAGAAGAATTGACCAATCAGAAAAGATCACTAGAGAGAAAGGTGAGCAAGTGTCACGATTGATTGATTGAAAAAGTGATCGGTTAATTGATTTGATTTGATTGTTTGCTCATTCTTTCAACCAACGTAACGTTATTTCTTTGTGTGTTTGTAGTTGGTTGAGGAGAAGGCTGAGAATGACGAGCTCAGTCGGTCAATCAGTGGTCTCAAGAAGAAAGTTTCCCGTCTAAACGCCGAGATGGAGGACTTGAAGCTTGTTCTTGAAGAAGAACAGGCGCATAATGCCGATCTGGAAAAGAAACAACGGAAGTAAGCAGCCTTGGATGATTTGTACAATCAAGTTATCTGTCCAGCTTTTTATAATATATATTTGTTTTTTTTGGTTTTTGCTTTTTTTGTTTACTCGTTTGTGTGCAAGTCTGTTTGCATTATGTGCCTATTTTTGTTTATATGTCATTCTCTGATGTTTGTTTGTTTGTTTGTTTGTTTGTTTGTTTGTTTGTTTGTTTGTTTGTTTGTTTGTTTGTTTGTTTGTTTGTTTGTTTGTTTGTTTGTTTGTTTGTTTGTTTGTTTGTTTGTTTGTTTGTTTGTTTGTTTGTTTGTTTGTTTGTTTGTTTGTACTAAAATTACTTAGTACTAACACACATGAATATTTTTACAGATTTGATATCGAAGCCAATCGATTCAAAGAAGAACTTAGCCATGAACGTAATCTTAAAGACAAAATAAACCGCGAAAAAGAGAAATACCAGTCAGAGAAATATCGCTTGGAAAAGGAAATAGAGGTTTGCAAATTTTATCAACCACTTTCCCCTCGTTCGGATATTTGTAATTATCATCGCGTTGATGATGATGATAAAAATGATGACGGTGAGAGCCTACTTAATGTATTTACTGACGGTGTCTGTTTTTCAGAATTTGAAAGAAGACGTAGAGAAACTTACTAAGGATAATGAGCGACTAAAGCGCGACATCACTGATATATCAGGTTCTTTGGGAAGCAAACCAGATGGAGATGTAAGTGTTTGAATTTTCACATTTCACCGTTCAGTCATTTGTTAACTCGTTCGTCTGATCACTACTTCACAGATAATCTGATTTATGAATTCATTCATATTTTTCAATTCGTTTACTTTGTCATTCGTCCGTTCATGTCTTGGACGTGTTCGATCTTAAAGTCATTCTTTCATTCGTTCATTCACTTTCTCGTACGTTCCTTTTTCTCATGTATTCACTCGTTTGCTTATCTATGCATGCTAGCAACCAGGAACGCCTGACTATACTCGCAATATCCGGTATTTGTTTCAATTTCAGTCTATTGCGTTGAAAAAGACCATCCGTGATTTGGAACAAAAGATCCAAGACCAAGAAGAAGAACTTGATGAACAGGCCGGTGAAATACAAATCTTAGAACAGGCGAAACTACGGCTAGAAATGGCTGCCGAGAGAGAGAAACTAAGGGTACAGAAAGAACTCGAAACAAAAGACGAAGAAGTGGAAGAAATACGACAAACTATGCAGAAAAAGGTTTGTTACGAAATGAAAACTATCGTTAACTGGCTGTAGAACAATTTTCAATTAGAAATTTGATGTCGACATCCATCCCACTACGTTTTCGTATAAATGAAATTGTACCATAAATTGCCAATAATTACAAATACGTATCCACTGAGGCACTGAAATTGTGCATTTTAACGCATTTAACAGTGAATTTATAGCTACGCATTTTAACAAAAGAAGATATAATGAGTATTTTAAAACAAGCTTATTTCATTTCTTCAATTAGTATGAAAGCTAGTCCGAGTATTTGAATACATGAGTATATGTATATGAAACTGTCAGATCGACATGGCTTCATTTGCTTCCTTTGTTTCATTTGTTCATGTATTTGTTGCATTTTGTACATTTTTGTCCTGTTTCCACTCCTTCATTTCCTGTCTGCTAATGTGGTCGTTAGTACTCACAATGTGTTGTTGTCTGTAGATGAAGCAGCTAGAAGCACAGCAAGAGGATGAACACCAGGAGAAAACAGCGTTAATCAAGGTACGTATCTAAAACATACCTAGCATTTCGTTTTGATATCTCTGACAGGAAGTACGTCATCAGCTACGTCACAGTATTGCGACGCTTAAGTGTGAGAATATGGCAAAGGGCGGGGTTTCGTTTTGTATATTCTTTCTCTTTTTTTCCTTTATTTTTTTCTTTTTCGTTTCTACGGACAGATGATAACATCCAATCTTTGGCAAAATAGCTGAAACGATATAAACTGAAGTGTTTTCTTCTGAATGCCCCCAGCTCAAAGTTGCTATGGGAGAACAGGTCTCTTTGCTATATGAAAGCCCTGCCTTTAGGCTGTTATTCTATAACAATTAACATTGAAGGAGGAAGAGGAAATTAATTTTTGATAAAATGACATGAACATGGATTTTAAACGAAAACGAAAAAAACCTAGCTTGTTTTTTCAAAGATTGTATGTACGTAAGAAATTATCATATATGTATAACTACTAAAAAACACTTTAATCCGCTGGGTTTGTTGTTGTTGACTTGTGTTGGTTGTTGTTGTTCGTTGTATTGCGTTCTATTGTCATTTGCCTCTTCGTTAATTTTACATTTTACCGTTGGGCATTTCGATTCTCTGATGTTTTTTATACATTTGGCACCAGCAAGGCCATTCGATTTGAATGGCTGAATAATTTGATGGAAAGATGACATGTTATTTGTTACTTCATGTTGCGTTTTTGCAATTTTGTCACATCGTTCTGTTGTGGCACATCTAAAGGAATATTGCGTTACATCTTAGGCAAAGCGTGACATGGAAAGACGGCTTCAAGAATTGCGTGACAGCTATGAACGAGATAATGCAGAAAACGAAAGACGTCTACGCCGCGAACTCAAAAGAACGAAGGCTCTGCTGAGAGACTCGCAGACTGTCATTGACGAGATGGAGAAGAAACTCAAGGATAAAAACCAAGTTAAAGTACTCAAAGATAAGCTGGAAGACGCTGAGTATTCCGCACAAGTTGCAATTAAAGGAAAGAAGAAAGTTGAGGACGATCTTCATGATGTTCAATCACAGCTTGATAGTGTTACCAAGACTAAAATAGAGGTAATAAATACCATGAGATGTTTATTTGGTGCTGGACCGTTTTTGACCTTTCTAACTATTGTTCTGTTAGACTTTCCGTTTATACGGGACCGCACGATATGGACATAAATCGGTCAAGTACACTACCGTACAATTAGGGCTTAAAGCCTCTACGATCATATGGAGGAGGAAAAATGCTTAGATCGAAATAATCGTTAATTAACTAATTTATTGGCATTTAACACGAGCAACGCCATTTGTTTGAAATGAATAGATTACTCATCTAGTTTAAGAAAAACTTAATTGCATCACAAAAGATCCCTAAATTATATGTAGTTTGAATTGTATTTGAAGCATGTGAAATTCGACTTATTCGTACTTATTGATTGCTTGGAGTTTGTCTTTGCTAATCTCCTACTACTATGGTTACTATTTTTAGTTGGAAAACAAATACTTTGCCCAGTTAAAAGAGGCAACATCACTACAGAGTCGAGTGGAAGAGGATGAAGAAGAAATTGAAGCTCTCACTGAAAAGAATAGACAAATTGTCAAACAGGTAAAACAGGACTGACCATTTTAGTATGACTGTTCGTGTAAAAACAATACATGTAGTATGTTGATCATAATTATCGATATGTTATGATGGTGGTGGTAGTTATGGCAACGACAAAGAAAGCGATTGTCACTTTAATGTTTGTGGTGGTGGTGATGATGATGATGATGATGATGATGATGATGATGATGATGATGATGATGATGATGATGATGATGATGATGATGATGATGATGATGATGATGATGATGATGATGATGATGATGATGATGATGATGATAATTGTGTTAATGATTACGACGATGACGTTGGTTGTGATGTTGTAATTGATCACAAAAATACCGTCGGTAACCTTGAAGACATTCCAAGACATTCAGTTAGTTGATTGCAGATGACGACGACATTTGCCATAATGATGATTAACCAACTCTTATGATGATGATGATTATGGCTAAATTGAAATTGACTATGAATGAAGTAGGTTGGTATTGTGATAATGTCGGTGTTGATAGTGGCTACGTCCACACTAACCCGGATAAATCTGAAAACGCAACTTTATTGATCCTGTTCCGTCTACACTAAAACGCATGAATCCGAAACAATTTTATGCTAATTCTATTGTTTGATTAGACATTTTGTCATGGTTCCGGAAGAAAAGTTGCGTTTTCAAATTTATCCGGCATGTGTAGCCACAGCCTATGTTTCATTATGATGTTGATGTCAATAACATTTATAGAGGCAGCGGGGTCGTTGTGTTGATGGCGGTGTTGCTGATGATGACGATGATGATATGGATGGTAGTGTTTATGATACGTTAAAGTGTCGATGATTATTTCAACTAAATGTTTGTTTTCTGGGTATTTAGCTGGCTACGACCGAGGCGCAACTTCGTGAGATGGATGGAGTGTTACAAGAAACAATAGCCCAGAAGGAATCTCTTGAAACCAAGGTACAGCTAGATATTGACGATATGTTACCAAATACGTCTTTATGTTACTTGGGGTAATTTGACTCAAGCACACAAAGCGTAGATCTCAAAACATTTAGAGTGTGCCATTTTTCCCCCTAGTGTATTGTAAATGAAGGAGGCTTCGTACGAATTGGAGACCAAATCGTATCGTAACCTTAATTGCTAATAAAGCAGTCGAGTCGCCTGCCGTATGGTATCGTTATATTCAAGTGAACTGTATCTATACAGGGTAGCCCATTAAAGGCCATTGGTCTTTATCCATATTGGTCCTGTTTTGTTGTTTCGTAACTGCACAATCAAATGACTCTACTGTTGTGTTTGTTTAGATTGTTAACATGACAACCCGTATGGAGTACTTGGAGGGGGCTACGGTCGATAGACAACAACTAAGCACCATGGACAGCAAGGTATTTGAACTGATGGACTGATTGATTGATTGATTGATTGATTGATTGATTGACTGATTGATGGACTGATTGATTGATTGATTGACTGATTGATGGACTGATTGATTGATTGATGGACTGATTGATTGATTGATGGACTGATTGATTGATTGATTGTTATTGATTGATTGATGGACTGATTGATTGTTATTGATTGATTGATGGACTGATTGATTGATTGTCTGATTTGATTGTCTGATTGATTGATTGTTATTGATTGATTGATGGACTGATTGATTGGTTGATTGTTATTGATTGATTGATGGACTGATTGATTGATTGATTGTTATTAATTGATTGATGGACTGATTGATTGTTATTGATTGATTGATGGACTGATTGATTGATTGTCTGATTTGATTGTCTGATTGATTGATTGTTATTGATTGATTGATGGACTGATTGATTGGTTGATTGTTATTGATTGATTGATGGACTGATTGATTGATTGTCTGATTTGATTGTCTGATTGATTGATTGTTATTGATTGATTGATGGACTGTTTGATTGGTTGATTGATTGATTTATAATTGATTGATCGATCGATTGTTTGATTAATTGATTGATTGATTGGTTGATTCATTAATGGACTGATTGATTGGTTGATTGATTAGCCAATTTATTTATTTATTTATTTATTTATTTATTGGATCATTTTTCTTCAGATGAGAGAGTTAGAGACAAAGTTAGATTTAGAGGGCGATACTAAGCGAAGACAGGATGTGAGTAGATTGTTTTATTTTTTCTTCTGTCAGTTGCTGTTGCTGCTGTGTTTGCCTGGTCATTCTTTTCATTTACATTTTTATTCCTTCGATGTGTTTTTTTAGTTCTGGCATAAGTTAGTTTGTTAGTTTGATTGTTTTTAGTATTTTGTTTACACTATTTTGTGGCATGTCTCTTTTCAATTTATTTCATCTATTTGCTTGTTGATTTGTTTGTTTTGTAGCTATGCCTATATTTCTCTGTTTCTTTTCTTTGTAGTTTTTATCTTCTTGTTTGTTTGTTTTCTATCCTCCTTGTGTACGCTGCAATTTGTGTCGCGGTAGTTACTATATAGTATCCATTCTAATAATGTCTTTGCTAGGTACAAGTCAATCGATTAAAAGAACAAGTACTGCGACTACAAGAAGAAAGGGATGATGTTCTTCTCCGTGAAACAAAATTATCAAAAGAAAACATACGGTAATTAGTCTATTTTAATTTAGCATCGGTCTTATAGCTTTATAAATGATTATGACAATTTTTCATTTAGTAATTCATTCAATCATTCATTCATTTTTCCATATATTTATTTCTTGGTTGGTTCAAATCTCAGTTCATAAATCAAATTTTATTTATCTGTTGAAGGCTGGAGCGACATATTCGTGAAATCAAGGAAGAAGCTGAAGCTGTAGAAAAACGCGAAAATGAATGGAAAAAGAAGAAAACGGAAATTGTAAGTAGATGTAACCATTTTGACACAATAAACACTTCTTACCTATTTAAAATTTTGATTTTTGGGAGACTTATGGATAACGTTATATACTGGATTTCTTTAGAATTGATCCACTGGATAGGGATAGTTCTTAAAACCTAGGTTCTCATTTTCAAGTGTTTACTGCACAGAATAATATACACTCGCCCTCAAATATTAGTTAATCACTCGCTTACTTTACTTGGTACGTATTTACTCACATTCTTACTTGTTCTCTGTATAGGAACGAGAAAAGGAAGCTTTAGAAGTAGATTTAGCATCAACCAAACAAGAGCTGAGTCTGTCAAAGAAGAGAGTGTCTGAACTACAGCAAGCATTAGAGGATGACATGAATTACGACTCGGATGGTCTGTCGCATGGAAACGATTCCGATCTTAGCGATGATTCCGACGCTAACCTCGAGACCTCATCGGTCGTTCCATCCGAACCCCGCTCGTACCGATCGATAGAGGATCTAGAGGACGACGATGAACTTGAACTTAAATTAAAGAAAAAGCTCTCAGAGATCAAAGATACTACATATTCTAGAAGCGATTCCGGGGGGTCATCGACTAGAAGAACGAGTGCTAGCACCAGTCTTAGTCCGAAATCTGATAAAGATGACGATACGAAAAAACGACGAAGCGATCATCGATCGAGAGAAGATAGAAGAAAGAAGAGTATTGAGAAACGAAAAAATCAAGAGAAAATGAGTCGAAAAACCAAGGTTGACACACCTGGAGCTTTTGATATCTAGTTTATTTGAATTGAATTGAAATTACGACGTCATCGTGATAGTCCCCTTGATATCCCAATAATTATTGGAATTATCAAAATGAGTATCAGAATAGGCCTTCAAATTAAATTACGTCACTGAAATTAATCCACTGAAGTGTGCCGTCATTCAAATGGTTCCATTGTGACGTCATTCAAATGGTTTGTTCCATTGTGACGTCATTCAAATGGTTTGTTCCATTGTGACGTCATTCAAATGGTTCCATTGTGACGTCATTCAAATTATCGGTTAATAGCGACGTCACCTAGGTCTAAATAGCCTGACGTTTTTTTATTTCTATAAATCCTATAACCCTAGAAAGCCGCGCTATATAAGATATAATTATCTGCACTATATTTGAAAAATCTCAATAACTAAATCCCGGGCACGTGTTGGCCATTTGATCAAAAGTTCTTAATGGGCACGACTCCACCCAATTTGTCGACAAGTTGTTTTTCAAACGAACACTTGTTTGACTTAGTAATAACGTACGTGGAGTTGCGGTTGCGTTTGAAGTAGAACTTTTGGAACAATTGAAAACATGAGGATTCCATAAAAGAGGAAAAACACTAACTAGCCATGACTGAACAGAAATGTAAAGAATACTACGATTGTTATTAATACTTCATTGCTGTATCCCGTAGTGCACCACGGCGCACGTTCACATTTTAATCTTGTCTCACGTGATCAAATGACGTCACGTAATATCTTGAAACAATAGGCCATTTGCACTATGTCCCAGAATACTACCAGAATGCTTTGCTTTCTTTTGTAGCGCAATTCACACTAATTGCTCTTTTAATCTCCAAAAAGAATTAAGAATATGAATTTGAAAGAGAACTCGTAATTAATGCCGGTAGTCGTTGTAAAATGACGTCATAATGCACATCGCCTATACTTCAAATTCATTTTACACCAACTGCTGCAAATTTGAGTTGAAAAACTTTGCTTAAGCTGGGATTTTTCCTCAGTTTCTCGCTCGAAAGCAGCTAAAGAAGGTTCTTGAAGCTATACCGCTCAAACATTTCGTTAATTGATTATATTAATATCCATATGTAATTGTAGTAGCCATTATGATATTTTACACTATTTTTATATGACCATTCTTACACAGTGGTAAAGTCGCATGCTTAATGAGTGCAAGTGAAGCAACCATGTATTATTAATTTTGTTTGCAGCGTTATTTAAACACAATTCTAGTTTTATAAACCGGCTCTTAATGGTGAAGATCTGACTTGAAAGCTATTGGAAGGTTTTTACAAGAAAATGATTGATATGATAAAATAAACTGCCAGGTCTTTGTGCACATAAGATAAACTATTGTGTGGTTGATCATCAATGTGTAATTTCAAAACATTCCCATACCCCACCCTTCAAAGGATTTTGAAACTCTATTTGGAGAGTCGGGGAGAAAAAGAATGTAAAAATCGATTAAACATTCTCTAACTTTACTCCAACAGCTCACATTCGTGAGATCACTATATAAAAATTTACACATTTAAACTATCAAAACCATAAGATTACTTAAGGTAGTTGCACCGGCTGAAAATGACCATTTTAGAAACATCTCAAATTAAGTCTGAAGGTTGATTTTCATGTCTATTTTATGTTTTTTTGGTTTTTGGCGAAAGGTTTAATTTTTAGCGCCGAAAGTTCAGCCATTTTACAGGAAAAACAAAGGATTAAGGTCTTCTACCGAGTTGGGAGACTGGGCCGAGAAAACAATATCTTTGAATATCTTGCTGCTAAAAGCATTCTGAGCAGGAGTTTATGATTTAAAATGGCAAACTTTTTATTGTGCAGATAATCAAGGCAATTTCGAAGGAAAAAATGGCATATTTTGCAACAAAAATAAGGATTTTTGACAATAGGTGTCAGACAGATTTTTTTTTCTTGGCGCTGATCGTGAATTTTGTTATGAAACTTTCACGAATTAAAGATAAGATGTTAACAAAGAACACTGTGATTGGGGAACTCTGACATATCAATCACTTAGAACTGCGGTCTTACGGAATATAGGTAATTATTAACTACGCGAATATTTTATTGATTATGTTCCCCAAGCACAGTTTTTTTCTTTTCCTTCCAAGGATTAACTTTTTGAAAAAAATGAAAGCATAATTTTTTATATTTTACGAATAAAACGAGTTTAAAGTCAAATTTTTATATTTTGTTTAATCCAAGTAACCCCCCTGTCTATTCATGTCACCACAAATTGTACAAATTTGAAATCTATAATTATTAAACTTTCCATCGATGAGCTTTATTTTTCTTTGAATGATAATTATCTCACTTAAAATTCCTTTTGAAATGAACAATATTTGCTGGTGCAACCACCTCAAAGAATTACAGTGAGGGCACTCGGAACCGCGAACACTTGTCTTTATTTAGCTTTTTATTTTCTGAGCTTTCTACTGCTTCAAATTCTCTGAAAAAGTAGGACTGAATTAAAATGCACTGAGTTATCAAAATTCAAATGTTTTCAAAAAGATTCACTCGAAGGATGCATGTTAAAAAAGTGTCAAAAAAGCACAGTGTTCACCGTTCGAGTGTCCTCACTGTAAATAGAGTGACAGTAATGACAAATTATAAACATTATTAACTGACAAATTGTGATTTATGTTATGATAAGTGTATGATTGTTTTACAGATGTACAATTAACCTTTCATAAACCTTTTTGTTTCAATAATAGGTCTATATACTTATCAAAACAGTGAATTTAAGAGTACGTAAAAAACTTGGAAATTCCAGATCTTATAAGTTGAACAATATTATGAAACTATACAATATATAGCTTGGACTATCGGCACGAAACCGTGCAGGCCAATTCGTTGCATGGTGACCCTACATTTCAAAACATAGTTTTGATTTTGCTATTTTCTGAACAATCGATTTCACAAAGCAGGGCTTGCACTGACTTGAAATAAACTACGCATGCGCACCCGGTACTGATTGATGGTCAAAAAAGACGAGGTCCAAACAAAGCAGTTTTGGGCGCGATGCAACGATTTTAGCTTTAAAACAACTGAAATCTACTATAAATCTACTATACTACTTGATGATCACAGATTTTGAAAATCTATGTTTGGCCTTGACATAATCTGGCCACAATGGCAACTCAAGGAAAAACTAAAAATAAGCAACGAACAAGAAGAGTTTTCAGGAACACTGGCTCGGCTGTATGATCATAGCTGAGCTTCATTCGTTCATTGTAGTCCACGAGAATCGCCACTATATACAGGTTGAGTTACATTGAGTTATAATAGCTATAATAAAAATGAAAAAATAAATAACCACAGCCTATGTAGATTCCGTATCGAGGGCACTGGGTTCTAGTAAATGACGAAGTTCGTCATCAGACTTTTTGCAACAACACAAGCACGTGACTAAAGCAGCAATGCCCCGGATAACCAGGAGCACTATAATCACCATGACAACCACTATACAAAGTACAGGAACTAAAAGTAAGATAACTATTTGAACCCAGTCGGCTATTTCAGCGAATTTCTCCAAAGGTCCTTCCGGTTCTTGACCAATAGAAAGAAAACTTGCTTTAAATGTATTGATTGTTGCTATGACTACCAGACTAAACAATGACGTCATCTCGGCGATGTTGGCAGCCTGGTAGCGGAATGGTTGTACTATGGTATGATGAAACAAGATGGCGACGCACGTCAATGTGAGAAGCAGTTCTTTGGAGAAAGGATCGTTTACAATCACGAAGATTATGATGACAACAAGTCGTCGAGATACAAGCACACTCTCCCAGTACACTGCACACGAACTGTTATCTCTAAAAGGACCGCATAAGATATTCAGAATAGATATTTTCCACTCTTCTGGCTCAAAGTGTTGATGTCTATTTCGACCATTTCGTGACACATTTTGCTGATTGCATTGTAGACCATCTTGTGGTTCTTCTCCTGGATCGTCACGTACGTTGTGTTGTCGTTGGTTTCGAGGAGCGTGTTGTATTTCTAGGGGTCCACGCAAGTACCAGAATAGTTTATAAAACAAGTAAGGCAGAGGAAGTACACAACCAAGTAGAAACTCTTTGACAGAAATAGTGTCATTATGTAACCAACGAGAACCAAGTGCGAGGGTGAAGATGAAAGGAAAGATGACCACACCAACAAACCCCATAAGAACATACTGCCACCCCTGATAACACACCACATCACCAGATATAAACAATCGCGATGATTCACCACCTATTGACTTACAACGTAACAATTGAAGAGATGTACTGGCAAATACCATGTATCCTAGCAACAGCGTTTCCAAGACTGCACCAAGATATGGCCCCTTATTTGGAGTTAGTTTAGACTTGCACTTGCGCAGTAGACAATGACAGTAGTAAGTCACAGCGATCATCAATAAAATACCAAACACTGGACTGGTCATTAGAACTTGTTTACTTACTGCTGTAAGACCAGCAAATGGACAAACAAACCCACTAGAAGAGAAGCGAAATTGAAAGTTGAAGATTCCCACTACAGGATGCATTATATACGACTCGACGACAGTATTGTATGATGTGGTTACGAGAAGGATATTGGCAATTTGATAAAAGTAAAACACTATCTTCAAATAACCAGTGTTACTATAGCTACGGTAATCGTTTGTTTGATTGTTTTCTTTCTCGTCCTTACAAGGAATCCAAACAATTTGTTTACGGAGCATGTGCAGTAGCCCTGGTTTGTAAATCAAGTACAAAGCCATCAACGTCACCATGACAACAGTTAAAACCCAAATCCACTTGTCTGTGCATTCGTCACTATGGCGACAAGATGGCGAGAGAAGTGTTTCAGTGTAATTGTCCTTGCATTGGCCGCATAACGGTCCTGTTCTGTTGCCAAGGCAACTATTATAATGATTGGATGTTGTGTGTTTGTTGGTTTGTCCACAATATCCAATAGGACAAAGAGTAAAGTTGAGTTCCACAGGATTGTCATTTACTTTATATCCCCAAAAATTTGATTTCGCTGCGATGGAATTGATGCACTCTGCACCGAATGGGCATGTCAAACACTGGAAACCACTGACCACACTCAGTCCTAGGCTCTGGCCGTGCTGTAGACTGTAGGTACCAGTTCCACATGACCTGCATGTAATTTGTAGGTAAAGTGCGGAAGGGATCCAAAGGATGTCTTGCTCGTGGCCACTTGGACACATTATCACCGTTTGATTTTTTAGCCCCACGAAATCTGTTTTCTTACTCTTAGCAACCGTAACTAAGGTCATAAAGCCATGTTGCCATGAAGACGTAGATATGAACGTTGTGTTGTGTGCTATCAAAGAACCTTGGTCTTCAGAGTAAATAAAAAGTCCATTACTTAATCCGTAAGACACTAGTGCAAGAGTCTTTTCAGAGTTTTGTTGAAATAGTTGAGAATCAAGAATGGACAAAAATGTTAAAAATGAATTTAAATAGATATGACCGCCTTTGACTTTGGCAAAGTTGTCAATGAACAAGCTCTCGTTGATTGTAAAATTGCCACCGAGAAAGGCCACCGCTCCTCCGTTTAAAGCCGTGTTATTGATAAACATGCAATTCTGGATTAGAGCTATAGATTGACTTTGAGAGAAACTTATCGCTCCGCCGGCATTGTTTAAAGCCGTGTTGTTAATAAACATGCAATTCTGGATTAGAGCTATAGATTGACCTTGACAGGAACATATCGCTCCGCCGGCATTGTTTAAACTAGACGAGTTTATAAACGTTACATTTTGTAAAATGACGTCTCTGGGCGCATAAATGCTCCCGCCACAACCACTCGCCGAATTTGATTCAAAAATGGAGTCAATGATTTGGAGAGATGATAGGCTACTATAAAGCGATACAATAGCTCCACCATAACCACGTGAATCATTCACACTGTTGAATTTAAAATCTGAATTGTATATTCGTAACGGCATTGATGTGCCAATGTAGATAGCCCCACCTCCTAACTGGGCTGAATTTGATTCAAAAGCAGAGTTGTTTATCTGCATAGACGACTTTCTTGATGCCTCTAAATCAGAGATATAGAAGACGCCGCCTGTACTCGTTTGACTTACACAGTTTTTAAAATGTGAATTATTTACAATTATCATGATAGCACCCTCATAAATGAAAATAGCTCCTCCTGAATTTTGTAATGAGAGTACAGAACTGATAGAAACGTTCTCAAGAATCAGCGTTGAAAATGCAGTGTGAATTGTTGGTAAATAAGTTATGTAGTTCATTGATTTTGAAGTTGAAGACGTTTTATGGGGGGGAGGTAATTGTAAGGTGAGTACACCCCCCGTACCAAGACCTGCTTCTACATCACTTATATCACTATCTTTTACTGTGACAGATGCGGTGTTGGCTAAAACAGCCAATAAACCACTTGTTTTGGCCGACACGTTTCTCACCGTCATGTGATCCAAAGAGACTTTCACACTTTTAATCACCACCGGCTTAGAGCATCTCGTAAAACCAATATCAAACACACCTACTTGGTCAAACGTGTCAGTATTGATAACAGTTGTGTTACTCATCGTTAGATGGACCACGTTGTTGCTGCTTAAACTAGCTATACCACCAGGACCAGTTGCAGAGCTAGCAAAGAAACTACAACCGTTGATCGTTACGTTGCTGCGATCTTCTACATTTAACCACATTATACCAGCACACCATGCTTGATTGTTTGTGAAGTTAGAATCTTTAATCACGACTGTAGCATTCTGACTATTAATTGACAGACATCCACCTTTGTTTGCTACCATAGTACCTCTATTGTTTTGAAATGTGCTATCTTCAATGTGTACTACAGTGTCGATACTGGAATTAACTTTGAGGACTCCTCCAACAAACCCTTCAAATCGACTAGACATGATATACAGCTTGTTTTGGCTGTCAGCGTTGACTTGAATCGCACGGTACAAGTATCTAGTTTTCTGAGTGAAATTAGTGTTTATCAATGTCATGTCGTGTTGAGAACTGTTCCAAACGGTTATAAGATTCTTGGGTTGATTATCTTTAGCTATGCTGTCAACAAACACAACATCTCTAGACTCTATTATAGTCAATGCATTTTCTACATTCACAAAGATCAAGCCTTTCTCTCCGATATTGTTTTCTTTAAACGTTACGTTATTGAGTGCAATGTCACAAGTTATCCACCCCGGTCCGTATTGAACTAATGATGACGTCACGTCTATCCCTGACGCCATATTGGGTGTGGTCCCAGAAGATCTCAAGACATGACTGTTTTTTAAATGAATAGATACTTTGCTGTTTGGTTGAACACGGTGGGTTATGTTGACACCAATACATGAGCTAGTGTTCACACAGGAAGAATTGATGAACCATATTGATATTGGTTTAGATGACTGGACAACATTGATGGCCTGTTTATCGCTATCACTGAAGATACAATCATTGATAAAAACACTGATATCTTGACCTTGTATTGCACTGTTGATAAATGTGATATTATAGAAACTAACAACAGTTCCATTGTTATCAAGGACTGACTTGTCTAGTTTAATATGGTAGCCCTCGAGACATCTCAGATACACCATCGACTGTATTCCTATAATTGTCAAACTTTTGTTGGCATTTACTCCTGGTGATACTAAACTAGTTGATTTGCAGTTGTAGGGCGTTGTCTTTGATCCTGTTCCATCTACGTAGATCTTAGCGTTGTCAGTTGCTCGCCATACTCCCATAACTATTGTCTTACAAGGATTTGTGATGGGGCCACACGATGGGATGTCATTGCCTTTTCTCTGGGATACAAACACATTGTGACCTGGCGAGCAAAGGCAAAACATTTTAAGTAATATATACAACATGAGCGGGAGATCTGTACGTATGACAATTTTTAACCTTATACAGATCGGGCACGAATATTGGATATTATTTATCAAATGTCTAAATTAATGCTGCTTTTTTCATGCTGCTACGGCCAAGATATTTCAAGCTAAACCTTTAGCAAATCAGACGAATTCTGTGTCAGTATTTACAGATGTCTTCACAGTAGTGGTTTTGCATTGTTCTCATATTGTTCTAGATCGAACATTATTAATGAATTTGATATCTATTGGATATTTATTAGATATATTTTATTTTTATTATATTTTATTGTGTCCCCAATTAGCTTGTAGTCAGATACATCAACACTTAACTTACGCTATTCATTGATTGATTGATTGATTGATTGGTTGATTGATTGATTGATTGATTGATTGATTGATTGATTGATTGATTGATTGATTGATTGATTGATTGATTGATTGATCATTAACAAAACTATTAAGAGTATACAATATAGATCATCTGAAATCTGATGTTCTGTAATTAACGATTGACTAGTAATGATACAGTAACGGCACGGCTCCCATGAGAGAAAACACTCTTGCCTATCGTACCCTCTCCTTTTTTATACTCACATCCTTTGCATGGTGGTCAAGTATGTAGGAGTGTTTTATCTGACTCAGTGATAAAACATCATCTATGAATTTATTAAACTATTTTAAACTACTTCAAAAACTCCAATACTATAAAGTGTTATCAGTTAAGACAAATATAACGGTGCAAATAATAAATTTGGGAGACACTAATACTAAATACACAAAATAGTGTTAATTAAACAAACGAAAACAATAGATTGCAAACACTAAATGTGTGCAGCAGTTGTCACTATTTAGCAGTAAATAGCACTAATTAAACAAAAGAAAACAATAAAATTAGAGTGCACGCACTAAAAGTGTGCAACATAAATACCACTAAATAGTGTTATTTCATGCTAATTCTATTGTTTTCTTTTGTTTAATTAGTGCTATTTACTACTAAATAGTGACGACTGTTGCACATTTTTACTGCGTGCACTCTAGCATAAAATAGCACTATTTAGTAGTATTTATGTTGCACACTTTTAGTGCATGCACTGCTCTATAATTTGCATAAAATTGTACTAATTCAGGATTAGTAAAGTCTCACGGATTCATTGTTTGCACTCTACTGAAAAAAATAAATAAATAAATAAATAAAAATAAAAACCCACTGAAGAGGAGTCTAGTAGATGACTGCTACCTTCTTTAACATCTTCAAAAGCTAGTGAAGGTCTATGATGACATCTAAACTGAGAACTTTGCTAGACTCATGGACCTTTATATCTGATAAAGGTATCCTCATTAGTATACTTTATATAAAGAATACTAATGAGGATATTTTATCAGTTATAAAGGCTCATGCACGTGAACAAATAATTAATTATGTATGACTTTTTCAAGCTGGTATCAAACATAACTGAGAAAAAGGTCGAAATCCACCTGACAAACCTCACAACAGTTTAATGAACTCCCTTTCTGAATTGTGCCATGCAATATCAGATGCAAGTGCTTTATTACATTTGAGAGAGTATAATTTTAACTACGAATGCTGTCCAGTGGGGGAACTCTCACAGGAAAAAAAATTATGATTCCCAAAATGGGTTTATTTTGGGTTATTGTTGGGAAAGTGCAACAAAAACCAAAATGGGAATCACATATTTTTTCCTGTGGATCCTACATAAGACGGCGGAGATGTGATTTGGAAACTAGATTTCAAGTTCTAAGCCTTCCCCCATCTTCCAAATTTTACCATATATATTACAATAAATATATGTGGACGAGAACAATAACACTGTCATGAGATTTGAAAAAGATTGTAAAAAAAAAATAATTTAATATTGTTGTTTTATTACACTCAACTTAACAATTGTTATTAATTCATATGTTGCTAAATTACTAAAGTTCTTCTTTTCTTTGGACTTTGTACTCTGCCCTGTTTACAGTAGCCACAATGAATGGATTTTTAAAGTCTTTAAAGTCAAAATTGATATCGCGGGTTTCCTGTGGTAAGATTCTCGGTTCCTGTGTTTAAAGATTCCCTCCTTTGTTTTACATTATACCCAGATGTTTATCAATAAATGCTTAAGTATAGTTCATGAACATTTCAAAGTGGCTATTTGGACTTTTTAAAGCTTTTTGGGATTTTAGAGTTTAGAGAAGGGCAAACTTTTACTTTTACTCAGTCAATACCACAGGAACACCAAACTATATACAGGGATAGTGGTATGATGCGAAAAAAAAAAAAATTATGCGGAATTTCTGATAAAATTATGCGGAAAAAATAATTGATTATGCGGGAAAAAGTGTTGATTATGCGGAAAAATTGCACAATATTGCAAAACGTTATGCAATATTACAGAACCATTTTGTGAGCATTTTTAGAATATTTTTTAAGTCAAATGAAAACATGAAAAACATATTAATGATTTATTAATATACAGATCTGACAGCATAACCTCTTTAATAACAATAAGCTTTGTACAATCTATAGACATTGTCCTGAGAGAGGTTTTCATTAGTACCTTAATTAACTTAAAGGTTTTCTAAATATAAATATTTAGGCAAACAAAAAACAAACAATATTTCTCAGTTTATGATAACGACTCCAAAAGAAACATGCACATACTTACAAAGCTGTGTTCAAGTATTCAATTTTGAAAAATAACATGAACTGTAAAATAACATTACCGTAACTGTTTCATACTGATTTATAAAAAATAGCCTTACTCAATACTAGTCCAAAAAGTTCAAATAGTTCTCAATCATGCTAAATTTATTTTGTGTAGTCTAGTTTTTAGCCAGACAGTCATATTAAGTACATAACTATTACATAACACACTATTTTCTACTTTTCTTTAAATACTGGTATACTTGCTCTACTTCTGGTAAGTCAGGAAATGTGAATGGGCTGAATCCCATAATACTCCATGGCCCATAAATAAAAATTTATCCATAATCAAGCATAAATCTGGAATAATTTATTGTAATTAAGCACATGTAATTGTGCAGATATATAACAGCAAAGCTCATTGGACCATTTCAACCAATTAAAATTGCCGCTTAAACAAAACTAGTTCTAGTCTACGCTCTGCCATTACGAGTGACGCCTTGTTGATAAACGTTAAATCGAAAACAGAAAACGTATGTGTTCTTATATTTTTTTAAAATAATTTTGATATTTAACTTGTCCTGCAATTTAAAGTGTGTAATTTTTGGCATATGAAAGCATTTTGGTAAAGCGAAAAATTGTGCGAGTCTGGCTTGTTTTTGTTTGAGTTTTTAAGGCTCTTCTCGAGATTTGTTTACAAAATAAAACCTTTCTTTTCTTATTTTTTTCAAGAAGTAACGATATTTTGCTTGTTTTTTACTCAAACTTGTGAAAATTTTGGCTTATTATGCGAATTTTTCGCGATTACGCGGATTATGCGATTTTAGACCGATTATGCGAAATCGCATAATCGCGTTATACCACCATCCCTGTTAATATAGTGGAGTGGTCGGAATCAAATCAAAAAGATACGAGCAAACTGCCCATAGTAAGACAGCACTGCATTCATCACTGATATTTTATTAGCTAATGAGCATTATTCAACGACTGGTGAAATGCTTTGTTGTCAAGAAGTTTCGAAAGTGTCAAAAAACATGACTGACCGGGCAGGGTACAAAACTTGAACTAGTTACTTGACCAATATGCAAACTTCCATCAGTAATCAATGCCAATCGGAAATGATGTATAAAGCAATCCAAAATATACATTACTAGTTCATGTACTAATATAATAGTTAAATAATATTCTACAGATGGAAGGTGAAGCTTATTCGAACAGAATACCAACCTGCATCGTTTATATCTTGTTGATGTCGTGACGAACTAGGCGATGTTAAGGCTGATATCAAGCTGATATGAACAACGATAGAGACGATCATCCAGTACAACAAGTTATTGGCCATATTGCAAATTCATTCTGTAGTTAAACAACTCATTTCAAATAAAGACGTTCATGGTTGGTGTGCTAAGTTTATATCTAATAGCCGGAAATAAGAACTATCAGACACAGGAAGACCATACAGTGGATGTCCAACCCACGGTCAGTTGACAAGAAATATATATATACAGCAATATCATATGCAGAAATTATGAGCCACCACCAAGTATATAAGTATATATCAAAAAGACCTTAGAAATTATGGGATATCCTCACTGATATTTTTTTCGTAAAGCACTGATCCTAGGGAACAATAAAAATATATATTTGAGGGTATCCAATAATATCTTGAAGCCCTTTTTGATATATACTTATATCCCGGGGGGGGGGGGGGGTACTCCCTTCAGATCTGGGTAGGGGCGTTCCGCTGGGATCCTGTAGATGTTACCCTGTTTATGACAAAAAATACCTAACTTCCATACCCTGTTTATGACAAATTACAATTGTTTACAAACATTATATGATTTGTATAAATATAACAATTCAGACGCACGTGCTGCTCTTATCTTTTTTTAAAGTCAACGATCTTATTCCTGCCGATTTCTTGAATGCAAAACAATTTCTCTCATTTTTTGGGCCCTGAGTATGACACGAAGTTTGGATTAAATCGGAAATAGAGTAGAATTAGATACCCTGTTCATGACACCAAGGTCGAAAAACCATACCCTGTTCAGCGGATCATCCCCGTATAGTCGATATAGGGTAGTACCCCCCCCCCCCCCCGGGACTTATACACTTGGTAGTGGCTCATAATTTCTGCATATTGCTGTATATACACCAGTAACCACGATTACTCAGTAAAATTTAATTAAAATTACACCATGTTTCTGTTTGCATGTAATACACATAATTGGATTCCGAGGATGGATTTAACTGTGATTTTTTTTTTCTAAACATAAAATTTGTTGAGTGACGAAAACGCCATTTTCATTCGGTCCTCCTGTGGTAACGTCGCTCATTTCCGGCTAAAAATGAATTCACTTTATTTAGATGATGATTTAACAAAATCACATGATGCATTTCGAAATCCAAACGGTTCTATTGCTTCGATGCATTGTTCTGTATTCAAAACACAGTTATGATTTAATGTCATTTGGCTCTAGGGTTGTTCTAAAAGTAAGATGTTTGACATCATGTGGTGGTTGAGGTTGACCTTCTTTCTTTACATGAGTACTTCAGCTTTGTCGATTATTTCCTCACATCAACTAGACCAACAGGATAACACCAAACCAGGCAAGTATTATAGTCATTCATTATGCTGTTACACTTTATCGTAGATTGGGACTAGTAATCTGGAGTTTGGATGCCTAATTTAATTTACACATGATCAGAAAGTGAGACGCTTAGCACATAAAATATACATTGACATAAAACATTGACGTTAGTAAAATTCGTTTCAGTTATCAAAGGGATGTATATACTCGACTGTTCAAAACATTCATTCATGTTTTTATAATTCTATATATGCATATTAAAACTTTCAATCACATTGGTATTAAATTCACACATATTAGATATTAGATATTAGCATACTATTTCAATAAGGATTTCATCTGTGACAGTGATTTACTAGGTGCATGCCAACAAACCTACCCTAAACATTACAGGTAGCACGACTGAGCTCATGTTGATAGGCTCTCGTCAGAGACTAATAGCAATCGAATATACTGGTTTATGTCCCGGGGGGGGGGGGGGGGGGGGCACTCCGATGGTAAACAATCGGGGATGCTCGTCGTATCTTTTAGGGGTAAAAACCATCGATTTGGTATCTTTTAAGGTTTAAAATATGAAATTTGCCAAATTCTCACTTTTTGGTATCTTTTAGGGGTTGAATAGCACTGAAAGTCATGACTTTGAAAAACGTTAGGTATCTTTTAGGGGTATTTTTGAAAAATTCCGACGAGCATCCCCGATCGTTTATCCCTCCCCCCACGGGTTTGTGCACAGGTATCCCCTGTAGTTGTTGATATATTCACGAGTGCCATTATGTCCATTAGAGTGTACGCACTAAAACTGTGCAACAGTTGTCACTATTTAGTAGTAAATAGCACTAATTAAACAAAAAGAAAACAATAGAATTAGCATAGAATAGCACTATTTAGTGGTATTTATGTTGCACACTTTTAGTGCGTGCACTCTATGAATTTGAGCTCTTTTCATTAATTTTAGGTTTAGGTTCGCCTGCCAGGCACTAACTGGTTTGCGCTTTTCGTTCAAACACTCTCCAATCTAATGAAATCTAGCTTGGTTATGCGTTCTCTTTTGGCATTGATATTCATTAGCTATTGCATCCATGCCAGGCATCGATTAGGTGACTGCTCTAATGGTACAAAAGAACCAGCAAACACCGGAAGCATGTGCTGTAGGGTTATTGGAATAGAGCACAAGAGAGGGGATCCCTTGAATCGGACTTCTTTCTATCATATCACCATTTAATTCTATTACTATATAGAACAAAGAAAAATGCTACACTTCTGAATTGTATTTATAGACTACTCCAAGTGCGTAGAGAGTACAATGTTAGTAACGCAACAATAACCCTAACCCTAATTCTAACACTGTACACTGTACACTCGTGGAGTACTCTATGAATACAATACAAAAGTGTAGCATTGTTCTCTGTTGTGTACTGTCTTGCGTATTTACGGGCTGACTATTATGCTATTTAAATCATTTCAGTAGGTTGTTTGTTCTGAGGATAGAATTCGCTCATAAAGAAACCTCGAGTCCTAGCATTCACGTAATATTTTTGTTTCTGTTTGTATATTGTATAAATCTCTTAGATGACGCACCCCTCCTGAAAACTATCCTGAATCCGCTCCCCTGACATGCGTACATTTTCTCACCAGGTCACGATGTGTTTGTATCCCAGAGAAAAGGTAATGACATCCCATCGTGTGGCCCCATCACAAATCCTTGTAAGACGATAGTTATGGGAGTATGGCGAGCAACTGACAACGCTAAGATCTACGTAGATGGAACAGGATCAAAGACAACACCCTACAACTGCAAATCAACTAGTTTAGAATCACCAGGAATAAATGCCAACAAAAGTTTGACAATTATTGGAATACAGTCGATGGTGTATCTGAGATGTCTCGAGGGCTACCATATTAAACTAGACAAGTCAGTCCTTGATAACAATGGAACTGTTGTCAGTTTCTATAATATCACATTTATCAACAGTGCAATACAAGGTCAAGATATCAGTGTTTTTATCAATGATTGTATCTTCAGTGATAGCGATAAACAGGCCATCAATCTTGTTCAGTCATCTAAACCAATATCAATATGGTTCACCAATTCTTCCTGTGTGAACACTAGCTCATGTATTGGTGTCAACATAACCCACCGTATTCAACCAACCAGCAAAGTATCTATTCATTTAAAAAACAGTCTTGTTATGAGATCTTCTGGGACCACACCCAATATGGCGTCAGGGATAGACGTGACGTCTTCATTAGTTCAATACGGACCGGGGTGGATAACTTGTGACATTGTACTCAATAACGTAACGTTTAAAGGAAACAATATCGGAGACAAAGGCTTGGTCTTTGTGAATGTAGAAAATGCATTGACTATAATAGACTCTAAAGATGTTGTGTTTGTTGACAGCATAGCTCAAGATACTAATCAACCCAAGAATCTTATAACCGTTTGGAACAGTTCTCAACACGACATGACATTGATAAACACTAATTTCACTCAGAAAACTAGATACTTGTACCGTGCGATTCAAGTCAACGCTCACAGCCAAAACAAGCTGTATATCATGTCTAGTCAATTTGAAGGTTTTGTTGGAGAAGTGCTTAAAGTTAATTCCAGTATCGACACTGTAGTACACATTGAAGATAGCACATTTCAAAACAATAGAGGTACTATGGTAGCAAACAAAGGTGGATGTCTGTCAATTAATAGTCACAATGCTACAGTCGTGATTAAAGATTCTAATTTCACAAACAATCAGGCCTCATGTGGTGGCATAATGTGGTTGAATGTAGAAGATCGTAGCAACGTAACGATCAACGGTTGTAGTTTCTTTGCTAACTCTGCAACTGGTCCTGGTGGTATAGCTAGTTTTCAAGGCAGCAACATAGATTTACTTATTACAGATTCATCATTTAATCATATTTGGTCAGTTGGCCCAGGGGGGTTATTCGACATAGGACTGTCAGGATGTGGTATGTCAGTGCTCTTCAATTATATAGCAGTTCTTTTTGCTAATGTGAACGTCAAAAGTATTTCTAACTACGGTGGTCCTGGTGGGTTGATAGCACTTAAAACACTGGGTTCATCTATATCAATGAAGAATAGCGATTTAAGTGATCTACGGGCATCGAATGGTCCTGGAGGCTTGATATATTTTGGTACCATTGGCATACGGTCACGTAAAAGGGCGATAACGTCTCATTTTCGAAATGTCCCCAATAAAGTCATAACGTTTGACAACGTATCTATGGTCACTCTAACCACAGCCGGGCCAGGTGGAGTAGTATACGTGGGGTCTGATAATGACGTCACAAGGATCTCATTTAACAATTCTTATATTAAAAACTGTGAAAGTTTTCATGGTGCAGGGGGAGTATTGTATTCTGACTCAAAATCCTCCATACAAATAATTAACTCAGTTTTTGAATCCAATGAAGGATATGGTCCAGGAGGTGTTATTTATAGTATGGAGTTAATTGAGTTAGACATAGGTGGCTCTGTTTTTAAATCAAATAGTGCTGTATCAAGTCCAGGTGGGGCTGTTGCTGCTGAAATGATATCGTCTCTTTTAATAACTAATTCTGTTTTTGATTCCAACACCGCTAATACTCCCGGTGGATGTTTATACCTTGGATTAAACAATGCTGATGTTATTTTGCGAAATGTAACGTTTAAAGAATCATCTAGTGAACACGGTCCGGGGGGTGCTATCTATTTCTTCAACGGCGGAGGGAATGTTTTCCTCGACAGGTGTAGCTTCGTAGCTAACAATGCTCCTACTTCAGTAGGAGGCGCAATAGCATTTGATTTCACGAATATCGACAAAATACTAGATCCAGGATGCATCCACGACAATGGTCAAACGGCAAGCTGTGAAGGGGTTCATCGTACTTGGAGTTATAATGTATCAACTGTAATTCATAAGTGTGTGTTTATCAATAACACTGCTGCAAGCGGAGGGGCGTTGGCTTTCTCCCGTGGCAATCACACTATCAAGGCAAGTACTTTTGTTGACAACTTTGCCAAAATCCAAGGTGGCCACATCTACTTGAGCTCAGACTCGACATCTCTACATATCGTCGATTCAAAACTCATCCAACAAAGTTTTGAAAACAAAGTAACAGATCGATTCTTGACAATCTGGACTTATGGACTGAGTAATGGAGTGTTTCTGAACTCTCAAAGTCTCGGTCCTTTAATAGTTCAAAATTCAACAATGCGTTCTTCGTCTCCAAGACGACAGGGTTTCATGAGTTTAGTTACTGTTGCTAAGGGAAATGACATTGATTTCGTTGGTGACAACAGTGAAACTGTGATCATGTGTCCTAGCGGATATGAACTAGAGGTTATCAACTATACTACGAATATCAACACTGAATACAAGTCACGTGATTGTAAGATTACTTTAACTCTTTTACAAATGAAATGCAAATCGTGTGTGACTGGGACCTACAGTCTACAGCACGGCCAGAGCCTAGGACTGAGTGTGGTCAGTGGTTTCCAGTGTTTGACATGCCCATTCGGTGCAGAGTGCGTCAATTCCATCGCAGCGAAAACAAATTTTTGGGGATATAAAGTAAAGGACAATCCTGTGGAACTCAACTTTACTCTTTGTCCTATTGGATATTGTGGACAAACCAACAAACACACAACATCCAATCATTATAATAGTTGCCTTGGCAACAGAACAGGACCATTATGCGGACAATGTAAGGACAATTACACTGAAACACTTCTCTCGCCATCTTGTCGCCATAGCGACGAATGCACAGACAAGTGGATTTGGGTTTTAACTGTTGTCATAGTGACGTTGATGGCTTTGTACTTGATTTACAAACCAGGGCTACTGCACATGCTCCGTAAACAAATTGTTTGGACTCCTTGTAAGGACGACAAAGAAAACAATCAAACAAACGATAACCGTAACTATAGTAACACTGGTTATTTGAAGATAGTGTTTTACTTTTATCAAATTGCCAATATCCTTCTCGTAACCACATCATACAATACTGTTGTCGAGTCTTATCTAATGCATCCTGTAGTGGGAATCTTCAACTTTCAATTTCGCGTCTTTTCTAGTGGGTTTGTTTGTCCGTTTGCTGGTCTTACCGCAGTCAGTAAACAAGTTCTAATGACCAGTCCAGTGTTTGGTATTTTATTGATGATTGCTGTGACTTACTACTGTCATTGTCTACTGCGCAAGTGCATGTTTAAACCAACTCCAAATAAAGGGCCATATCTTGGTGCAGCCTTGGAAACGCTGTTGCTAGGATACATGGTATTTGCCAGTACATCTCTTCAATTGTTACGTTGTGAGTCAATAGGTGGTGAATCATCGCGATTGTTCATATCTGGAGATGTAGTGTGTTATCAGGGGTGGCAGTATGTTCTTATGGGGTTTGTTGGTGTGGCCATCTTTCCTTTCATCTTTACCCTCGCACTTGGTTCTCGTTGGTTACATAATGACACTATTTCTGTCAAAGAGTTTCTACTTGGTTGTGTACTTCCTCTGCCTTACTTGTTTTATAAACTATTCTGGTACTTGCGTGGACCCCTAGAAATACAACACGCTCCTCGAAACCAACGACAACACAATGTACGTGACGATCCAGGAGAAGAACCACAAGATGGTCTACAATGCAATCAACAAAATGGGCCACGAAATGGTCGAAATGGACATCAACACTTTGAGCCAGAAGAGTGGAAGATATCAATTCTGAATATCTTATGCGGTCCTTTTAGAGAGAACAGTTCGTGTACAGTTTACTGGGAGAGTGTGCTTGTATCTCGACGACTTGTTGTCATCATAATCTTCGTGTTTGTAAACGATCCTTTCTCCAAAGAACTGCTTCTCACATTGACGTGCGTCGCCATCTTGTTTCATCATACCATAGTACAACCATTCCGCTACCAGGCTGCCAACATCGCCGAGATGACGTCATTGTTTAGTCTGGTAGTCATAGCAACAATCAATACATTTAAAGCAAGTTTCCTTTCTATTGGTCAAGAACCAGAAGGACCTTTGGAGAAATTCGCTGAAATAGCCGACTGGGTTCAAATAGTTATCTTACTTTTAGTTCCTGTACTTTGTATAGTGGTTGTCATGGTGATTATAGTGCTCCTGGTTATCCAGGGCATTGCTGCTTTAGTCACGTGCTTGTGTTGTTGCAAAAAGTCTGATGACGAACTTCGTCATTTGCTAGAACCAAGAGCTTTTGAAGTCGTGGATTCAAGCTAATTCAATGTAGTCTCACCTACTGATAAACCTGCGTCAGTAGACGTTCACGGTTCATCATGATAAACAACTGTAGCTATATACCAGTTCATAGTTAACAAACTGCTGTCAGTGCGCATGCGATTTTATCCCGAATCTTTTGTTTTGCCTACTTTTAAAAGTGAGGAATTCGGGATAAAATCGCATGCGCACTGAAAGCGATTTTTGAACTATGAATTGGCTTATATACCAGTGGATAATGACTTTATAACTTTTTCGACGCTTTTCGCCGCAAAAAAAAAATGATAATAATAATAATCAAAATAAATTAGTTGGTAATTATTTTTATTAGGTTAGCATGAGATGTTTTTTGTATTAAAAAGTGAGTTATTTTTAAATTATCAAATGAGTTATCATTTCTACAGATTTCTATGATTATGAGGTATTATTTTGTTTTCTAAAACTCATTAATAATTCATGAGCTTCTAGCCCAATGAGAATACACCAATAGGTCACATGGTTGGACCTCGCAGATAAAGTTTTAGGTAACAATTCCCATGGGGCTTATTTGCACTGTTAGTGTTCAGTAAACCATGATAGTTATAGAACTGTTTAATAAACATGAGTGTTATAACTGTGGGCTGCATCGCAGTTATAACACTCGTGTTTATTAAACAATTCTATAACTATCATGGTTTACTGAACACTAACAGTGCAAGCTAGGCACCCGTGAATTATCAATCAAACCTGCACTCTTTTCTTCTTGGATTGCTGAAACTTCTTTTACTTCATAAGTGAAAACTTCATTTTTTGGGTCGTGATTTTGTCTTTGCGTCTGCCAATCAGCAAAAATTTTGCAGGCCCACTTATTTGAATATTTCGTACTCGAAGGAACAGCATCTTCCAAGTTTTTTTTCTGTTCCTCAGCCGTTTTGACTTTTCGAAACCGCGACATCTTCGTAATGATATGGCCTATTACACAGAATCTTAGTTTGAGGCAAACATGAATAACAAATTGCACGTGTGCTTCTGTTTAATAAAAACACTTTTTCTAAAATGACTAACTTACTAATGAACTTATTGAATAGTATTTGTTGAGCGTCCAACTAAAAGGCCTGATTACAATGCGCATTGTTCTCTTTATAGTCAGCCAAATCGAAGTTGTACACTGGATTTAAGAACAAATTCACTTTTAAATTTAGAACTCAAATTTTGCGTAAATCTTTTATAATCATATCGAGAAATATGTATTGGTTTTAGAAGTCATATAAAAAACTCGCAAGTCGTGTTTTATCGTGGATATAAACACTCGCTGCGCTCGTGTTTATATCTCACGATAAAACACTCCTGCTCGTTTTTTATATATTACTTAAAGAACTGCAACCTATTATGGAGTATCCTTCAATATTCAAGCCTACCAACACTTAGAATTGCATGAAATTGTTTTTCGTTATTTAGTAATGTCTTTGAATATTAACAAATTTTCTTACATTTTTAAGTGAAAAAATGATTAAATAAGTGAAACTGAAATTGTTTTTGACTATTAATGTTAACTTTCAATATTAAAATAATTCCCAACATTTTTACAGCTAATGTTTTTGATTATCTAGATGTTTGCTTACGTGTTCAATTGGAAAATGTTGATTTAGAACAGAACGTTCTGATTTCTCTAGGGGTCCTAGGGGGGATCCAGCAATTTTTAAAGGGGAGGGGGCACTAATCAAAAATTGATCCGGAAATTTTGAAAGGGGGTCACTAATCAAAAACATTTCTGATTACCAGTTACAAAATTAATAGAATTGTCCATAAAAATACATCAAAAAGGGTGCACCAATCTAATCTTTAAGTGTGATGTTTTTAATTTTCACAAATTCCTTTCCTCGTCCAGCTGGATATTTGACGAAATGCGGTGTTAAATGCAAGATTTGTTTTCGTGGCTACTTCAAATATTAATTGTTCTCCAGTTACATATTGGTGTCAAAAAATGACATCTTTTAAGGATAAGGCTTAATTTTCATGGAGCCTTTGCTCATTGTGTAAGGCGTCAATGTGCGCCATTCCACTGGGTAAGACGTCAAAACTCCTTCAGCGCAATAATTAAACCACCAACCAGATTGAAGCACTGCTGCGCAGTGACATGGACATTGATCGTTATCCATTTCAGGAATACTAAACGCCATGTTATTGGATGAACGATACGCATTGGAAGTATCCAACGCATTTCCAGCATTTCCAGCATAGTAGCCTGTCACGGTTAAACGATACAACGCACTCTCACTGGCTATGGCAAATGTGGAATATTTGGCGGAAAAATTTGCGCCGTTAGTGTTCACCAAAGGGACATAAAGTTGGGTTTTTGACCAAGCTGCGGTAAGACGATGGATGTTATCATTTCCCAGCCAGAACTCACCGTTCTCGATATCTCCGAAGCCAGTTTTGTATTGAGTCCAGTTGCGATTGAAACTTACCGAGCCGTCAAAGCGGTTGCTGATTACCGTCCACCCTCCTCCTTCAGAACTCATGTCACAGTATACACGGATGCCTTTGTTTGCGTCTGGTTTAATTTGGTAGACACCGCTGGACGTAAAGCCTGCGGACTGTAGAGCAGCACAATCTTGGAATGGCCCTGAAGAGTTAACGTGGTAATGTCAGGTCTTTTTGAAGTTTTAATAATATATTGTTATCTATCAATCAATTAACCAACCAACCAACCAACCAACCAACCAACCAACCAACCAACAAATCAATCAATCAATCTATGATCAATCAATCAATCAATCAATCAATCAATCAATCAATTAATCAATCAATCAATCCTTTTTAAATTCTATCCTATTCTTAAAACAAAGAACTATCAAAGAACCTATATTTCAGTAACATTTTTGTATTGCATTTTCAAGGATCATGACAGTATAAATCATATCATTAGGTAAAAGTAAAAAAAGTAAATGTCTTTGTTTAACGTCCAAATTCCCTTCAACCTCTGGGGACCAGTGCTGGTCTACCAGGGAGTGAACGATATATATACTCTGACTATATTTACCCCCAGCAAATATCGGTACTCATTTATACACCTGGATGGAGAGAGGCACTGAGAGAGCAAAGTATCTTGCCTAAGGACACAACGTGATCGCCCGGTCTGGGAATAGAACCAGGGGCCAGTGGACCCTACGTACAATGCCCTAATCACTAGGCCACCACGTCTCTCTAAGTTTAGGATTAAAAAGTGATATGAAAGAATAAACCCGGTGTCAGAGATTCTTTCGCTTATCTTGTGCTCTCGTCAGTCTGTATATATGATGTAAATCTAATTCTTTTTAGGAAATGTTCTTGTTCTCACTAGCACATAAGCAGAAACGAAGAAAAAGAAAATAATTTAGGGATAAGAGGGGAATTCAGAAGGCGTTATCGTTGTTGTCTCTTTGTGTCAATTTTGCTTATGCTTGCGTCGCTATGCTTATGCAACGTTTGACTTCTTTCCTTTCTCTTGTGTTTTGTTTTAGCTTATGCATGCGTCGCTATGCTTATGCAACGCTTGACTTCTTTCCTTTGTTTTCTCCCTTGTTTTTGCTTATGCATGCGTCGCTATGCTTATGCAACGCTTGACTTCTTTCCTTTGTTTTCTCCCTTGTTTTTGCTTATGCATGCGTCGCTATGCTTATGCAACGCTTGACTTCTTTTTTTTTTTTCTCTTGTGTTTTGTTTTTGCTTATGCATGCGTCGCTATGCTTATGCAACGCTTGACTTATTTCCTTTGTTTTCTTCCTTGTTTTTGTTTATGCATGCGTCGCTATGCTTATGCAACGCTTGACTTCTTTTTTTTTCTCTTGTGTTTTGTTTTTGCTTATGCATGCGTCTATTTCATTATTGAAAACCAGGCTTTACCGTCACAAAAGCTTCCATAATATCCCGGGGGGCATGAGCAGTTGCATACACCAGACTTTAACTGTAAACATGACCCGCCGTTTGAGCAAACGTCCTGTGGAACACAAACAATAAAATGATCAGTTACTTCTTTTAGTCCATGTTTAGAATAATCACAATCCAAAAAGAAGTGAAAATGACACAATATCCTCTCTTCAAATTAAAGGAGCTCTCGTGGTCACCGCACACTAAATATAATGAAATTGAGAAACAAATAAAATAACTTAAAGGTCGGTACACACTAGGCGACAAGTCGCAGCGACTTGTCACCGCGACTGGTCGAAGTGACAATTTTCCCCCGTGTGTACTAAGTATTTTTGGTGGAAATTGTTGTCGCTGCAACAGAATTTTGTCGCTGCGACTTGCCGCATGAAATCCAACCGGTTGTATTGTTGAACCAGTGCACACTGAAGCGAAATGTCGCGGGGACAAGTCGCTGAGACTTGTCGTCTAGTGCGTACCGACCTTAAAGTTAGGTGAACAATCATTACATATGTCTAGGAAAACCAAATCACTTGAACGAATTTACATGAAGTATAGTGAGACATACAAACAAAAGACGACAAATCTCGCTGATGGGAATTTTGTGGTCGCATGCACAATCAGTTGGCTACGAACAAAATAACCATGCAGTATTTACCAGCCGCAAAATAGTTTCAATGTGTGTTTATTTGGCGTCTTTTGTGACTCCTTGCAGTTCCGCGTTGGAATGCTGCTCAACCTGGACGACAAAACAATTGATTTCAGCTCCAAAGAGGGTAAAATTTTTTTGTTTTGTCTTCCAAAGGTTCTGGACTGCTTTTACGTCACATGCTATGATTATTTTTTAACATTTAGTTTGTATTATTATATGGTTTTCCTTTGCTAGCTGTAAGGCTCTTTGTCTGTTTTTCATCTCATTAGATATTTTAGCGGGCTCCCATAGATCGGTGGGCGGGGATGCTCGTAATAATAATAATAATAATAATAATAATAATAATAATAATAATAATAATAATAATAATAATAATAATAATAATAATAATAATAATAATAATAATAATAATAATAATAATAATAATAATAATAATAATAATAATAATAATAATAATAATAATAATAATAATAATAATAATAATAATAATAATAATAATAATAATAATAATAATAATAATAATAATAATAATAATAATAATAATAATAATAATAATAATAATAATAATAATAATAATAATAATAATAATAATAATAATAATAATAATAATAATAATAATAATAATAATAATAATAATAATAATAATAATAATAATAATAATAATAATAATAATAATAATAATAATAATAATAATAATAATAATAATAATAATAATAATAATAATAATAATAATAATAATAATAATAATAATAATAATAATAATAATAATAATAATAATAATAATAATAATAATAATAATAATAATAATAATAATAATAATAATAATAATAATAATAATAATAATAATAATAATAATAATAATAATAATAATAATAATAATAATAATAATAATAATAATAATAATAATAATAATAATAATAATAATAATAATAATAATAATAATAATAATAATAATAATAATAATAATAATAATAATAATAATAATAATAATAATAATAATAATAATAATAATAATAATAATAATAATAATAATAATAATAATAATAATAATAATAATAATAATAATAATAATAATAATAATAATAATAATAATAATAATAATAATAATAATAATAATAATAATAATAATAATAATAATAATAATAATAATAATAATAATAATAATAATAATAATAATAATAATAATAATAATAATAATAATAATAATAAAAAGGTTGTAGTCGTGGCTCAAGAGGAACAAAAGATCAACTACTCATTGACAAAACCATACTAAGGAATGCCAAATTAAAGAAAAAGAACCTAGAGATGATTTGGATCGACTACAAAAAGGCATATGACTCTGTACCACACAGTTGGATTTTGGAAAGCCTGAGTACCATCAAAGTTAATGCTTCAATTAATAAATTCTTACGAAAAGCTATGAAAATGTGGAGAACAGAATTAATGGTTGAAAAGGAATCTTGTGGTCTGTGCGACATCAAAAGTGGAATATTTCAGGGTGATTCATTATCTCCTCTTCTCTTCATTGTTGCGTTAATACCACTGTCAACTATTCTCAATAACACAAACAAAGGATATCAGATAAAGTGTAACCAAATCTTGAACCACCTGCTGTACATGGACGATCTGAAGCTATATGCAAAAACGGAAAGAGAAAGTGAATCATTACTTCATACGGTACGAATCTTTAGTGAAGACATCAGCATGACTTTTGGAATTGAAAAGTGTGCAAAAATAAGCGTGAAAAGAGGAAAAGTTGTCAGACGAGAAGGCATCAAACTTCCAGATGGTAAAGAGATAAAGTGTTTACAAGGAGAAGAGAACTACAAATATCTTGGAGTTCTAGAGAAGGATGACATCAACCATGATAAAGTCAAGAAGAATGTACGAACAGAATACACGAGAAGACTTAAGAGGTGTTGCATGAGAAAGTCAAACAAAGTTGGAAATGAAAATTCAAAGCCCCCCCTGAAACTTTGTGTGCTGGCAGGTCCTCGGGGGCAATGAACAAATCAAGACATATTTCATCTCAAAACATCATGGTTGCCATGGAAACCGCCGCTGACCAAATTGGCCACGGGCTCATGTTTTCTGCAAAAAAATCAAGCCTTGCAGGGTGAAATATAGAGCTATGCTACTCGCTCAAAATCTTCCCAATCAACTTGAAAGTTAGCAAGATGAAAGATCAATCTTAGTTCTAAACATTTGTATAGTATTTTTGTAAATTAGAGTGTTTTTAGAATTAGAGAAATTACGCTTATCATGGCTCCCTGTCGGCATTTTTTACAAATGACAAAATCACTATCCATTCATTGTACGATTTCTCCAAAAGTACTCACAATTAGAACACAAAACTCCGTCAATAGAAAGTTGGAATAACAGGTTAACTAAAACATATAATAGATTTTTGGGCATTCAAATAAAACTACAACAAAAATGCAACGATTTTCATACAAAATTTCAAAGTATCAAAAACTTTGCATATTTTGAGCTCAATCATTTAAATTGAAAAAGTTTTCCAATAACAATTTCTTTTACCCAGAATGAGGATCACTATCTGTTTTTATGTTTGCTTTTGCCTTTTGACATTTTAAGTTTGAAATTAAAGAGAAATCGTATTCATGTGTGGCTACCCTTTATGATATATTTGCATCTTATCGCAACGAATATGCAGCCTTCAATAATTGATCCATCTCTCGCTATTTTAATCCAATCGTGCATAAACAAGGTACTTGGCCAGTCTTTAAAAGACAGAAGACCTTTCGTTGGATAGCAATTAGCAATTGTCCTCGCCGAATGTATAAACAAAACAGCACATTTTTGCTTCGTAAAATACACCAAAATTACTCGTTCAAAATTGGTCTCTATTTCCATCCAAATACGTCTTTTTCTTTGGCTCAACTCGATACCTGTACTCTATGGAACCACCAAATGAGTAAAACCTGTGCTTAGTGTTATATTTGCATTAATTTCCATCAAGAGACGGTCTAAAGTTGACATATAAATTCACCAAAAATGTTAGAAAGCGAATACAAGAAATGAAGTATACCGCTGACCGGCCGAGCGATGTGTTTAAATGAAAAAAAAAAATAAAAATAAAAATAATAAATAAACAAACTTTTTTATAAAAAAGTTCTGGAATGAAAATTCGATAAACAAAATAATCCAAGCAAATTGATATATAACTGTTTTCTTGGGTAGCTTACTTTTTATTTGGTGTTTGAAAATATAACATAGGGATCCCAGGGATAGCAAAGTAATGTATGACATTGTTTGGCGGCACTTTTTTTGTTTTGTTAAGGTTGTGTTTTTTTTCCTTTTCTTCTTCTTCGTTTCCTGGCGTTTTGTTTTTCCTTTCTTGATTTTTTTTTTCGTTATTTTCTTTCTTTTTTAAGTTTTCTACTTTTTGTTTCTGTTCCTTTTTGTTGTCGTTGTTTTTTTTTTTTGTTTTTTTTTGTCTTGATAATGGCAAAGTATTGTATATCTCTTATTTTCCATTTTAATATTGTTTTTTTAAATGCTATGAAATTAGATATTGCGCTTATCAACTGATATCGTACCAGAGCCCCTGTTTTCTTGTGACCTGCGACAAACAACGAGGGCAACAGATGAATATGCGCATAAGCAACTAAACCGGAAACCATAAAAACATTGTATTGGATTATACCAGAGCCCTCGGTCTTTGCTGCACGTCATAAGAAAATGCGTGCTTTGGGTACGAGA
Organism: Diadumene lineata; assembly: GCA_918843875.1. Classification (NCBI taxonomy): domain Eukaryota; kingdom Metazoa; phylum Cnidaria; class Anthozoa; order Actiniaria; family Diadumenidae; genus Diadumene; species Diadumene lineata. Next base: position 16,779,167 of record OU974070.1, on the reverse strand, counting down.
TTGTACAGTTAGATGATTTTTTTAACCGTGGTTGAAAATGTTTTTGTTTTTGTTTGCCTAGTTGTTTGTTTGTTGCTTTCTTTTTAGCTACGAGTCACGCCTGTGCGGTTGATTATGTATGTTGTGATTGATGCGCATATAGTTAAAAAGGGTTTCTACGTAGGCTTCCTTTTTTCTCCCTGACGCTTCTGAAATTGCATGGCTGACACAAACTTTCTTGAGAATGGTCATTTTTTGTTTACGTAGTTCGTCCATGGCATCGATAACGATGGTACTTGCAAATAGAATATAATGCGGCTTCATTTGCATCAACATTAAACAGACCTAATAATATAACAATGAAGTAAAATAAAAAACGATAGTTAATTTATTTATTTATATTTATTTAGGATTTTATAAAAAAATCCTTGTATTTTCCATGCTATTTTGATTGCACATAATCACTTATATCTATGGTTATCGACAAACACGACGAAATTCAATTAAAAACGTTTTTTTTTTTTTTTTTTGCTCTCAAACTCGAGTACGGATACACCTTCCAAACTCAAAATAATCCATATAACAATATAGCAGTAACTATTAAGCAATGCTCATATAAAAATGTATCATAACGTTTGTACCTGCACGACATAAAATCAAATCCATTTCACTGTTGACTTGTCCATGTTGTTTTCCAAGACCATATGTTCTAAGATGTGCACTTATGTCTTTCTGATAATCTTGGATTGATATTTGTTCGCCTGTGCATGTACTTTTGCTTTGCGAAAGCTGAAAAAACGAGCAACTCTCTAAAGTAGAAAACTGTTCCTCAATCAAAAGCGACTGACTGGAATTTTGCAACCTACATGTAATTATCTCAATGAATATTTATGAACTGCTAAGTATATGTAGAGAGTGGATAAGTAGAAGCACGAACCTAACTCAGATTAGTTTTAATGATTCTCCAACAAAATTTATCTGCAAACCGTCCCTACACAAGTCTGTGATAGAATGAATGAATGAACGAACGACGAATGAATGAATGAACGAACGAACGACGAATGAATGAATGAATGAATGAATGAATGAATGAATGAATGAATGAATGAATGAATGAAATGAATGAATGAATGAATGAATGAATGAAATGAATGAATGAATGAATGAATGAATGAATGAATGAATGAATGAATGAATGAATGAATGAATGAATGAATGAATGAATGAATGAATGAATGAATGAATGAATGAAAGAATGAAAGAATGAATGAATGAATGAAGGAATGAAGGTATGAAGGTATGAAGGAATGAAAGAATGAAGGAATGAAGGAATGAAGGGATGGATGGATAGATGGATGGATGGATAAATGGATGGATGGATGGATGAATGTATGAATAGATAAATGTATGAATGAGGGAGAGAAAAAAGAGAAAAAAAGGGAGAAAGAAAGTGAAAAAGGGAGGAGGGAGAAAGAAAGGTAGAAAGAATGAGAGAAAGAAAGAAAAACAGAAAAAAGAAAACGCAAAAAAGTCTAAGAAATCCCTAGGACATTTTTGCGATTATAAAAAATATATAGTTAATATTGTAGCATCTCAAAAACAATATCAAAATAAAAAAATAGGACATCTGTTACCTTGCCATCATCGGGATTCCTGTGTCTTATATACAAACGTAAAATAACAAGAAAATAAAAAAATACTAATAATAGCAAGGCAGCTGTCTAAGAAACCAGTTATACATCAGTTGCTTTCGATTGAGTTTTATTGAATTTGATTCCAATATTTGTCATAAGATTTGTAATTACATGGGCTTCCTGTGGAAGACCATGTCTAGGATTACCCGTGTTTTGAATTTTACGCTTCAAATAGGAAATTTGTGCGAGGACTGGGAATGGTTGCCAACGGTTACGGTCACACTCTAAACAAATCCACCGAACTCTTTTCTTTTACTTGGACATCGTGCTCACTCGAGAGCTAGAGTGATTTGAAATAATTGTAAATGACAACGACAACACAATTGACAAAACTAAAACAACTGACATAACAACTGACTCCATATATGCTGAAATGAAGAAATCAGATGTACCTGAAGTCAAGAAAAAGCCAGCAACTTACCAATAAGATCGCTCGATCGTGATAAACAAGAAAGCCGCCATGTTGGATAGTTTGTCATCGCGAAGGAGTCAATTACAAATGATTTTCTTAAAGTCAATACTTTAAAATATTCGTTGCAGTAAGTTTTTTTGGGGGTTGTATTTCCTTTAATAGTATTTATTGCTTTTGAACACGATGTAGTAAGGTTTTTATAACCTTTGTTAGCTTTGCTTTCCATGTGGAACCAATAGAAAACAATATAATTGGCATGAAATAGTTGTATGTACTGTTTTATAGTGGTGTTTGTTATTGTTTGAAAATTTCATTAAAATACTTTCTATTTGACTTGTAGTACTGAATTATTATTGGGATTATAAAAGATGAAGAATCATATAAAATAGTTTCTTTCAAACAATGTATTGTTTATAAGAATAAATTGCACATTTAGATGGAAATCGAATGGTGAAAAATGTAAATGACTTCAATACAATTTGTGGGTGAAAGTTATAAAAAAAGTATTGAAAATAATGCAATATTTACTGGGGCTGCAAATCTTGCGGTTTTGCTACTAAGGAAAGAAAAATTTAGAGTATTTAATAATTTATCTTTGTGCATGTTTTTTTCTCATCTTTTGTAAAAATTAGTAGAAATAAGATACAAAAGTCGCATTCAAAAAGACTCCTTCGTGATTGCTTGCTCTATTTTGTAGCTGTTTATATCGAACAATGTGTGATAACTTTGATATTCCGATAAAACATCACAATCAGTTTAGTCTTTCGACAGATTTTAGTCTTTCATTATTTTTCATTTGACGCCATCAGTTTTTAACGGTAATCTACACATGCAAATATTTGGGAAGCCCATGTAAGCGATCTTAGATCGTCTAGTTGATTAATAAACTCACTCTTCGACCAGTCAGCGGCATCTTTCAGGTCACTCCGGTATTAGCACTCGAATGAAATTATATGTCCATTATGTCACCTTTAGAGCGTTTTTTTTATCGAAATTGATGCAAATATAACACTAAGCACAGGTTTTACTCATTTGGTGGTTCCATAGAGTACAGGTATCGAGTTGAGCCAAAGAAAAAGACGTATTTGGATGGAAATAGAGACCAATTTTGAACGAGTAATTTTGGTGTATTTGCGAAGCAAAAATGTGCTGTTTTGTTTATACATTCGGCGAGGACAGTTGCTAATTGCTATCCAACGAAAGGTCTTCTGACTTTTAAAGACTTCCAAGTACAGTGTTTATGCACGATTGGATTAAAATAGCGAGAGATGGATCAATTATTGAAGGCTGCATATTCGTTGCGATATGATGCAAATATATCATAAAGGGTAGCCACATATGAATACGATTTCTCTTTAATTTCAAACTTAAAATGTCAAAAGGCAAAAGCAAACATAAAAACAGATAGTGATCCTCATTCTGGGTAAAAGAAATTGTTATCGGAAAACTTTTTCAATTTAAATGATTGAGCTCAAAATATGCAAAGTTTTTGATACTTTGAAATTTTGTATGAAAATCGTTGCATTTTTGTTGTAGTTTTATTTGAATGCCCAAAAATCTATTATATGTTTTAGTTACCCTGTTATTCCAACTTTCTATTGACGGAGTTTTGTGTTCTAATTGTGAGTACTTTTGGAGAAATCGTACAACGAATGGATAGTGATTTTGTCATTTGTAAAAAATGCCGACAGGGAGCCATGATAAGCGTAATTTCTCTAATTCTAAAAACACTCTAATTTACAAAAATACTATACAAATGTTTAGAACTAAGATTGATCTTTCATCTTGCTAACTTTCAAGTTGATTGGGAAGATTTTGAGCGAGTAGCAAAGCTCTATATTTCACCCTGCAAGGCTTGATTTTTTTGCAGAAAACATGAGCCCGTGGCCAATTTGGTCAGCGGCGGTTTCCATGGCAACCATGACGTTTTGAGATGAAATATGTCTCGATTTGTTCATTCCCCCCAAGGACCTGCCAGCACACAAAGTTTCAGGGGGGGCTTTGAATTTTCATTTCCAACTTTGTTTGACTTTCTCATGCAACACCTCTTAAATTAATTCTAAAGTCAAAACTGAATGGAAGAAATAAAATAGTGGCCATCAATACCTACGCCATACCAGTCGTTCGATACACAGCTGGAATTGTGAAATGGAATATGGAAGAAGTCAAAGAAATGGATAGAAAGACCAGAAAACAAATGACCATCCATCGCGGATTACATCCACGTGCTGATGTTGATAGACTTTACCTACCACGATCTAACGGAGGCAGAGGCCTGAAGTCAATCGAAGATGTTGTGCATGAAGAAGAAATTGCATTGAATGAGGTTTCAAAGGTTTCAAAGGTTTTATTTTCCACAACAAAAACATTTTACAAAAATTGAAAAAATATATAAGAGAAACATATTGTGGAGGTTGCAAGAGAACAACCTAGAAGGTTAATCTAAGCTCTTGCAACCTTTACAAATAAATTTAAAATATTGAAATGAAGTTGAAATATGAGCCAGAGATAACGATTACAGAAATATCTTGATTAATTTGAATAAACGTCGTAAAGTTTATGAAGGAGTTAAGGTGAAAGAATGAATGTATCAAGATGATAAAAAAGCTGTTGTTTATTCACTAATCAAGTGCTGTTTATAAGCATCCCGAAAATTCTTTAAACTTTGGTGTTGTTTAATGCGAAGAGGAATTTCATTCCAGATTTTAGCCGCGGCGTATTTAACGCCAAATTTGCCATAGTTCAACTTTATTTTTGGTAAGTACAGGTTTTTGTTTGACTTAGAGCGCGTGTTATAATTATGTATATCAGAAAGGTCGGTGAAATAGGACTTAAAAGCACTTGGTAGACAGCCGTTAAGATAATTAAAAACTAATTCTCCGAGTTGAAGTTTCACGATTTCGAAAATATTTAAGATATCTAGCCTTTGAAATAATGGTCTACTCGGGGCTTTTCTATCGGCAAAATTGATAACCCGAAGAGCACGTTTTTGGAGAATATGAATCCGTTTTAATTTGGTTTTATAATTACTTCCCCATACAAAAGTGGAATAGGATATATAGGAGTATAATAAGCTATAGTAAAGACTTTTTAGAATATCAGTGTTTAAGAAATGTCTAACTTTATATAAGATACCAATAGATTTGGCAATTTTTCGCGATAGAAAGTCTATATGCACATCCCAAGTAAGATGTTCATCTATAATGATTCCTAGAAATTTGATTTCGTGGGTTTTTGTAATTGATTGATTCATGATCTTTAATAAACATTGGTGGTCAATGAATTGACGTTTTTGTTTAGAGCTGAATAATATAAACTTCGTTTTCGAGATATTTATGGTCAGTTTGTTGGCCAAGAGCCATTGTTGAAGTAAAAATAGTTCATTGTTCATAACGTTGACAGCTTGAGCAAGACTTTTATGATTATAAAACAAGTTCATGTCGTCTGCATAAAGAACTAAGTGGACTAGTTTTGTAGCATATTTGGCGTCATTTATAAATATCAGAAACAGAATTGGTCCTAAGATGGATCCTTGAGGGACCCCATGACTAATATTGTAAAGGTCCGATTTAGATTCGCCAATTGAGACATACTGTCTTCTATTCGTCAAATAACTTTTAAACCAAACTTTTGTTTCATTGCTAATTCCGTAGTAGGGAAGTTTATGTAAAAGAATGTCGTGATCGATTGAGTCGAAAGCCTTAGATAGGTCCAAAAAGACACCTGAAGACGGGTTACCTTTGTCTATAGCATCTACGATTTTATTGACAAAATCAAGAATTGCAAAAGAAGTATTGCGTTTTTTTCTAAAACCAAATTGATAATCGTATAACAATTGATTCGATTCTAAGTGTTCAGTTAACATTTCGTAAACTATTTTTTCGAAAATTTTTGAAAGTGTAGGAAGAAGGGAAATTGGCCTATAGTTTGTTATATCTTCATGATTACCACCTTTAAAAAGGGGAATAACTTTAGCAATTTTCATCTGTTCAGGAAATGAACTAGTCGTTATGGAGGTGTTAAATATGTGACTTAAAGGCATATATATTGACTCTGCAATCATTAATAAATGTTTGACAGGAATGTCATTATGACCTGTAGATTTTGTACTATCAAGACTATATAAGAGGTCTAACACTTTGAAAGGAGAAATATGTTGAAAACACAGTTCTTCATTTGACTCTTTCCTCAGCCAATGATCAATTGAGAAATCGCTAGAAGGTAATTTTTTGGCTAATGTAGGTCCTACATTTGTGAAAAACTTGTTAAAGCAATTAGCAATATCATCTGTGTTGTTATATAATTTTCCATTATAAGTAATGGTGGAAGGGAGTTTATTGTTTTTTCGTTTTTTGTTAAGAAGCTCATTGATTATTTCCCAAGTGGCTTTCAAATTTTTATGAGCTTTATTTATCATTGTGTTATAATATTCTTTTTTTGTAAATCTAATAAGATGATTCAATTTGTTTCGGTAGCTACGGTATGCTTCAATGTTTTTAGTAGAGGGATTTTTAAGTTTTACTCTGTATAGTTTATTTTTTCGCTTTATCGATTTTAATATTCCTTTCGTAATCCAAGGGTTATCAATACTTGATGATTTAACTGAAACTGTTTTTTTAGGGAAGTGTTTTTCAAACATAACGTTAATTTGATTTGTCATATAATTATATTGGATATTAGGGTCCGTAGAATTGTATATAAGAGACCAATCTATTTTTGATATGTCTTCTTTGAATTGATTTATTCCGTTTGTAGAAAATGTACGTTTAGTAATTTTGACATGAGTTTTTTTATGTACTTTGCCGTATTGAATTAAGAAAACTGGTAAGTGATCCGATATATCACAATAAAGAATGCCTGGGATAATGTTTTCCACTTGATTGAATGCATTGGTGTAAATGTTATCTATCAACGTAGCGGAATTTTCAGTAATTCTTGTGGGTTTTGAAATTAAAGGGAAAAAGGAATAAGAAAGAAGAGAGTCGACAAAAGTATTAGTAGCAGAGTTAGATTCACTTTTAAGAAGGTCGATGTTAAAGTCACCGGTTAAAAAGCAATTTGTGTTGTTCTTTTTCATTTTTTCAAGGATTTCAGTAAATAAATTCGTGTAATTATCGATATTCACTTTGGGTGGCTTATAGGACACTCCCACTAAATTGTTTACTTTGTCTTTTTCAATTTCGACAAATAAAAACTGGCTTTCGTCGCTATTGAACGATAAATCATTATTAATCTTAAAGTTATAGGTATCTTTTATGTAAAAAAGCTACTCCTCCCCCTCCATCTTCATTTGGTCTGTTCAAAATAATTGGGCCACAGTAGTCCTTCATTTCAAAACAAGCTAGATCATCATTCTCTTTAAGCCAAGTTTCTGAGAGAGCAATTACGTCAAATTGAAAAACATTGAAAGTACTGAGATAACTTACTAAGTCAGTAAAATGTTTCCGCAAGCTTCTTATATTAAAATGAATTAGAGACAAGTTAATCGGCCTGTCTAACAGTGCTTCGAAGCTGTCTTCAACGTAGTATTTACAATTGTTTTGTAAATCATTTACATTTGAGAAGCTATTTTTATCTGGGTCGCAAAAGTTATCAACAAAGTTTGCTTTGGATGAACCCAAAGAATTATTTTCAAAGGGCTGAAACGAAAAAGATTTTAAATTATCAAAGTTTCTAAACCAATTATTGCCGTGCTGTAATTCAAGCAACGTTAAGTTGAATTCGGTATCGTCTAGATTTGCAAAAGGTAATGCGTCGCAAATACAAAAACAACAGAGGTATGATTTGGATAAGCTAAGCAGTTCATTTGCATCACTAGAGGTCTTTTTGTTTCTAAGACACTTGAGGTGTGTCCGTTGGGAACAAACCGAACATTGAACTATTGTACACTTTGTGCTGGCATGAATGCGTTTCCAGCAAATTGTGCATGTATTAGCATTTTTTTTAGTCATTGTATATAACTAGATATATAAAAAAGCAATAACAATATATTAAGCGAAAAAATAAATATATATATCACATCAAATAAACTGTAACTAATACAAGAATGTGTGTACTTAGCTGAATAACAAGTGATCGGTTTGTTGAAGTGAGGAATACTCGTCAAGTATCTGAGTTCAGTCAGTTCATGTTTTATCTTTGTTTTCATGCTGGTTGTTGTATGTCGTATCCATTGCGAAGCTCGCTTGGGCGCCAAGTACACCGAACGGTTGTAGGTTTCTTGACGACATCAATCTAGGTTTAACTATCAAGCGATCCAAGTTGAAGTATGCGATTTTCCCCTCTTTTCTTGCTTGGATTAGTTTTTCTTGTTGTGCTTTCCTTCGTTGAATCACCCTAGTGGAGAGGTCCTCGTTGATGTAAATACCAGTGCCTTTAAGTTGTTTACTAGCATGGATCATGGATTCCCTATCCTTATAGTTAAGAAACTTTGCAACAATCTGCCTCGGTTTTCCTGGTAGGCGTTTACCCGTTCTGTGGGCCCTTTCGATGACCATATCTTTAGCGTCTAAATCCAGGTTGTCGTTGATTAAACTTTTGACCTTCCCTTCGGTATCTGACCATGATTCGTTAACATCTTCACTGATTCCACTGATTCTGACGTTATTTCGTCTGCTTTGGTTTTCCAGATAGTCAGTCTGGTCCTCAATATCGGCAAGTTTTTTTTTCAGAGATTCAATCTCTTTGTCAATCTGATCTGTCTTCTTCACCTTACTCTTGAGAACGTCTATCTCACCCTGAGATAGCTCGAGACTCGACTTGAATTCTTGGACATCGCGAGTAAGTGTGTCTAGTCTACTACTGAAGTTAACTATTAACGTGTTTACGAAAGTTTTGAAGTTATCTTCTTGAACTTTCATTAGCTCTTTCACCATAATTAGGCTGATTTGTTGAGAGCTCGATTCATTGGTGTCAGCCATCTTGACTCATTCATACATGAGTATGTAAAGAAGAACGAATTCCTATCTGATATCATCAAAGATACACCAGATATCATTAAAGAACATTCAGAAACAAAGAAAGAATACCATCAACGCAAACAACACGAAAGAATGCAAGCATATAAGAACAAACCACTCCATGGACAATACATAAGAAATATTGAAGGAAAGATTGACATCGAAAGTACGAACAAGTGGCTAAATAAAGGAGATCTCAAAATAGAAACTGAAGGCTTCATCACAGCAGCACAAGATCAGTCATTGCCAGTGAAAGCACTGAATAATATCTATAAGAACAACGAGTCGCCGCTCTGTAGACTATGTAAAGAAAAAACTGAAACTGTTGAACATATAGTTTCAGGATGTAAAGTGCTTGCTGGAAATGAGTACAAGCAAAGACATGACAATGTGGCCAGGAATATTCATTGGCATATATGTGAGAAGAATGGAATAGAATGTGAAGACAAATGGTGGAAGCATCAACCCAAAGCAGTTGAAGAAAATGATGATGTCAAGATACTGTGGGACTTTAATATTTACACAGATAAAAAAAATATCAGCCAGAAGACCTGACATCGTTGTGATAGACAAAAAAATATAATAATAATAATAATAATAATAATAATAATAATAATAATAATAATAATAATAATAATAATAATAATAACATTATCAACTGGAAAATGGAAGAACTCAAGTGCTTAGACAGAAAAACAAGAAAGTTGTTAACGATGAATAAAATGCACCACCCGAAGGCCGATGTGGATAGACTCTACTTGCCAAGAACAACAGGCGGTAGAGGTCTCATTCAAATTGAAACTTCTTACAAGACCACTACGATTGGCCTTGGTACTTACCTCAATGACAAAGAAGATCATCTACTTCAAATAGCGAAAGAGCATGACAAGACAAAGAAATTGTTTTCTGTACATCGCGAAACAAAGTTTCGAAGAGAGCTTAATCTACCAGCCGTAGAGAAAACTTCAGCAAACGAACCATCTACCAATTATGCTCGAAGAACAAACGTGAAAGCGAAACAAGAAGCTCAAGAACAACTAAAGAACAACTGGGAGAAAAAACCGCTACATGGAAAATACCCGCGACGCCTTAATGACAACGATGTGGATCAAGCACAAACGAACAATGGCTAAAAACATCTGGCCTGAAATCTGAAACAGAAGGATTCATCATTGCCGCTCAAGACCAGTGTATCAAAACAAACTACTACAGAAACAAGATTCTTAAAGATGCATATGGCTGTAACCCGATGTGCAGAATCTGCAGTCAACACCAAGAAACAATCGATCATGTTGTATCGGGATGTCCAGAACTTGCTAAAACAGAATATATACATAGACATAACAAAGCAGCGATGTATATTCATTGGAAACTTTGTAAATATTATGACATAGACGTTACAGAAAGATACTACAAACACGAACCAACGACAGTCACTGAGAACGATCAAGTAACAATCCTATGGGATATGCCGATACAAACTGACAGAGAGATCACAGCAAACCGCCCAGATATTGTAGTTAAGGACAAAGTAAACAAAACATGTTTATTGATAGACATGTCTGTACCCACAGAAAGAAACATCTCTATTAAAACTATGGAAAAACTATCTAAATATAAAGACCTGGAAATTGAAATAGAAAGAATGTGGGGCCTGAAAGCTACAACTGTACCTGTAATTATAGGCGCCCTTGGACTAATAAAGAAGGGATTAGATACCTTTATTAATAGAATACCAGGAAACATCAAAGTTATTGAGTTGCAAAAGATAGTACTTCTTGGTACAGCCCATATACTAAGGAGGACATTATCATATAAATAATATCAAATCACAAAATGTAAATATAGATGCCTTATGCTCAAGGGATGAACATGGTTCTATATTGTTGTAAAATGATGAAAGCAAAAATAAATCTAGATAATAATAATAATAATAATAATAATAATAATAATAATAATAATAATAATAATAATAATAATAATAATAATAATAATAATAATAATAATAATATAATAATATTCTTTAAATGCAGCATATCCACTGAGTGGTTCTTCATCTGCATTCTCTCACACTCACTACCTCTACATTTATATTTCAACTCACACAACGCTACTCACGGTGTTGATTTTTGTAAAATCGTAGATCTGGTAGCTTTCAGGATTTTAAGAATCTCACAATTAAAGATAGTATCTCTTGGTTATTCATGGATATTCAAAAACAAGGTATCGATTTCACGACCATTTTATCCTATTGTTCGTATTTGAGTTGGTACCTCTTAGAGGTAAAAATCATGTATTGTCATGCCTTTATAATTCTGGATAGAACTTTGGTACCTTTTAGGGGTCATTTTCAAAAATTCCTACGAGCATCCCCGCCCTTTTGTCGATCGGATTTCCCCCTGGGGTATAGAGTCGTTTTGAAAAACCCGTGAAACAAATTGTAATAGCTGTTTTTTATATTCTCAAGTCATTCTCACGGACAGAGAGGTCACTGATGGGAAATCCGATTCGATTTTAATTTTTTAACCATAATGTTTGTCGTTTTTCTCCGCTTGTTTGTTGTTCACTGTCAGAAAAATAAATCTGTACGTCTTCCGCCCTTCACATCAATTCACACAAAAACATCCAGCTTCAATCGAGAATGCTTATAACAAGAAAGAATCTTCGTTATTTTCTTTGTTTGTTGAGAATTTGATGTTCGAGTGAATAAGATATATTCGTCCAAAACCGTCACAAAACGACTGCCAAAATTCGCTAAAACCAAAGTTGTAAAACTAGACCAAAACGATCGCATTTCAAAACAAACACAAGTTTTACATTATTACTCGTAAATGATTCATAAAAATAATTTTTCATGCGAGAAAACAACGAGAAAATATATCTTTACTTGGCTAAAACTATTATACCTGTGAAAAAGTAATTAGTGCTAACTTTGGAAGTCAACGTAGCATGAGAATTCAACGAAGATCGCGCGTTTTCAGATCGGTAATACGCATATACGCAAGTGCGTACTTTAAATTTGTGATGAAAAAAAATACTTTGATTAAATTGTGAAATTGAATCTGAGCACGAAAACAAGAACGCATGCAGTTTTCTTTGTTCAGTTTACTTAAGTTTTTTTTATTGGCACATCTGCTGTGTACAATTTTTTTTCTGTTTAAGGCTTTGCTCGATAATTTTTTTGGTATTTGACACGTCCAAGACCAAGGCCTAGGCCTGCTTGAGCAGGCTGTGCTATTCGACTTCGATCAAGATTCTTCTGCACAGAGCTGGCTCCCGCTCGGTAAATAATGTCCTACCTAGTATTTTTACTAGTCAGTTACCTAATAATATAACACCTAAATATAGTGATAACGCATCAAAAACACAAAAGAAAATCAAAAGAAAATATGGACAATAAAGCGTAATTGGGTGTTTACAACCACTCTACTACAACGCTACAAGGATTATGTTTATAAAGTAGTTTCAGTATTTTAAATATCTAATTTATATTGGGCTGTATGTGGATGTATCAAATAATTTGTTGTACCTTACGTGCTGTGTAGTAAGAATTCTTTTTAGTCACAAAAATTCCGCTTCCAATGGTCCGGTTAAAGAGCTCACATACGTACGACGAGTCGCTCTGTGGAATAACATTCACGGACATACATCCTTTCTCGTTCACACACAAAAAACAGCACTCTTCTCCGCTTGAAGACAATTTTCTGGATATTAGACTGTCATTCTTTTGTAAAACATATCCTTCTCTGAGTTTGACAAAGTTAACAATCTTGCCATTATCCAGAGACTCCTTTACCTCGAGAGCTTCAACCGTTTTCCAGATGACAAGAAAAAGGAAACGAGAGATGAGAACTTCATTCGGATATTTCATATTGAAAGTGATTACATTACTTTTAGCTTTGGATATTTAAAAGAAAATCGTAACCTCTTGGGGAATCAATAATTTATAATTTCAAAATTCTCAATTTAATTTAAATCAACTTTTTAATTTGTTTCACCATGTTTAATTAGTTGTTTGATGATTAAAAATTCTAGTCTTATTTGACTGAGATGCCAGTATAATTCGCTCGCTGATATTTCAAGTCAATTTATTCTCATTGAGCCTGAATAGACTTTCCCACATTCGCTTGACTGGACAAAAAACAATAGACTCACACCAAGGCGGGAGTGTATAAATCCATACATTCTCTGTATTTTAAACACTCCAGCCTCGATGTAAATCTATTGTTTTATGGACAGTCAAGCGAATGCCGGGAAGGTCCATTGATATATAGATATACAACTCATGGGGCGTGTGAAGGATTCTTATGTTACCTAAAACTAGTTCTCTAACATGTCAAATATTTCTTTGACAATAAATACAATGAATTATGTTTACTAACAAATTGAACCATTGGATAATCCTTACCATTTTTAAACACAATTTCCACAATTTGCTAATTTTGGAGCTATAAACAAAAATCGCAACAAAAATGAGATGATTTTAATGTTTTGGACGCGCGTGAATAGTGTAGCCACGGCCTTTGGCAACCACCACACCCCAAAGCATGTTGTTACCACTACTGACAAACGCTTTAAATTTTCGATTTTCATCGGGCGCTTCACTTTGAATTGAGTTTATCTTAGAAATGCATGCTTTGACTACGTATTTTTAAATTAGGTATTACAAAGTCATTCTCAACAAGAGGTTGAAGGGTTATTCAGTGCTTTTATTGATTTCTTTAATTTAGTTCTTATCCAGGTTAATTACATGTTTTCTTGAATGATCGTTGAAGTTGTCGTTCACAGTATTTTATTTCTTAACCAGCACACATGCTGCGCTTTCCTTTCTGAAACATTTTATCAGATGAATGTTGGCAGTTGTTTTTCTTCACATTATAGCCAATGTTCGATGCGTGGGCTATGTCTTTAACTGTGGCGGGTTTAGTTTGTTTTTTAGCCCTCAAGACAGACCATCCATTGTTCTTGACTTTATTGAAGTCGACAACGCGAACCTTGCCCGATCCTTGCTTGTCGATTAGGAAAGTGCCTGAGAAATAAAAAGACAAGTATGGTTCACTGACTGTCAAAAGAGGAGGATCTTTGCTGACGTCATTGTTTACATTTGCTTCATTAGCAAAGACATTTCTTTAATAATGCAAAAACAAAAACAACAAACAAACAACTAAAATCACCACAGAATTGCGGAAGGAAAATATCAAATAAGCTTTCTGTGAAAATCTAAACTTTGTGCACGAAATAGTTTGTGCGTGATGAATTTTCAAAAACTCCATTTTTACAAAGAATGTATGGTCTCATTAGCATTTTGCCACACAGACGTATTCAGTTAAAACATCCACATCCAATTCTCCTTTCCGGAATTTAAAAAAGAGACTGGGGCCGAGTTACAATTTTACTCAAATTAAGATATCAATCCCCATACAAGAAAGAGCATACCATTTTTAGTATTATTATTGCCAAGTTTCAGCGTGAATAGATAAAAATGTACTGAATGGCAATTTTTTAAAAGTCGAAAAAATAACAAAGATTATATGGGGTTTGAAGACAGCGTCCCCAAATCGTTTCCCAAAACCATACATTCTCTTTAATTTTGAAGATTTCTTAAAACCTACAAATCAGTCAGTATTTAATTCAACTTTCTGAAAACTTGGTAAACTTGGTAATTTTAGTGGGATCTTTCATGTGGTGAGATTTGTTTTTTGATTAGATAAATATTTCTAAATTTGTTTCCGTTCCCTTTTTGAATTCCGGAAAGGCGAACTACATATCGGTAGTGAATATTAGCAGAATGTCTAACAGTTACCTTATCCAGAACATATATTAAGGGTCCTGATTACTTAAGCAAAAAGTCATCACGATTTTTTCCTAGAAAGATATTTCATAGAGAATTTATCAATTAATCGAAAAATGGATAGAAATCTATATGGTCCCGAGCCCGTTTTCGAGATAAAAATTTTTGAACGAAACCATGTTTTGACATTTTTGAGGAACAAATGACGAAAAATGCATTTTTCACAAAAAAATTATTACTCAAAACTAATAAAGCTATTGACGTAGTTTTTACAGGCAATCTCAACCAGACGCTATTTTACACAAATATCGGAAAATAAATTTTTTTATGTTTTAAAATTTTGACAAAAATTTACAGTTTTGTTTTCGTCTTTGACTTGAAATCGCTTTGAAAAGTGAAACCCTAAACCACTTGCCATCACGTTTAATGTTGAAAAGTCATCAGGATTTTTTCAAATCTTGCCGAAAGAAAGATTTTTGCAAAAAATAAGGGTTTTGGCTGGTTGAAGTATAATATTCTTTTGTTGTCTTTGGCGGGATTTGGCGAGCGCGCGGCGTTCTCAACGGTAAATTGCTCGCGGGCACAGGTTTCAAGCGTCGTTGTTGTTCTAAAGTAGTCAGAACCCTTAACTATACACGTGGAATATTTTTTGTGTTATAAAAATTGAAATATGCTAAATGTATTTTGCAGAGGAATGTGTGGGCTAATTAGCGCTTTTACCACCCATAAATTTCAAGCTAACAATCATAGTGACTATTTTTCATGTAAAAAGTGATTACATTTTAGTAGAAAGCTTATATCAATCAGTTCTCATTAGTGAAAGAAATGTTAAGAGAAAAATATCATACGCCCTTGGCAGGATTTGAACTCACGTCTTCGGTATTCCAGTCCGATGTGATAACCACTACACCACAATGACAACCACGCTGGAAACGCAGCTGAATTGTGAAGTGTGGTTAACACATCGGACTGGAATACCGAAGACGTGGGTTCAAATCCTACCAAGGGCGTATGATATTTTTCTCTTAACATTTCTTTCATTACTACACACCGAACGCATTCATAAATTACTACTTTACAAAGTTCTCATTAGTTTTTTACCAAACTTTTTAATTCATTATTACTTTACAGGTTTTTAATGAGCTAAGAAATGTAAACAAAGATCCTCCTATAGCGATCAAGCTATATATATATGCCAGCAAGCTATGCAAAAATTGTAAGTAAACAATCACAAGTAACTGAAAGAAACATAAGTAATAATGAAACAAACGAACGAACGAACGAACGAACGAACGAACGAATAAACGAACGAACTAATAAACGAACGAAATAACGAACAAATAAACGAACGAACGAATAAACGAACGAAATAACGAACAAATAAACGAACGAACGAATAAACGAACGAACGAATAAACGAACGAACGAACGAATGAATAAACGAACGAACGAACGAACGAACGAATAAACGAACGAATAAACGAACGAACGAACGAATAAACGAACGAACGACCGAATAAACGAACGAAGGAATAAATCATTTGAATAAACAAAGAAACAAACTCTCCTGAAAGATTATATCAATCCGAGTTCTTATTAGTTTTTGACCAGACTTTTTAATTTTTTATTACTTTACAAGTTTTAATGAGCTAAGAAATGTAAACAAAGATCCTCCTATAGCCCTCCCTTTAAAAATGTTTTGATCATTTTTTATTAGTGCGACCCCCCCCCCCCCCCCCCCCTTTATCAATACCACGGTCTTTTACCTTTCTTGGTTGTAACCACAACACCTGTGTGGTAACCTTGCAGCTTATCGATACCAGTTGTTACATCAATTTTCTGGCCAAGGACGTTCAAAGGTCGCTTTACTTCCATCACGTTGGTCACTTTGGCACCCATGGCCGTCTTAGCTTGTGCCTTCGTCATACCTGATGTGTAGATGTCATTTCTGTTGGAGGGTGTCGCTTTGGGAGGCTTTTTCCTGAAATGAAAATGTTACAGTCCGACAACTTCATCCTACGAAGAGATTTTTTTTTTCAATAATCAGAAATCAAGAACTCTAACAGACGATTATAATGTTATTTTACTTCATTTTATTTGTTGTACGAATTTGCCGAGCTATAATCTAGATTTATAGATAGTATGATTTTGCAATCATTTGTTTAAATTCTCAGATTTCATATTGTCTGAAAAATCCTTTTCAATTACAGGGGCGGCGGAGCAGTAACAGCCAGAGAAAGTAATTACTAGAGCCCAGTCATCTCGCATTTCCTTACGAGACAGGAAAACAGCTCCTGCATCCAAGGCGGTTAATTTTTTTATAGGTATTATGGCACGTAGCATCTAATTGGAAAACTATACAAACCGGAAAATCACAAAACAATTTTTTTGTATAAACTCATTCACTAATTTTTTTAACCAATATTTTGCCCCACCCCTCCCGGTTCCGCCGCCCCTGAATTACGATTGTTTTGATATTGATCGATATTTTTGATTCGTTCGTTTGTGATCCTGCTATCGATTTCGACGAATTTCCGGTTCTCTCACTGCAGTGAAACTATGCTGATCTCAAGTACCTGGCTGTCAAGGCTGTAAGCATCCAATACATTACTCCCTGCCTGATTACTGAATCATTAATTATTTGATACCAACTTGTCTTGTTTCTAACATAATATTTCAGTTGTATACTTACTTTGACCTCCACCATCCACTGAAATAGAAAACAAACAAGATGTCAGAGATTGTGATTGATGGAGTGATTAATTGATGGATTGATTAACAATTGATCAACAGTGGGATTCATTGATTGATGAATTGGTGAATTGATTATTTAAAATATAGATTGATTGATTTTGATTGATTGGTGAATTGATTGATTGGCTGATGGATTGACTATTTGATAGTTTGATTGATTGATTGATTGATTGTATTCAAAAGATTAAAAAAAAACTGATTTACCCTGGAGGCTTTGGCTTTGGCTTTGGCTTGGGTTTCGGGGGTTTCCTGAGGGAAAAAAACCATAGAATTTTAAAACTCTGAAAACATGTTATGACTAAAAGTAACTATGCTGAATTATGACTCACCTTCCACCTCGCCACCATCCACCTGGTCTGTACAAAGCAACAAAAATGTTTAAATAGTGAAACAAAAAACACATACAACTCTTATTGAGTTATGAATTAACAATCATAAAAAAACTCATATTAGTCGTCATGGGTCTGCTTTACATATGAAGACTAGAGCCTCAGCTTGACTGGATAGTCTAGTGATTGACTGGCGTTGAGTATACAAGCAGACGTACTGATTGGTTGATTCGGGTCAGTCAGTGTGATCTGTTCTGGTTGATTTGTACGTTGATCTGGTCACGATGGTCGGTTACTAGGCGACTAATCAATTCGATAGATTTATATCATGGAGTATGTTAAAGTGCACCAAGGAAAACAATTGCATCAAACACCTTTTAAACACTAACCTTGGTCTAGGCTTAGGTCTTGGTGTTTTCCTATGAAATTAAAAATAATGCCACTGACAGTCAAATAATTACAATTCACATGTATAAATTTGTTTTGTAACCTTTTCTTGTTTTGTTAAAAAAAGTTCTGCTATTGGCGTCGCATAGGGGCGGATCCAGGCTTAATTGTTTCCAGGAGGAGGTGCATCATCTTCAGGGGGACGGGGATGCAACAAGGACTCAAAATCCTTCCAGGAGGGAACGTGCACCTCCTACACCCCTCCACGCAACTGCGATATCATATTAGAGGGACTGAGTACGAGATTGTAGAATTTGGTTTCCAACTCATGAAAAACAGGACTGTAATCTACTCACTGACAAAGATGCCAACTAATTTTCATTTTTCTCTCTCATGAAATGATCTTAACCCTTGTATGTCACGTGACTTGCTTATTAAAACAATAGAAAACACTTTTTCGTGTGCGTGTCTATCACAGTTATGGAATTGATTCTCAAAGTGCGATTCAAACAAATATTAATGTGATAAAGGATCAAATCTCACTCTTGATAGATATAGGAATCCATATTTGATAGTGAATACAAAATGGTTACGATTCAAGCCTTCACGATATACGCAAATTGACCACATCAGTCCATTGTGCTTTTCGGAAAATCAGTAGTGCAAACCAAAGTGGGTACGCGAATTGGTCCCTACGATAAGATAGACAATGATTTACCTGCCTCCTCTCCACCATCCACCAGGTCTACGATGAAAAAAAATATTGATGAGATAATTGTAATTATAAACATGGACAGTTTTGTAAATATAGCAATACAAAAACGATTGACGAATCATGGCCAAAAAGAGTATGTAAAACAGGATTTACATGCCATTGACGTTGTTTAGTATCTAAGTGACTTGGAACAAGGAACCGCTTCCTCTAGATGTAAAAACAGTAGCCACGCATGGAGACAGAGCATTTTATGCTTCCACTCCAAAACTGAGCCACTATGTGGACGAATTGTTAAAAATATTTAAAAATTCATATTTTAACATATACCTTGGTCTAGGATTGGGTCTTGGACGTGGTCTAGGCCTTGGTCTGGGTCTTGGACGTGGTCTAGGCCTTGGTCTGGGTCTAGGCCTTGGCCTGGGACGTGGTCTTGGTCTGGGACGTGGTCTAGGCCTTGGTCTGGGTCTAGGCCTTGGCCTTGGCCTGGGACGTAGTCTTGGCCTGGGACGTGGTCTTGGTCTGGGACGTGGTCTAGGCCTTGGCCTGGGACGTGGTCTTGGTCTTGGTCTAGGCCTTGGCCTTGGGCGTGGTCTTGGTCTAGGCCTTGGGCGTGGTCTTGGTCTAGGCCTTGGGCGTGGTCTTGGCCTAGGACGTGGTCTGGGCCTTGGTCGGGGTCTGGGTCTAGGCCTTGGCCTGGGACGTGGTCTAGGTCTTGGTCTAGGCCTTGGCCTGGGACGTGGTCTTGGTCTAGGCCTTGGCCTCGGACGTGGTCTTGGTCTAGGCCTTGGCCTGGGACGTGGTCTTGGTCTAGGCCTTGGTCTTGGACGTGGTCTAGGCCTTGGTCTGGGTCTAGGCCTTGGCCTCGGACGTGGCCTTGGTCTTGGTCTAGGCCTTGGTCTTGGACGTGGTCTAGGTCTTGGTCTAGGCCTTGGTCTTGGACGTGGTCTAGGTCTTGGTCTGGATCTATGAATATCGATTTTAAATTTATCTAATATTTTCCGCTTAGAAAATTGAGTATTTGATAGAAACACAGCCTGCCTTATCTTTTTCTTTTCCCAGACATACGAATTGATGTGGGGTTGTCTAGGATTGTACTTAAATTTCGAAAATGGGGATATACATGTATGTGATTTATTTTGAATAGAGTTCCCAAGTAGAACCATCAAAAATATCAAATATATCAGGCTAAAGCTTGAGCCCGAATAGAAAGTATTCCAAAGATCGTTCAGTATATGGCCTTAGAAAGGCGATAATGTAAAAGTAGATAATAAAACTTTCTTGATTTAAAACTAGATATAAATTGTTCTACATTATGTACCTTCGTCGTGAACCCCAACCGCCTGATCGCCTGCAGAGAGATAACCATACAAAGCTGTCATTAATGATTCACAGCTGGATCTAGATCTTGCATAAGCGTATTAGTGCAAACTGATGGAATGAAGAATGGGAGATCAACTATTAAAAACTAGCGATTTCTGTCGAAAGTTGAATGCTGCGAGAATCAATTTATTATCATTAGGGATGTTTGTAAAAACCTATGAAACAAAGTGTAATAAATCGTACCTATTCAAATATTGGCAATAAAATATCAAAGAGGAAGGGTGTTATAAGTGTATTTCATAGGTTTTTGCAAATATAAGTCCTGTAAGTCAGTTAACCCGTGAAATAAAAATTAATTGTTTGAATACCAATATCATAGTCAGAGACAAAATGAAACAATCAATAGCTGCAATAGACATGACAAAAATTACTTTTTAAAATTCATTAACTGATACAGACTGGCTGATATTAGAACTGAGCTTGCAAAAGAAACTATTGTTTCAAGCATCATACCATGATACATTTGTCTAAATACTATTGCCATTGATTCAAATGCGTAAATTTGTCCATGTCGAAATATCGTACAAATTGGTACATAAAATAGCTGAAAGACTCATAAAAGCACATTGTCTACATTTAGAAAGTATCGCGAAAACGAACCCTGTTGAATACTTCCACGAGCGAAAAAAGTAGTATTTAATAAACATGATAAATGTTCATACACAGCTGCAAAAGACACAAACACACAAACCATGTGGTTTACACGCATATATCACTGTGTGTTGACCGATGATTACGTAGTTTACGATATTGCAGTCGCTGGCACTGGTAAGTACGAAAGAGATGGCGTGTGGGTAATGGACATCGCGACAAATTGTTATTTGAACAAATCGAAGTGCCAATCGAATATAAAACGGCGCCACAGGGATTCCGCCGTCTATGGTTCGATAATTCAAAATATTAGTGTGAAAGAGTGCATCATTAAAACTGAACCCCATCATTAAAAAAAGGGTACACAAAATCTCTGTGTGGATCAGCTCTCGAGGCAATGTTATGTGTCCCTTAACTTGATGCATCTATCTGTACAGTTTTACTGATCTAAATTTTGCCTATCTAATGCACAATAAATCAATTAGAAAACGTTTCTGTGGAAATTCATCTGTGTTAGTTTTTTTTAACTTCGTTGTGAGACCAAAATATTAATTATTATCAATGAGGAAATATTTTACCTTGTTGACGGTGAGGATCTGTGTAAAATAAATAAATAAATAAATAAATGAATGAATAAATAAATAAATAAATAAATAGATAAATAGATAAATAAATAAATAAATAAATAAATAAATAAATAAATAAATGAATGAATGAATGAATGAATGAATGAATGAGTGAATGAATAAATAAATAAATAAATAAATAAACAAAAAAATGAATGAATGAATGAATGAATTAATGATTGAATGAATGAATGAATGAATAAATAAATAAATAAATAAATAAATAAATAAATAAATAAGTAAATAAATAAATAAATAAATAAATAAGTAAGTAAATAAATAAATAAATAAATAAATAAATAATTGAATGAATGAATGAATGATTGAATGAATGATTGAATGAATGAATGAATGAATGAATGAATGAATGAATGAATGAATGAATGAATGAATGAATGAATAAACAAATGCATGAAAAAGTCAATGTATCAATCAATCAACAATCAATCAATCAATCAATCAATCGATCGATCGAACGATGAATGAATGAATGAATGAATAAATAAATAAATGAACAAACAAAAAGGAATGAATAATGAATAAATAAATAAAAAAAGGAAATGAATGGATGATTGCGGGAATGAGTAAATAAATATACAAATTTAGTTTATCATTTAGTTAATCAGTAACTTCAAATCAATTTTTTTCCTCCAAGCCAGATCGACTGAGATACAAGAAAAGCTGTGCCTCAGCAATGAACTTGTTCGTACGACAAATATCTATTTTGCATTAAAAGAAGAAGAAAAAGAAGAAGAACAAGGAGGAGAGGAGAAGAAGAAGCACAAAAAGAAGAAGAATAGGAAAAGAAAAAGAAAAAGCATAAAAAGAAAAAGAAGAAGAACGAAGAACAAGTAGTAGTGAAAGAAGAAGACATAGCAGAACTAAGGAAAACAAAAGAAGCTGAATGACAAACATATCAAGAATTTAACGAGGTGAGCCCTAATGTCCCTAATCCTAAGGTGTCTAAGGTACCAAAGAATCTCGAACGGCCGATAAATGGTAATCCGGAAACCATTTTTTTTTTTTTTTTTTGGAATCCGAACTCCTTCTATAACTTCTATCTATAACTTTGGAATTCGGTATCCGAATCCAATTCTATTGCCATTTTGGGAACCCACTGATGTTATTAATATTAGATATTTCAATGAAGGATTTGTTCCCTGGAGAATAGAATAAAGGAGAATAGGAAAAATGAATCAATGGATAATGCAGTGAAAAAGTAATAACAAAGACTTACCGGCTTCTTGACGGTGATCTTGATCGAGACCCACCTCTTCTTGATCCCCAACCAGCACACTCACTCACCACACATAATACTATCAACACTAGAAAGATTAGCTTGATGTCGATCTTCATGCTCGCACTCTACTGTCAGCATCGAGAAGGAGGCTTTCTTCAGCTTGGATACATGTCCAATCCAAGCGAGAGTTGATTGATTGCAAGCCTCTTTTATAGCATGTTGTATTGTTTTTAAAACTTGAAAATTCACGTTGCGGCAAGCAAGTCACTCGAATCAATTAAACCATTATTGCCTGCTTCAGATTATGCAAACTGTTTACTTTCACTATCTTTTCAGGAACCGATTTTGAATATGAATATTTTGATGTAAATATAATGATCTACTGATTTTATCGTTGCAACTGATAAAACATAAAGACCATCACTTAATTCGTAGTAGAAATAAAGCTGATTTTGATAAATATCAAAGGAAATACATTGCCAACAATGGATCAATAAGTGAATTGTTTGAGTGACTTAATTTATGTTTCAAGTTCTTTAGCCAAACAGGCGCGGATCTTCCATTTCGAAACAAATAAAGAAATTGAGACGAACAAAATGCAAAAATCTTTTTCGAGAATAAGATTAAACAAGTAGATAAAACTAAGACTTAAATAAAATTTATATTTGTTTTGATGTAACATACGTCTAATCCGACTGAACATGCAATTTATTATGAACTTTGTTACCACATAAAACGGTCACACTCCCCCCCCCCCTGCTCAGACTGAAAAGTTTTTATTTGCAATTCATTTTTTTGTTTGTTTAAGTTCAATTTGTCCACTTGATCATGCCAAGTGCTTTCATTATGTAAAAACCAGTACTGAGTTTATATTAGCTCAAACTGCTGAAAACATTTCAGAAAAATGTTACAGCCGATACAGTTTCCTTTTCAGTCCATTATCATCCTTGCTCGGCCTTCAATATCTTCTTCTTCCTTCAATAAAATGCCAAAAATGGGCCCGATTAAGTTGATTGGCCTCAGCTTTTTATTTACAATTTATTTCCTATTTGTTGAAGTTCAATTTGTCTACTTAAAATAGCCAAGTGCTCTCATCAAGTAAAAGCAATGCATAGTTTAGCTCCAGCATTTTAAAACATTTGAGTTGTTAAACAGTGATATCCTCTTCTTTTCATGATCGTTCTTGGCAATGCTCAGCCTTAATTCTTCTTTTTACCTTTTATTCATTGTTTTATTTTTCTTGCATTTCTTCTTTTTCTTTGAATATTCTTCTCTCGAGTCTTTAATGCCTTCTTTTTCAGTTCAGTTCCTATGGCTCATCAGTTAGAGTTAAGCTTCTTCTCAATTTTCTTATTCGATTCTCATTCCCAAAAGTTTCGGGTGTGTTGCAAAACAGTTCATGGAAAGTACCCACGACGGGCGACCTTTTTAACAAATATTTTCTCATCACTTGGTATTTCCGCCATATTTTTCTTAAAATTCTTACCATTCATATTTCAATAAATTGAACTTTGAAATTGACGTTTTGGATTTTTCCCTCTACTTTTATATGTAATAGAGACTCAATGACATGATGCATACTATCAGATTATTGATATGTAAAGCTAGAGATATTAGCAGTCTCTTTATGAATCATACACAATGCAACTTTTCATTGAACAATTTTTTTTTATTTCATGTAAAAAATTCCAAATTCTATTTACCAACTAATAGAACTTTGGAATCACAAAACCCAATTTGAATGGTTTTCAAGAACCTGCGCGGCAAAGTGTATTAACTTTAGTGTAACTAAACGCTGTAATTCACCAAAACACAAAAGAAACAGAGCAAACGCAGGAAACCCATGAAATAAAAACGAACTTAATACTAACAAATAGTAGCTGTTTGGTCACTATTTGTCCCTATATGCATCACTCGACTTTGCCATTTTGTTTGTTTAGGTAGAGTGCACACACTAAAAGTGTGCAACATAAATACTACTAAATAGTGCTATTTTATGCTAATTCTATTGTTTTCTTTTGTTTAAGAACTGCAATTTACCACTAAATAGTGACAAATGTTGCACACTTTTAGTGCATGCACTCTATTGAATTCTGGAGAGTGCTAGCGACAAATAGTTACTAAATAGCTAGTTGGTAGTATCTAGTTTACTTTTATTTCATGGTTTCTCATATTTCACGCTGTCATCCTCGGAATCCCAGGCGGTATACTCTGTTTCGAGCGACAGAGTATACCGCCTTGCCGGTTCCCGAGGACGGCTAACTGTTCACAGGTTTTTGAAAACAACTCAATGTTTTGCATATAGGTGAAGCAATGGCAAAATCACCCACATATGAAGAGTAACATGTATTGGTTGATTTTGCTCTCTGGGTGATCGTCTGAGGACTGTGATCTTCAGTACTCTGGCCTACTCCAACTCTCAACACTGCTGAATGTAAAAGGAGAATTTTAGAGGTTGGAGCAGGCCTAGTACTTAGTCGAACCTCATGTCAACCATGTTCTTAGTTCACAACGTACTATATGAACTATCATTTTACTTTGCCATTTTATATTTGGAAAAGCCTAATGAATATTTTTCCTATCAAAATCGGAACAATGTCCTTGGATAATATAACAAATCTAGACAAGATTCTTAATATAAACTTATTGAAATATACCTAAGAATTCTCTCTCTCAGGTGAATGATATTTTCATGGATATACTAATGCAAAAAGCGTGAAAATGTCGGCGCTCCCTGGTTGCACAAACCCTGGATGAACTTGATTTAAAATTTGCATAGCTTTTACCCGTCAAATAGAGATTTATCTAATGGATAGCAGTATCCAGGTCATTTTGCAAATGACCCAGATGGTTGCTTTGGGATAGCTCACGATTGTGACTAAATACAATTGCCAATTGCCTTACTAACCACGATTGAGCATTGTTCACTTACTGATTACTAGTTTTTGCTCAGCACTGAACAAATTAAATGTTTGAGTTATCTCCCGTGTAATATAATTTATGCTGCAAAAGTGAGGTCACTATATTGAGTCGATTTCAAAAGACAATACTCCTTTTGTTTCTCCTTTATTGTGACCTCACTTGTTAGCATAAATTCTATTACACGGAAAACAACCCAAATGGTCAGTTTCTGAACATCTACAGTTGGTCAGGCACTGAAAAAGGAGCTGAGAATTCTTTGAATTTCCTATATAACATTTGAAATAATATATACTAATGATTTTACGCATCTGCAGAATGTTTACAATCAACAGTTACTTTGAGAAACAAAACATTATCTTTGATATAGTCTGTTGATTCCAATCCACGATTAGAAACGAACTGCGGGTAGCCAAAACCTAACGAGCCAGAGTTCATTGTTGGACGTTGAAAACTTTTCCAGTTGGGATCTGGACTAAATGACTGGCTAATATCCCGACGTGCTCTACGATCCTCGCATTGATCCATTAAAGTAAGGGTGATCTCTCCTTCAAAAGGCCAGCGCAGAAGTGCGTCGTATTCGCCCGGCAAGAGTCGTACGTAAAGAGACAAATGTGTGCCCTCGCCGCTACCATTACCGTATGGAAACAAAACAACTCTGAACTTGTATCCATAGCTAGAAGTATACAGTATGGGGCTTTGTAATTCATATCCAGGTTTTTGTTTTCCTTCGTTAAATCTTTCCCAGAACTTCTCGATTCGCCAAATTAGTTTGCTGTTATGATACGGTTTACAGTGGTCAACGACGTTTTTGAGTGAGTCGATTTCTTTCTGTTGTTGTACGGCAAGTTCACTAACTAGCTCGAGGTGTTTATGAACTTGGTCGTCTAGGTGACGCTGTAGAGCTCGCTGAGGGATCTGTGACACGATAAACATGTACCATGAGCAAAACCACTAAAAATATCACACTCAATGGTCATTACATCATTTATTACAATGTGAATCTAAAAACCGTGGCCAGACAGCAATATTTCAGAATTGTTGTTATTGGTCCTTGGCCACAGATAGCACACTTATGAAACCTAATTAAAAAAGAATTCTGATTGGGTATAAAAACATTCTTTACATATTTCTGTCTGCAAACGGTTTTTAGATTCGTACTGTAAAGGAATGTCTTCTATACTTCCATCTCCGTTTTCTATTCTATTTCTACGCGTGCAAGTGTCTTTCCTCTAGCTATTCTTCTCCGTTGACGTTACCTATACGCCTGGGGAGGGGGCTCCCATGTAAAAGTATCGGGTATGCGCGTCAGAATTTTTTTAAAAATACGAGATAAGAGATACCGCACGTCCTCTAAGAAGGGCGTGGCCAAGCTAATTTGTAACCCCTTAAGGTACCAACTAGAAATGTCAAAATGGTTAACAAGTCCAATGGTTGCACAACAGAAGCAGCTATTGGATTCTTTGATAATCGCAATTTTTAACAATGCTGACTCGTTAGTCACTTTCAGCGTGGTTCAGGGTGTTCCAAAAGATACTCCATATTGCTTAAACTTTTATCTGGACACCTTACGGAACCAAATCGATGATGCTTACCCCTAAAAGATACGACAAGCATCCGGCACGATACTTTTACATAATAGGCCTCTCCAGGACCTTTAGGGACACCTTAACAAAGGCTATCATACCTGTTGGTTACAGCCAGCATGTCTGAACGGACACGATATTACATTAGAATGGCAGTCACGTGATAGATGTCCATCAACCTGCAAAGACAAAAAATGCCATCAGTAAAGGTATAAAGGTATCACAAAACGAAGACCGCGGTAAACTGTAGTCTTCACGTGTGTCCCAGAATGCTTTGAGAAGTACAGCGTTCTGTGATTTACGTGAGGTTTGCTAGGGAGACCGCGTCAAATCAGCAGATGCAGACAACGGCTTTTTAACAAGCACACTCCTAGTAAAACAGGCAATACACTTCTGAAGTAAAGAAAGTACAGCTAATAGCCAGTCATTAAAACGAAAAACGAAAAAAAGGGTGCGTATCATTAACGTCAATCATGGGAGAGAAGCTTTCTTATAGATGAAGATGATTAAGAAATTTGTAGTTCCATTTTGAATAGTTCTTTTGCATCAAATCACAATTCCCTGGGATACGTCAGTATGTTGTAGCTTGTCTCGTCCATAAGGATCGGTAAATAATGTTGTGACTACCAAGTAGTGAACGTGTATACTCACCTCGCTTCTTGGTATCTGAGCTACACCACAGTTGTTGGGACAGCTGAGGGGAAATGACGGACAACTCTGATGATGTGTCTGAGAAATAAAGACGTTCGGCTTATCAAGCTAACGTACAACGTGCAATGTACAACAATAGGAACACAAAGTGAAGTTAAAACAGACGGAGGAATAAAACTTGAGTGCAGACTCTACGTTACTCTAGCCTCCTCCGCAGGCCACTCCTTTCTTTTTTTGGGTTTCCTTTGGCGTTTTTGTCTTATTTGGGTTTGCAGTAGATGTGATGGAAAGAGACTAGATCGAGAAGACCAACCGCCTCCCCATCGTCTTTTTTTAGACTAGTTTCCAGTATGTGTCAGTCAGTTTTGATTGATACAGGGAATCCAAGGGAGATACATGCGGAGAAGGCTGACATTACAGACAGACAGATACAAACACGTTCGTTTAAATTGACCACGGGAATTGCTCGGTTTCATATTGAAAAAGGGACTGGTTTCTAGTTGAGAAAAATACAAATTATTTAAACTATTCCTCATTTTTTTAAATCATTAAGAATTTGAGACCATATTTCAAGATAACATGTTAAAATGAATAAATTAAGAAACTTTGGTTAAAATCGGATAAATACAGACAAATTTATATTGAATATTACAAGAAATGTATGTAGTGGAGGGACAGTGTGTGAAGATGTTTTTTTAATGAATTATGCAGTTTTTGAAAACTAGAACCCAGTCACTTTTTTCAATATGAAACTGGCCAATACCTGCATATCTTCGTATTTAATCTGTACTCCACAATGCTGACATCTGGTGAGTCTGCGCGGACATTCATCTGACATGTGACGAGTAATTTGTCCCCTTAATATTCGTCTCCCACACGTACAGGTGAAGACATCCGAGTCCAGCTCCTCAGTCGACCTACTGAGATGATCGCGAGAACCACGATACAGTCCATGACCCCCAAATCCATCATTACCATCACGTCCAATTTGGTTGAGAGAAGCTGGGAATGAGATTGATCGATATGGCGGTGAAACGGTATTGATGGGTGAGATGTTGGTTCGACTTCGTTCTCTATTGCGGGCATTTTGTAAATCAAATCGTACTGTGCTCTGATGGTGCACGGTGCTTGGTGATCGTTTGTTGCCTCCACGTGGTGTTGGATTGGTTTGGCGGGAATTATAGGCACGGCAACGACCCAAGTGCTCCTATACAAATAGAAACGTAAAAGTGAATGAAGCCATATTATGGGAGAAGACAAGAAATCTTGTTTTCAGTATTTAAGACGCATGCGCAACAGTCCCATGCCATTCTGGTACCCAAAATGCATGGATAGCTACGGAACACTGCCCTCATCCCCACGGATGCCTTCTTTATCATCTAGAATTTCCAGTTTTCGTTTCTTATCAAATATTGTAACACTTCCGGTTCCATACACTCCATCTTCTCTGTAATTCAAAATTCCCTCGAATATATAGGATATGGATATTTTTTATAGAACTACACACTGAATCACGTTCGTTTACCCAAACATATTCATCAACTGACTTAAACTCAAAATTAAAAAACCCTTTTATTCTCGCACCTGTCTGTCTTTAAAAATAACTTCTGTGCCACAATGCTGACAATAAATCCATCTATTTGGACACTCGGATCGTAAATGTTGCGGTTTGTCTTGCTTGCGCATGCGTGCGCCACATCCACTAGGGCATGTGATCATGTCTTCGTGACTTGGTCGCCGTTGGATAGTACAGCTATGAGTCTGAGACACAAAACACAAAAACATTGTATGTTATATTCCAATTGATAGCATAGTGTCGCAAATGTAATGCTGCGTATTCGAAAGAGACGATTTACATAGGGCATCTAAGGATAACAGGTCTTTTGTAGTACTGATTGAGTTGCCCCATTTAAATAGACGTATATGTGTCTATCTATCTATCCCAATAATCTCGTCTTTACAAAAAGGCCTTTATAAATATTTGGTTAGTATAATCTATAACAATATAACAATATATAATATATAATATAAAATGTATAATTTATATTGTTAACCAGGCTGTGCTAAAGGACAAAGCAAAACAAAATTGTTCACGCCCATTAATTGACAACAGTAGCCATTCCTTTTAACGAGGATGTGAGAAGATTAAGCCGATTGAAGCTGATTCCAACTGTTCGCTAGTCGTCGAGACGTAGTTCCAACTTTATCTTTAAATGCGCAAACTTTAAATTAAACTTATATGTGAACTGGAATGTAGCTTGCCTGGGTTACAGAACGATTTCGCAGAAAACGGTCTGCAAAGCAGGCAGAGGCTAATCTCGCGTTAGAATGTCGTTAAAATTATTCAAGATTTTTAAAAATAGGTATAACAATCTGCGGTTTGCATGAATAATATTTGTATCTCTTTACCCGTAAATGTTCAAAGGCTATTTCACGGCGACATCTTGAGCACGTTACCCGTCTCTTGGGACAATCACGATGTGTGTGTTCACTCATTCTTCTCTTCTGTATTTTCTCGCCACAGATGTATGGACAGTCGGCAAGTACGTATTTGCAATCGTCTAGGTGATTCTAAAAAAGAAAGAAATGAATCGTTTATGTTGATCTCAACTCGGTTACACTTGTGTGCAAAACGAAAACAAATGGCTGAACTCGAGATTGTAGACATTATCATCTACACGCAAGAAGCATAACCTTTAGCAACAGTGTCATCGTTATCATCTCGTCATCATCTGCATCGGTGTGATCGTCACCGTCATCGCTGAGTATTAACATGATCACCATCCACAAAAACAACAGCGTAGCCAACATGATCGTGTTTTTTTCATCAGCATCATCAACAATCGCTTTACGTCCGACAACGACTTTCATGAAATGACAACATGTTGTGTGCAGCGAGGCCATCAACAGAGGAAGAAATGTATTACAATATTAAAAAAACTAACCTTAAGTCTCTTTAACTGCCCTTTCCACTTGCAGCCTTCTTGGTATTGATCACAAATAACGGTAAGGGACATAATCATCTGATTAGTTACATCATCGGCGTAAATCTAAATACAAATGAATGCTTGCATTGATATATGAATTTTCAAAAGAAAAAAATAAATAGAATGAATGTACGTCGTAGTTAGTTTCATCAACCATAAATTTAATCAATCTTTTAATGTCATAACTTTCGTCCGATCATCAAAAGGGATATAAATACGTTATAATCAACAAGGAAACTTTCAAAGTCAATCCCGAACTGTCCACTAAGAAATCAATAAAAAAAGAAAAGAAAAAAAGAAAAGAAAAGAAAAAGAAAAAATACAAATATATGGAAAAATATGAATTGTTCCGCGAAATTGGTATAGTCCTTAATTGGTGCGACACAATGAAAATGCGCTCGTCGATCCTAGACGTCAACCGCACCTTACATGACCTTTGCAAGAAGTTATTCCTACTAACAAATTGTACATAATCCAGACGTCGTATCAGATTTGCGATTGATTCAAAATGTTAAGATAACCGGTTATCAGAATCCAGTCATCACAGACAGAGAGAGAGAGAGAGATCGGATGCAATGAACAGACTGAGAGCGGTCCTGCCAGTACTCATCCATCTATAGATACAAATCGATTAAACAATACTAATGTCTGGAGTAGAAGAACTACGTACAGACGATAATGGCACATTTACAGATGAATCAAATATACATGGTTTGAAAAAATGCGTTTCTTTTTCGCATCTCTCTGTTTTGCTAAACGTAGCTACACCTCTCTTGAATCGGTTTCAATGAGCTAAGGTTTATATTCCTAAAACATTGAGATTTTTTTCGGATTGAAACACGGCGAGTTGTGGCCAATTCCACAGCTCGCCGTGTTTCAATCCAAGAAGATCTCAGTGTTTTACAATAACCGAACACGAAAGCTTCAAGACTACTTTTTTCCCCTGCATGATCAAATTCTCCATCTTCTAAAAGAATCCTGATTTTTGGATTATTCCTATTCACTCTATTCGTGCGATCGACTAAACGATTTTTCTGACTGAAAATCTGATTAGAGAACAACCTTTTTGTTTCAAAGACCCTCGCAAAGACAAGAGATCCCTAAGATCCTATGATAACTTTTTCAAAAGAATTTGAGTGCATAGACTTCGACGCCCAGCAGTACATTAGTATTGCACTTTCCGGATATTTAGCCCGGATACTAGTTAATGTAGATTTGACATGTTTGGAGAACAACGTTTACCTGGAAGCGAACAAGACCTTTTTTCATGGCATCAAACAGACAAAAACGGAAACTAATCAAAGTTGTTACATGTTTCTAGAATTTGATTTATAATATCTATGACAGAACAACTTGTATTTGTATTATTTGTTCTCGATTCCGTTATTCTACATCTCTTTTATCCCGCTTGCATTCCCTATATCCCGTTCGCCGAAAATCGTCAAATCCCGCATACAGCAAAGCCTTCTAGACAATTTGGAAGATAGGTAAAAAATCATGATAATAAAAGACAGAAAAAGCATATTCGTTATGATAGCGCGATAAGTGAAAATGTGTAATGTTTTTTTTCCCACGTTTCCAGGCCTCTGCGATTCGCGAACGGATTGGTACCCCGTCTTGCACCTCCGACCAATTTACTTTTGTAAAGATTATTGGAATAAAACTGCACAACTGAAATCTAGAAGCATATGTACTTTTCGTGCTTCGAATTCCTAGTCGATGAAATCAAAGTCAACAAAAAACGTATCTTGAAAATGAAATCGTCCCGTTTCGAATTCTCTGTAACTTTTACACAACGTAATAGCTTCGAATGCGTGAAATGTGTTTTAATTAATTAGTAACAATCTGTGGAAATCCGTGTGTGTGAAAAAGACAAACGAATTTCTGAACATTTTACGCACGTTCGAAACTAAGGCTGTGTAAAAATGAATTCGAAGCTGGACTATAGTAGATGCAGACGTACCTGGCTATAGTCGATGCTTGAGCTATCCACGGGGCATTTTAATCGACCACTTCTGTATAAAGAAGAATCCATTGATTAACAAGTGCTATTACGCGTTCAATAAGCACTATATATCAAACGCCTGCTTCAACAACGGTCTAGGCCTCAAGCGTTCATTGCCATTGGCAATCAAGATAAGACTCAGCATAAGCGGTTATCTATGCGTCAAGGAGATTAAACAAACATTTCGAAAACGATTTCATTGAAAAGATAGCGGCACAAAATGCATGGGAAGATCAACAGCAGTGAAAAGATAATTTTCCAAAAGAGCGCAACTAGACGAAAACAAATGTCGCTCGACGGTTCTCGTTTGTGTCATAGTGTTTGTTTTTGAAACAATGTCAAGAATGTTTCAATGTTTAATGAAATGTTTCCAATTGAAGAAAGTAAAGTTTCGCCCTGTGACCTTGATAAACAGACACTCAAAGACTACTGTTTGGATATCGCTCTGAGTTTACAATGGTCGTTAACAGAAACTGAGTAAACAAATACACCAAAGAGCAAACATTTGTTCTAAAACAAAAGAACGAGCCAAGTTTATCTCGTTCACACATTAAAAACAATTAATAGGAAACAACATTGGACATGAATAGCGGAAATAGTTTACTCTGAAACATCATCAAATGTATCAGATCCGTTATAATATCTGTCGTTATCAGCATCGTCGTTTTCTTCATTATCATATATCATTACGAACAAATCATCACCATCAATCGTCATCAATATATGCATCTGATCCATCATCATCTCTGTCGTCATCAGCATCAGCATCGTTTTCTTTTTTCCTCATTATCACCATCAATCATCAGATTATCATGATCATCATTAGATATACCCATCACCACCGTCGTCATCGATGTCATCAGCATCATTATCATCATTATCATCAACAAACATTGTTATCCTGATTCTCTTTATCATTGCCATCAAACTATCAAAGAACAAAAGTTCCTGCATGACTCGTGATTCGCAGCACAAGATCAGAAGATCATCAAAAATATCGTGACTTTCGATAAAACAAACAAACAAATAACTCACGCAAGCGAGCTTACGAGGTGGTTCAACCCCTCGTTATCCTTTTTCGCTGGTTTTTCGAGCTCGAGGGCTTCGCGCGCACATGCACATATTTGTTCTTGCAACGGCGTATGACAAACGTATGACATGTCGGTGTTTCGTTTGGGATGAACGAAACTTAGTTCAGATTTATAACCGCGAGTTGTTCCGGTTCACCGAGATATCTCGGTCTGCAACTTCTTAATTTTTTAAACCACGAGTTTTCTTTATCTCAGTGTCGATTTGTAAAATGTTCTCACACTGACTGTTCCTAATAGTACGCAACGTTATCAGTAGTTGACGTCACGTCTCGTTATTTAAGCCAATATATCTACACCACGCCCAACAACAGATCATTGTCGGTATTATTAACCATTTTATTATCTAACAAGGGAGGGGTAGTAAGTGTACTGTCTTTGCTTCACCACGCCCAACAACAGATCATTGTCGGTATTATTAACCATTTTATTATCTAACAAGGGAGGGGTAGTAAGTGTACTGTCTTTGCTTCACCACGCCCAACAACAGATCATTGTCGGTATTATTAACCATTTTATTATCTAACAAGGGAGGGGTAGTAAGTGTACTGTCTTTGCTACACCACGCCCAGCAACAGATCATTGTCGGTATTATTAACCATTTTATTATCTAATAAGGGAGGGACAGTAAGTGTACTGTCTTTGCTACACCACGCCCAACAACAGATCATTGTCGGTATTATTAACCATTTTATTATCTAACAAGGGAGGGGTAGTAAGTGTACTGTCTTTGCTTCACCACGCCCAACAACAGATCATTGTCGGTATTATTAACCATTTTATTATCTAACAAGGGAGGGGTAGTAAGTGTACTGTCTTTGCTACACCACGCCCAACAACAGATCATTGTCGGTATTATTAACCATTTTATTATCTAACAAGGGAGGGGTAGTAAGTGTACTGTCTTTGCTACACCACGCCCAACAACAGATCATTGTCGGTATTATTAACCATTTTATTATCTAACAAGGGAGGGGTAGTAAGTGTACTGTCTTTGCTTCACCACGCCCAACAACAGATCATTGTCGGTATTATTAACCATTTTATTATCTAATAATGGAGGGATAGTAAGTGCAAACGGGCAAACATGAAGAGTTCACAAGAGTCAACATGAGAGTTTCGACACTGCTACTATCAGAATGGGCCGGTACATTCGAATTCACTTTCCTTAACGGGCAACCCCACCCTCTCTCGGACTAATAGCACTCAATCAAGATGGCCATTTTAGTGCACATGTTAATATTATAGCAATGTCGTTAGCAGATTTCCCTGTGGCGTCATTTTTGTCACTTTACATTCCTGTAAATCCCATACACTAGCCCGGGCAAGTCTGGCATAGAAAGAAAAGCGCCGGAAAGGCGCTGTTCCATTGAGTGACAGTGAATTACTTTGAACCTTTATCAAGTCGTTGCGCAAAGCCCACACACACTGTCTTCTGATGGTATCTAGAGCTGATTATCACTAGATGTCACCTTAGGGACGTATCATTAATTGATTTTGAGTGAGTAATATTATGGTCGCGAAGGAATTTTTTATCTTGGGCTATAGTCGGCTTTTTATTCTCATCGTGTACAATAGTTTCCATTGGTGCTTTTGTTTTGCAACATGTGTTTTTGCTGTTTTGATGCTATGCTCGGTTTCTTTTAATATCATTGCCCACCTCTCAAATATCAAATGGTTCGTCCCTATTCAAGACGGGCTGTGAAATCCTTAGATGACCAAGTGTGCAGTGAGGTTACAGGCGTACCAAGACCGAAATGGCCGAAACATGAACGAAACATATTAGTTAGCAGAAATAAATATTTTTTTTGAGGGGGATAGAAATGTTCGCGGTTATAGTGTTTGAGTTGCCCTAATGCACTATGACGTCACGGAAAAACAATCTATTGTTTTTTTTAACGCAAAGGATCATGAAGGGGGTTAAATCAACGTAAATGCACAGTAAATTCCTAAAGAGAATTCGGATCGCTATTAGATACACAGAATAATATATATGTACTACATATTATTAATATATATACACCATTAATATGACATAATAACCTGCTTCTATATAGGAGCAAATGTTTTCAAATTATCTATTAGATTTGGCGACTCTGTCCCCTACTTAAACAAACCGTGACGTCATAATGTAAGAGCTGCTTGAGTTCAGATTTTATGCTTTGAAATTGTCAACAAGCACCACTATTTATTATCACGGGCGGGTGGTCGTGTCACCAATGACCACATGCAGAATCGAATTAGACTATATTCTGATAATGTCTTTAATGAATTAAAAATATAAATTATTACCGGCGTATATGGAATCTTTCTGTTCGGTCTGAAATTTTAGGAACCGGCCGCACAAAGCTAAGGTAGATAGAGAAGACTCTGCTCGCCTGGTAGGTTAGTAGGAAAGCTGAAATGTACCGACTGAATCTTGCATTTTTGACCGGCAGGTTGAATTCCCTCACGCACGAAAACTATATCTGTGTCATAGTTTACAAAAAAAATACATCAAATATCAATTAAAACTTTCTGGCGTTTTCTGTATCATGAAAAACATCTTTAAAATTGTATTGTTTTAATATTAATGTTCATTTATAATTTATTATCGCATTTATATTTTGAAAATGGCAAATTAGAAAAAATGTTAATCACTAAAATGCGCCATATACTTTGTTATTAAAGTTTATTAGTGAGTACAATAACAGTTCAATAATAATGATAATAATATATTCATTGATACAGTGCGAAATTGGAAATAAAAGACCGTTTTTTTTTACATTGACACAAGTTTGACTCTTGAATTGTTTCGAAATTATAAAACAATTATCTGGCTTTGTTTCAGTCGTTTTTTTAATTGTTTATGAGATGTTTTATACTAACAATTGTATTGCCTCAATATTAGCACTTTTTTTACTGATAAAAATGTTTGCATTTTGCTCTTCTTTTTGGGAAGTTACAAATTTCATAAGTGCGAATATATATGTACATATTCAAACCGCTATAACGAAATACCGTATATTACTGCCATTTTGATTATGGGATAAGTTTTTACATCGATAGATAGACGTACTTGAAACAAGAATTAATTGATCAAATAAGTTTTAAAATGATTTGTTGTTTTATTTGTAATCGAATTTGTATATCTAGCTTTTGTTTTCTAGTTCGAAGGATAAAATTTTAAATTATTTCTCAATTATATCAAATTCATCAATAAACGTATCTCAAATTCGGAGCTTTTATACGTTTTAAAATATAGAATATGCCACACTTGCTTTCGTCAATGTTAATATCAACAATTTCACGACATAATTTGATTATTTTGTAACTTATAGAATAATATATAGAATATACCGTTTCAAAACTTACCATCAATATTGCAAGCAAGAAATCGTGATGATCTTGATGCGTGAAGATAATAGAAATAACGTCTATTGTGGGAGAATATTCTAGTCAACGAAGCTTGGAGAAATGATTGATGCATAGTCATTGTATATGTAATTATTTTAATATCAACTAAATTAAGATCCAAATATGCAGATTACAGAACGTTGCAGATTTTCGATTGTTTCAAATGAAAACAGTTATTTTTTTTGGAATTGAAATAGTTTTGCTGATATTGAGTCCAGTGTTGTTTTTCTGGGGTCATTAATATCTATACATGAAAATTAACCTTTTTCTATTTTGGAATTAATAATGTACTCTAGAAGCCATAAATAAAGCATTAAAAAACTATAAGTTGCATTTTTACAAATATAAAAAAAGTACGCGTTTTTTTACCATAGTATCAATTTGAAAATAGAGTTTGATGTTACCAATTTATTTCATTCTTCTGGTTTTGATGGTTTGACACATATCAGATGAAAGTGAAAGCATTAGGCAAATGAAACTCTCGGTCAATGACCCCCGAGGAAGCGCGGGAATTAAGGCAACATTGCCAGGGTTTTTAACACTATTTTAACAGCCACTTTCCACAGGGAAGCTCGGTAATTAACAATATTTTAACGACTAATAAAATAAAATAACGGCTAACTGAGTCGTTGTCCCTGAGGGAAAAGCTGTCACTTTAACACTGGAGGACTATTACTTTCCCTGAGGGTATGGAGGCTGGGGTTTCAATTGACTAGTGCATAACTTCAAACAAAAATAACTGATGAGAGTATCTGCTAAGGCTGCTTTATACACAGGGCTGGCTAATATAAGATTATGCAGTAACCATGTTATAGGAGATATTATACCTGAGCCTACAGCTCTTTTGTTTCAATGCCATACAAGTGAGGCATTTGTCTGAACACTATTGAATTGACCCGAATGCTTCACTTGAATGATTTTTAAAACACTATTTTTAACATTTAAACATTTAATATCAATTATAGATCCAGGTTAAATATCTGCTGTTAATGTCCAGAGGCAGATTTAGAGGAAGAATGCAAGGGGTATGCACCCCCCCCCTGAAAGGATTTCACGCCTTTGTATTCTTAAATATTTTCCCAAAATATCCTCAGTATTTCCTGTTTACTGGGTAGTGCACCCCACTCCTGAAGACGGTGCACCCCCTCCTGGAAACAATCTCCTGATTTCCCATTGATATTTTGTTTATATATGTGATGTTGAAAAGACAAAGCAAACATGACAGCCCCATTTCACACCAGATTAAAAACAACCAGTTGTCCCTAACATTACCAGTGCATGACTAAGACACATACACAAAACAGTGGTGGTGACCCTTATTTGAATGCTTTGTGTCCTGTTGTCAGTTAGGTAAACTGCTTATATACTGTATAAATGCAGAGATGGTACATTTTAAGGGTCACAATTACCATTAAATGTGTCCTGGAGTCATTTATTTTTACTTTTTCAGACATATATGCTAAAGTTTCATGGCATGTCAATACACAGGAAAAACAATTGTGATTCCCACTGTGGGTTTAGTTTGGATCTTTGTTGAGAAAATGCTACATAACCCAACATTGGGTTCAAATTTACCCATATTTCCTCCATTCAATGGGAACATTTCCCATCTTTGGAGACTTGGCTATTCAATTTTTCCTGTGAGAAAGAAACATCGCACAAGTGTTACAGTGATGGCTTTTCCCCAGCCATCAGGGACAAACCATCACTGAATGATTCTATTTAGTTTCACGATCATACAGTTAAAAAGGCCTGATAAAATAGCCTAAAATTCCAGATTTGGAATATTTAAAGAAGCTGTCTCAGCCAGGATGCTTTGCAGCCCTGTGGTCTATCAAAAGCTTAGAGAGGCCATTTTCAAGGTGACTGAAAATAGCCACTAGAGAAATAAAATCTCCACATTGTCTCACTCACACCATACAAGTGAATTCTTTAAAGTTCCTTATTGGTTATTAATTGATTTTTTGAAGATATTTTGTATAGATTTGTTTATTTTACTCATA
Organism: Diadumene lineata; assembly: GCA_918843875.1. Lineage (NCBI taxonomy): Eukaryota > Metazoa > Cnidaria > Anthozoa > Actiniaria > Diadumenidae > Diadumene > Diadumene lineata. Next base: position 16,739,675 of record OU974070.1, on the reverse strand, counting down.
TGTAAACAAAAACAGAGGAGTGCAAAGCATAGTGGCTGAGACGGCTCCTTTAAGAAGCCCAGCTTTCTCCAGGGATAAGGGGAGGGGTGAGTTTCAATTGACCAATGCAAAAAACTTCACTTTTAGCACTGTCAACTTTATGAAGTTATTGTTTTCAAGTTGGGACCTTTTAGAAGTATGCATTGTCATGCCAACAGATAAGACCATGGTACCTTTTATTGTAACCATTTAAATTAAGTGTATGCACTTTAGCCTATTTTTCATTTGTAATTGATGTTATTGTATTTGTTGTGTTTCATTCCCTGACCAGCTCCAGTTATACAACAATCCTGTATAGTATGATAAAATTTTTTACCCTCCAAACTCTTGTTTCAATTTATCAAGGATATAGTTCATTTAATTACTCTCAAGCACCCACTTGAGAGCATGCACAGAAAATAAAAGTAAAAACTATTTAATCCAACTAGAAAAAACCTTATTATAAAGCTTTCCAATAGTAAACTGTACATTTGAAATGACCGCAAATTCAAGTTAATCCATCTTGTCAAAAAAAATAATCTCTGAATACATTTAACCATTTAGGAATTTAAATCAATGTTGACATGAAGGATTTACATGAGTTGTTTATGTACAGTTAATTGCTGTCTTGAAAAAGAAACCGCACAAATCAGCAACAACAATGGCAGGAAATTCTACGAATAGTTTGTGCACAACACAAATTACTGATATAAAAAAAATTACTGGTTAGTTTTTCGTTTGTTTAAGCTTGGGAAGAAGTGCTAATTGCAACGTAAACAAATTTGCATAGCTAATAGTAACAAGAAATAATGCAAAACATGTTATCGAGCTGTTACTGTTGGATGAATTTTCTGCAAGCTACAAGCGAAGGTTATTTCGGGACCTTTTGCCGGCTAGACGGTTCAGTATAAATATGAAACTCAAACAATATAGATTTATGAATTTAAATAGAAACACAAATGATCAGGTTTTTCATGTTAAAAACGAAACAAAATAAATCATTTGCAATTACAAATTCAAGAACGGTAATTGACTTTAGCTTAACAATTTGTGTTGGGGACAACTCGACTCCAGACGAAAATGTAGCAAGAAGTTATCTGAACATCTCTTGGTGAGCGATTAAAATATACAAATATCACTTTCGAAACATTTCGGAGAGGAAAAACCTTAATCAGTATTCAAGTATAGCAAAAAAATCACCAAATTTGGCATTAAGTTGACAACTAAAAGTGTAAACTTTGAATGACTGAAATAAATTCGACCTGTACATTGATCAATTTACGTTGAAATACTCAGCAAATAGACTTCGGTATGAATCAAAACGACTAAAACTCGATTACAAAGAATTCATAAAAATGCAAAGGACCGAAAATAATACAAAACAATTAATTGGAAATATAATTTTTATGGCTTTTTTTACTATTGTAAACATACCTTAATGATATTTGCCTATGTTGTTTTGAATTATTTTCATTGTTACAATTTTTATTCGATAATAATGAGAAAAGAACACGAAATTGTAAAATTGCAAAGTTTCCCATAGTTTATCAACTTGTCCTGCAGAAAGATTCTTATGTTTCGCAACGATTACAATATTCAAAGCTGAATCGTATTCTTGAATATTGGAGTTTTTCGAAGCGCCTTGAGGTGCCTCTCGCATCGAGCAAGCGGTGAAGTCGATCAGTGTTTTTTGAGCGCACAATTCTCACTATCTTGAGAAAGATAACATTAAGAATAGTTTACAACAAGTTAAATTACTTACCTCATATCGCTTAGAGCAGTGTTGAGGCAGGAATCACAAAAACGGTGTCCACACACTGAAATTTGAACGGCATTTCGAGCGGGAAGGTGGCAGATTCTACACAGCAAATTTTCACTTACAGCTGGAGTAAAATAAGACCTATGACCAGCCATCTTAAGTGTAGAAATTCAATCTACAGTTCCCCTAAGCCGTGATTACAGTTACCATGTGAATTGTAAAACTTTCGATCGATCTGCCATCTGCATTGTCAACAGAAAATGTTTTGTGAATAATGAGTGTGACTGCAGTCAGCGTCACGCATGCGTGGCATGATGTCATGCCACAAGCGTGACAGCACATCCAACTGACAATGCCGAAAGGAGATGACAGCTTGAAAAGTGTGTTTACTTAACAAGATAACATTATTGTCTTTGAGAATGATAATTGCCTTTTAATCTTCCCTTAAATTCAAAACATCCATTTCATGATTTAAAGGGCTAAAATGATAGTATAAAAGTTTGCAAGAAACAAGGATGGAATGCGTGACACGAACGCTTCCCAGTAACGCTCTGTGTTTCCTTCCGTTGCTATTGTTGAAAGTTAATCTTATTTTCACCGTGGCTTTGTCCCCTTTATATTATTGACAATGGGTATATGAATCACAAAAAAATTAATTACGGCAACTTAATAATCAAAATTGTTGTACAAACATGATTCAGCGAACAAGAATGTGAAAGTCAGGTTGCAAGATGATCAAGCTTTCGAAATCTGAACAAAAATGAAATGAAAGTTTACCTTCAAGACATACGATAATTTTTGTATCAACCAGATCAACACACAGATAAAAGTATACTAAAAAATAGTACCCGAACCACCCAGAAGTCATGTCAGTTGAAATGTTTTTAGCAGTCAGGTCGTCCTAGTCTGCATCCCCCCCACCCATAAGGCTTAGCGCGCAAATATATAAAAAACGTTTTCGTTCTCAAACTGGCGCTTAGCACAATATCCCTCATAAGGCTTAATGAGCACTAATGAATCTAATAGGACTGCACGGGCCGGGACTTCAATGGCACCAACCTGACCTCATGGGCCTTTGTATTCCAGGGTAATCTAACGCATCATCGAAGAGCGTCAAGATTAGAAAAAAGGTCGAATTTGAAGTAACCTCTCAGTGATAACGCAAATTCACTTTAAGACAGGGGCCGGTTGCACGAAGCCTGAATAGCGGATAAATCGCTATCCACCGGATAAATTCTAAAGAAATCCTTTGGAGTGGATAACTTTATCCAGTGGATAACTTTATTCAGGCTTCGTGCAACCGGCCCCAGACGGTTAGGGCAGGCTGACTCAGGAAACTTAGTCTCACACTAGCAAATCTATATCAATTGCCCAATCAAATTTTGTTCGAGATAATTTGGTTGATCTTGAGCCATTTCGGACCTTTTTATATAAACGGGTACCCTTGTTCCACCCAAACTCCCGATTCACTAGCCCTTTCAGAGGCTTATATGAACTTTTGGAAAATCACATAGTATCTTAACTCCCAATTCTCAATCACGAGGTTTTAACTCTTTGCCATAAGTAAAACCATTTTTAAAAAAGTTTATGAAAAAAAGAAAATATAGAACAGGGAAAAGGATCAAATACAGCGGGAGAACTGCGAAAGATAAGCTAATAGCAAAAACAATAACTAATAATCAGTTTTTGTCAGAATTTTTGGTTATTTTCACCAGCACTTTCTGAAAATGTTATTTAAACCAAAGAAACGTTTTGTCTCAATTTGAGTTTCATAAAGAGCTATTGAAAATATACAAAAGCTCAGGAAACTGAAACGTTATTTTGATCGTGAAATATTGGAAAAAGTGCTATACAAAATTATTATTGTTGTTATTAGTATATCTTTTGCAGTTTTCGTCCTCTATTTTATACCTTTTCCTTGTTGTGTGTTTGTTTACAATATTGTGCTCATTAGCATAAAAATTTTAGTCGAGAAAATTGCAAACTGAACAATAAACTGAGAAGATATATGCTATATAAGCAATCTATCGACCTTTTTGCTCTTTACATGCGAAACTTTTCGAGATATCAGTTTTCAAATATGCTGGGTGGCAAAACGCTAATGAGCCAATGTATTCTCTGCCGAAACTAGAGATTTGTAAATTTGCTTCACACCAAACGTATTGAATGTCTAAAGCTAAGATTTTATTAATAAGCTAGTTTTATTATGTTCTTTAAATATTCAGAATAGTTTTGGTGTAAATGTGGCTCAAACGTGAAATTCATATGCTAATGAAGCAAAATGTAAACAATGACGTCATAGATACATCGGCCTACATATGCCGTATGTTGTAGCTGGTGTTGGGCTTCCTGTGATTTGGTTTCCCGCCAAACTCGTTACCAGTTCACAGTTTTTCTCTTTGACCTCTTCCAAGAATTATTTAACCGTTGAAAATCAAATCTTCAATGCAAAACAACTTGAACTCGTAGTTTCCACATTTTCGTCTTTGTTGTTTAACAATGCCGTCTTTTAATTGGCAGCACCAACTGCACACAATACGAGACCGAAGTGAATATGCATTCAAAAATTCATTGCTATGCGATTTTGCATTTTCCGTTGAGGACCAAGATGGCACTATAAGTTATTTACATGCAAGTAAATATTTATTAGCTATTGCCAGCCCTGTGTTTGAAGTCATGTTTTACGGGAATGGAGAGAAAATATTTTAAGTCCCTGATCAGCTTCATCTAGGAGGCCCATCCAAGAATGGCTTGGAACAATTTCTTTCTTATATTCACACCGATCGCGTCAAACTTGACGATGAAAATGTTATCGATGTACTCAACCTTGCTCAGCACTACATGGTCTCTGCACTCGTTGAAGAATGCAGAAAATTCATAAAAACTGAACTGTTAAAACCTGAAACTGTGTTTGCAATTTTACCTGAAATAGAAGATGACGAACTAAAGATGCATTGTTGGGACATAATCGACAAGCATACTGATCAATCGTTATTGTCATCGTCATTTTTAGATGTGAGCATTGATCTACTACGTCAAGTGCTCTACAGGGACAGTCTAAGAGTCAAAGAAGTAGCTTTGTTTCAAGCTGTGGAGCGATGGGCTTCAAAAAGTGTACACGATCATGGTTTGGACAATAATGGCGAAACAAAGCGACGTGTTCTTGGCGATGATACTATCAGGTTGATAAGATTTCCACTGATGTCAGCGAAGGAGTTTGCAGAAATTGTACTTCCTACAGGGATGCTGGAATTGAAGGAAGTCACCGAAGTCTTTCAAAGGAGCAAATCAATTTCTGCAGCCACCGCGTTTTTCTCCAATACGCACAGGTAAAATAAAAATTTAAATCAAACTGACAGCCCTTTCATCTAGATTTTTTAAAAAACTTTCCCATTTAGGGACCGATCATTATTTATCGCCTGGGGGGTGCGGAGGATTTTTTCTAGACGCCGTAAAATTTAACAGATTCCCCTCTTCAGCATCATAAAATTATGATGATCTCCCCACATGGGTAGGAAATACCCGGTTTTCCCCCCCCCCCCCCCCCCCCACACACACACATATAAGTATATATATGTACAATTTTGAACGATTTTAAGCAATTTTGAGCGATTTATAGCAATATTGAGCGATTTTGAGCTATTTTAAGCAATTTTGCGCGATTGTAAGCAATTTTGAGCGATTTTAAGCAATTTTGAGCGATTTTAAGCGATTTTGAGCGATTTTAAGCAGTTTTCAACGATTTTAGGTGACTTAATGTCCCGAGTTTAGCCTTTCCAAAGGAAAAATGTAAATGAAAATTGTAAATGAAAATTGTAAATGATGGCCCCCTTTCCAAGTTGTCATTTCCATCTGATCCCCCCTTTTGCTTTTATGAAAATGAACTGATCCCTCCCCCCCAAAGTCCTCCGCCCCCTCCCCCCCAGGCGATAAATAATGACCGGTCCCTTCTGTAAAGGCCGGTTCACACTAGGCGACAAGTCGCAGCGACTTGTCCTCACGACATGTCACCTCAGTGTGCATTGGTTCAATATTTGTCGCCAATACATCTGATTTTGTCACTGCGACAATTTCCGCCAAAAATACCTAGTACACACGGGGGGGAAATTGTCGCTACGACCTATCGCGGGAACAAGTCGCTGCGACTTGTCTCCGCGACATGTCGCCTCAGTGTGCACTGGTTCAGCAATCCCAACCGGTTGCATTTCATGCGGCAAGTCGCAGCAACAAAATTCTGTCGCGGCGACAACAATTTTCGCCAAAAAATGTTAGTACACACGGGAGGAAATTGTCGCTGCGACTTGTCGTCTAGTGTGTATCGGCCTTAAATGACCACTGTACTACAAAAACAGTCATCGTGTGGTAACCAAAATATGTGCGTCAGCTCCGATAGTTGCCACAGTTTGTCCAGCCTGCGACAGTGGCAGTCAGTCTTCTCTCCGAAGATGCCTTTTTAAATAGATTTATTGTATCGTTGTCTTAATTAATCATGTCATCTTTACATGAACAGGTTATTCCTCGACCCTTATAAAGATATATTGGAGCCCGATTGCCGGTTTCAGGAGGTTTTTAAAGACTCGTTTAGTGGTATCCCCAAAGGATTTCTAAAATCCGGTTTTGATTTCAGCGTCAACAAGGAAATATATCTAGTTGGGGTGAGACTTTTTGGAAGACGAAATTATGAGCATCGCGTTACAATACGAATTCAACAATGGGATGGTAACAAGCAACAATATTCCACAATGTTTAAGTTCTTTGCAAGATGTCAGACTAAAAGGGAATTCATGATCATCAACAGTGAAATTGAGCTATTAAATACAGTGTCTGTCATATTCGATTTGCCATTTAAGCTAGATCCTGGTATTTTGTACCGACTTCGGTACAAAATGAAATGCCCTCCATCTCATTATGGCCGTAACGAAGCGTCAGTTGTTTTTTGTAGCGATTTGAGGATAACTTACGATAATCCTTATATAAGGATCGATGACGACATCTACCGCAATTCAGCTAGTACACCCATAATTGGTGGGCAGATAGACAATCTGTTATTCAAAAAGTAACGCTCGCTAACTGAGAGACGCCTGCGGAGGAGGCTAGGCTATATACTGTTAGGCAAGGTTTTTGATAGAGTGCACGCACTAAAATTGTACAACCTAAATACCACTAAATAGTGCTATTTTAAGCTAATTCTATTGTTTTCTTTTGTTTAATTAGCGCTATTTACCATTAAATAGTGACAACTGTTGCACACTTTTAGTGCGTGCACTCTATATAAATGCAAATAACAGATTTACTGTAACATTCTTGTAAATAGCACAAAATAATAATTTAAGCAATTGATTGTTTGGTTCTAATGCTTTTATTTGTTGCTATAAGTTCCATATGAAAAGATCTAGGGATTTCGCTGTAATCTCAGCTACCATAGAATTCAGACAAGTCTCATGTAACTGTTAAACCTCATTGTGACCATAGCTCGGTGTTCATATAAAAAACGAGTTGTTCCGGGTTGAGAACTGTGTACCAAGTTAATTAGTTTGATTGATGCGCAAAAAGTTTGCTAGCGTATGTTACAATTTTCTAAACATCTGAAAAGAGACAAGACGAAACTTTTGAAGTTGACAACCCTTTGAAGAAGCGCTTATAAAGAAGACGAAAACGCAACTCGCCTGTAGAGCTTTAACTTTTAATATAAAAAGCTTGTAAAACCGGATTGGGCAAAAAAAAAAAAAAAAAAAAATATCGAGCAAAGAATTAAACAGAGAAAAAAATATCGTGCATGCAGATGTGCCAATAAAAAAAAGTAAGTTTGACGTCACGTCACTCATTAGTCATTTGAATACTGATGCTATTTGTCCCTTATCGTTGGCATCCCGGAGTACGCTCTTCTATTTGTAAAGTATCATATATTTAAAATATCAGCAATATCTATCTATCTATATATATATAGATTTTATATTCCATACAGATCGGACGCGAATATTGTATATTACTTATAAAATGTCTAGATTAATGCAGCTATTCTAGAGTAATGTTTTTGAAATTAGATTTAATTTGGCCGAGATATTTCAAGCTAAACCTTATGCAAATCAGGACGATTTCTGGATAAAATATATAGATGCCTTCACGGTAGTGATTTTCTATTGTTTTGAGGTCATTAATTATTCATGAATTTTATAAATATATATATATATACAGCAATATGCAGAAATTATGAGCCACCACCAAGTATATAAATAAGTACATATCAAAAACGCCTTATTATGGGATATCCTCACTGGTATATATATATATACATATATATATATATATATATATATATATATATATATATATATATATATATATATATATATATACATATATATATATATATATATATATATATATATATATATATATATATGAGTCGTGAAAACTTAAATTGGGTCTAGCTGGCGAAGACCCCTTTGATGCACATCTTTTTCGTTTTTCACTTTTCTTTCTTTCGAAGTCGATGTTTCTCAGTTCAGAAACCCTTAGACCCTATTTAAGTAGTCACGACTCATCATATCACGGAAATACTAAGCAAAGCATAGAATCGAAAAATCGAAAATTCTCGATTGTAACGCTCATATATATATACCTAACCAAAAAAAATTCTGCAACTTTGAATATATGTATATCTTTTGTTCTTGAGATATGAAACAATAGGAAAACAAAAGACATATATATATTTCGAGTTGCAGCATTTTTTTGGCTAGGTGTATATATATATATATATATATATAATGAAATGTATCCAATTAAAACAATTTTATATGTTCGTATTTTATTTTCCTTTGTCAGTCTGTTTGTTTGTAAATTTGTCTATTTGTTTCTTTTGGTTTCTTAGCTTGTTTTGGTTTGTTTGTATATGTTTCCGTTTGTATGATTTGTGCTTGTATGTCTGTTTGTTGGTATAATATGCATTGCGATCGAAGTTACTCTTCGTTCATTGGTTCTTTTAATGCAATCAGAACGTAATGCGGTGGGTTTTTGTGTACATCATCTCCGACTATTTATACATTTTAGAAAACTTTCTATCATATCCGCATTTATCCATCTCGACCATCCGAATCACAGGTGCAATTTTAGCTAGTCGTGTTTAGTGAATAGATCTTCATGTCGTCGCTACGCAACAATCGATACCGTTAACCATGCATCGATTCCACATCAAGCCTCCGGCCTTCGCACTTTATGACAATATCTATTTAATTAGTTTGTCATGATTGGCACCCACGCCTATTGACAGTAATATAAAAACAACTTGGTACTTTGGGTTGGAGAGCAGACATCAATCACTTCATCACATTGATTGATTCATGCAGTGTACATATAGCTGCAAAGAACACAGCTATTGGACTACGAGCTAGCGTCATTGAGTTTGATCGAGTTATTTATGATATCGCAACGGTTCTGAAGAAAAACATCCGTCTTGATCCGAAGCTCCTTTGAATGGAATTACAGAAATTAACAAGACTTTTATGATCGTCTAAAAATTACCTCAACTTTAGAATAGTCGTGAAAACAGATCTGGTCTAAATGCACCGGCTTCAACTTGAATATGCGTAATTGTTTTTTTATCAAGAAGACTAGAAAAAACATCGATTGGGGAAATAGAAATCTCCCCGCTGTGAGATCTTTTACGACAGGTATAAGTCTGCGTAAGGATTGATAAAATGTGAGTGCTATCCGATATAACAACTGAAAAAACTGTATCAGATTAAGTTCTGCAAAAGAAACTAAACCCGTGAGTAATTACAGTGATTCATGTCGTTTAGCTGTGAAACCAGTGAGCGTATTCAGGTTTCGTATGATTTAATAAAGAATTGAACGTATGGAAACAATTAAGCTCAGGAATTGACTCACAAATATATCTCTAATTCGGCACAAAACGAAAGAAGAACTTTGAAAGTGTGCATTTTTTGAAAGGAAAAAACTTCCATGGACTAGTTAGTGGATTGACAAGAAACGACTCGAACACTGCATGGAAGAAAAAGCACATCCGTTCTTGTACTGCTTTTTCCCTTTATAAGTCTATCATCGATTGGTGAAGGAAATCTTCATTAAGCTATACCATGAACTCAACCAGGACTGAAGAAGAACCAACAATTTTCCACTCTGCGTTTGTGACGACAGCTATCTTCTGTTTCATCAGCACTGCCTTCATATGTTGTGGAACTGTCACTGTACTTTGTGCGTTATTCAAAAACCCGAGAAAAGAGCGAAGGACTCCATCGATGTTGCTGTTCATCAATTTATGCGTATCCGATTTTTTGACTGGTTTTCTGTTTGGTGTAATGCTTTCTGTTGACTCACTCATGGATGTATACGGTTTGAACAGTGTTGTGTTGGATGCACTAATTTTTATATTAGGAAGTTTACTTCTTTTTTCTAATAATTTGACAATTGCAGCTATATCTGTCGATCGATTGATAGCAGTTTTAAAACCTTTACATTATAAAATACTCGTAACGTTGAGGACCGTGAAGTTTGCGATAGGTGCCATCTGGATTCTTGCTTTTGTAATCTGCCTTTTGCCAGTTTTTGGAGTCTCGAAATGGGTCTTTTTGTTAATCTACAGTCACAGTCATGTTACCGTCCCATTGCTATCACTAACTGGTATATATCTGACAATCTTTAAAGTTTTATCTAAAAAGCGGAAAGAACTAAGTACTTTACAGAGCATGGCCCAAAACTATGGAACAGCAACAGAAAAACTGCACAAAAACAGAGAAAGGAAGCGAATGGAACGCGATCGCAAGATGACACTTACAATAATCTTAGTTATGTTGTCATTCTCAATATCGTCTATCCCGTTTCTTGTTTGCGTGCATTTGATGATCTATATTGAAAACTGTCCAAGTTGCCTTTCTCTTTACTGGCAAAGAACAATAACCTCTATATTTTACTTTTCTGCAAGGTTCACACTCTTGAACGCAGTTTGCGACCCTATACTCTTTATAGCACGAATTCCACGAATACGATCGGCTGTTAAAATTACCTGTGTTAGATTCAGAAAAAGAAAAGTAAACAATTTTCAAATTAATGTTGAGCCAGCATTGGATCAAACTGGTTTAAACACAGCAGCAGAATATACGGTAGACTGTGGGCTATAATAATATTGACTAACACATGGTAACTTGCAAAAGGAATATATTTGTTCAATCAAGAAAAAAGATTATTTAAACGACGAATTGTAAATAGTCAGGTTTATGAAGGACACAAAGGTATTCATTTCTGTGTGTGGTCTTGAGTAAACGATCAAGTGACGAAGTGAGCCGAGTAAACAATTTACTATGGTCAGGGCAAGAAATATTACAATATCTAGTGTTATGGTCAATAATTGAAATAATAACTACAATTTATAACTAGAATATTATGAACCCACTTGACAGAAGAAAAATAATGTTATTAAAACGCGCATGTAAGCAATTATCACTTTCGGTCTGTTAGCATAAACATTGTCACGAAGACATTAATGAATAAAAGTGCAAATAAATAAAAAAAATGGATGGAATGAATTCAAAACAGCTATACACAACAGCGTTTGGGCACTAAACATTTTCTATTCTATGCATTTTTTACTTCGCGCTGTGAGAAGAACGAGAGACTCTGGAACCAGGGTATCGTCGATCAGCTTTGTCGATGTGACCAATCAATATAAAATACGCAAGCCAACAATGAACTGAAACTCAAATATAATTTTGTTTCCAAAAAAATAATTTGATAAGATTTTTATTGATATTTTTACAATTCTATAACTCAATTGGCAATAAAGAAGACTGAAGGTACTCACTAGAGAAATAGACGCAAGCAATCAAATATATTTTTTGTGCTGTCACAAGCGCAAACACAAACAAAGTCGTTTTAATATGAGCGGGAAACAGTACTTTATCGCATCGCAGCCGTAATTTCTAAGAAAACATCCGAATTTTCTGCCATATCGTAGCGGTATCGTAGCCGTACCGTTTCCCACTCATACGAAAACGACTCTAACCCAAAGTCTTCGTTCATCTTGTCTTTGCGCTTAAGCTGATTTTACGCTATTGCACAAGTTAAGATATTTATCTTAACTTGATGTTAAAACATGTCCAGCTACATTAGTTGAAGTGCGCGGACTGAGACTCAGTCTTTTCTGAGTACATATTGCAATATATATAAGTGGTTTGCCAATAAAGGCCATTTTAATTGCCACCTGTTAATGATATTTTCAAAAAGAAAATTAAACATATTATTTAAAAAAAGTTTAAATCATAGGGTTGAAAACAAGTTCGTCAATTTGAGTACGTGCTATTCCGTTTAGCACTGATGTCGCATGAAATAATTGATTTGGCATACAATATTCATAACATTACGATAGCAAATTATAGAGAATTGATGGGATCTTACACAACTGCAGAAATATTACCAGTACTAGCAGAGTCTCTCTCGTAAAAAAAAGAGAAAATATGCAATCATTCCAGACAAGAAATGAATCAAGAATCACAATTCATGTCTTCTCGTTCTCCAAGTTTTCGTGAAGGGATTTCACAACTTTACTAACAATATGTCTTATATATATATATATTTGTATATATATATATATCATTTTATCTAATCCCGCCATTTTATATCTAAATGGGAATTTAATGATTTTTTTTTGTATGAATTTATAATGCTTTTTTGTATTCACACATCATAACGAGCAATAAATATTTAACAGCGGGGATATCATAGAATGTCCAAATCGTGTATCGATCCATGATATTAATATTGGGCTAAGAGATACTTAGGAGATAAAATTACGAGTTAAGGGTCCTACTTTACCTGTGTTCGTGGGCAGGCCTCGCGCGCCGCCACTACCTTCCAAAAGGCAACACAAGACTCTTCGAAAACTATAAAGAATTTGATGCTTCAACCAGCCAAAACCATCACTTTTTTGCTCGGGACTCTATATTTTTTTCATTTTGTCTGAAAGATCTCTTAAAAATCTTTCTTTTGGCGAGATTTGAGAAATTCTTGACTTTTCAATATAAAGACTAAGCCGATGGTAAGTGGTTGAGTGTTTCCCTTTTAGAAGCGATTTTGAGTCAAAGTCAAGACGAGGATCAGGTCTTATTATTTTTTGAGAATTTTCAGCAAAATATGATACAATAAATAAATAACCTTCACATACTAGAGAATGTGATAAGATTGAGGGATAAGTGTACGTAAGCCTCTTCAAAATGTAGGCAATTTTTCACTTGGATCATGTTCAAGGAAAGTACACAGAGTACAGGGTCGGGCGGAGCAATCTGAAAAGCGATTCAGGGATGATCATCTAAAGATCGCAATAAATTCCCTTAAAATTAACTAACAAACCGTGTGAAAAGGTTTTGCTTTTTAAATAACTGTGAATTAAAAATACTTTTAAACGCTACCAATCAAAATGCTCTTAATTTTCGAAGTTTCGCAATGAGATTTGCTTTATTTGCCTTTAATCTAGCTAGCAGTACCAGTTGGACGATTTCTAACGTATCTGATCACCTATATAATATGTGGAATGTTTCCAGTCGAAGATAATCTAGAAATTTCGTAATTGTACCAATTGAACTTTCGTGATTCCTTTTTAATTTTTATTGTCACTTTTGAATCAGGCGATAAAGATGTAAGTGCAATGGACAAGGCGTCTTTCCGGCCATTAACGACGTTGTAGTTTTTATCTCTTCATTTCCTTGACAAAACAATTCATTTTGATTATATGGTTTTCATATATTTTTCTTCTATTCTTCTGCGTAACAAATAGTGAATTAGATCCAATACACCCAAGCGCGTACTTGCTCGAGTTTGACCGGATTTTGCACAATTGACGTAGATATTCGAAGCTTCGAAAGTTCGTTTCGTAGCAATGAAAAATAGTTGTTTCCTTTAGATGTAAAGACCTCATTTTGTACGTAAAACAATGTATATTCTCAACATCAAAACACAAGCAATTTCAAGTACTTGCCATATCACACGATACGATTGTTGTCTTTTAGTACATTTATAAAATTCATGAATAATTAATGAACCCAGAATAATAAAAAATCATTACCGTAACGGCATCTGTATATTTGATAGAGAAATCGTCCTGATTTGCATAAACTTTATCTTGAAATACCTCAGCAAAATTAAATCTAATTTCAAAAATATTCATCTAAACTAGCGATTTCTTTCGAAAGTGAATGCTGCGAGAATCGATTTTTCATCATTAGGGATAAAAACCTGTAATAAATCGTAGTAATCAAATATTGGCAAAAGACGAAGCGTGTTATAAATTATGTGAATAAATTAAGTGTATTTCATAGATTTCTGCTAATATAGAGTCATATGCAATAATTAATAGATAATCACTGAGGCACACAGCATTCATACCCACGAATGCTGTGTGCCGAAGTGATTATCTAGTATAATCAGTATTGTTCTTATCGTTGTCTTATTCGTTATCGTTATATTGACTGCTAGGCGGAACTCGCTGCATTATTAAAAATAATGCTTTTAGCTAGAAGCATTATTTTTGATAATGCTGTTTGCTGTTTGTTGAAGTGTGACCTATGCATTCGTTGGGATAATACTGACTGTAAAAACATGTAATTTGTGAAAAGCGAAGAATGAGATTGACACAAATGAATATTTTGCCGCCACGAAGCAGAATAGTTCGTGCGTGGATAGCGTTGGGTCCCTGGAGTAATAGAGAGAGTATTTAAGGAAATGCTGACCCAGAGTGAGTTGTTCTACGGTCAGCCTCGCAGTGTTTGTTCTTCATTTGCTTAATTTGTGTCGTCACGACTCAGAACTCATTACCCAAATCTGTTTTATCGGAAGTGAAATTCTTGGTTTATATCTCTATTCCCGACCATATAATGTCTAATCGAGAAGTAGACGCGAAGTATGTAGAGCAAATCAGAAAGCCTAAATGAAGAAAGCATTCCCTCATTCAAGAAGTGCTTGAGCAAGCCACAGAAGTTATATTAGAACCAATCATCATGGCGCCAACCTGGAAAGCCCATCATCATTTTCTGTATGCATGCAACTCCAAGTGTAGCCAGGAAAAGATTAATCTTATGGCTTATTCATTTCAGATAAGTATTTGTCTTTATAAGATTTCTAGTCTATTTTCTGTCTGTTGAGAGTGCCGAGATGATATATGTTTTCTGCAGTTAAATGTTCGGTTTCTTCACTGCCCCACTTTAGTAAGAGCGTACGTATGCATGGGTGTGTCGCATTTTCATGTGCATTACATGCTATATTTAATCTGTGTGCAAGGAATGTTCGATTTGTTTTCCTTCATTCAAATTAACAATACAACACAACACAACACGAAAACTGTATTATTTCTTGATTAAGTTTAAGAAAACTTTCATTTCTATTCAACGATGGGTTCAAACTCCATCCTAAAACATATCTGGATGTGATATCAAAGTCTTCTGGTCATTGCTCCATTCCACTGGTATCCACGAAAATGATAAAGTTAAGTATGACATGAGTATAAGTTTTTTCTTTACAACGGTTGCATGTAAAGTCACATGGTGTATTAATATTCAATACGCTATATGAATGATAGCGCGTTACGCAATGTGCCGACGTAGCTGATTAAATGAATGATATCTTGCTTTTCTACATTGCATGTCACTGTGTATCCTATAGGTGCATGTTAGCTGATTAAATGAATGATATCTTGCTTTTCTACATTGCATGTCAATGTGTATCCTATAGGTGCATGTTAGCTGATTAAATGAATGATATCGTGCTTTTCTACTTTGCATGTCAATGTGTATCCTATGGGTGCATGTTAGCTGGAAGAATTCAATAACTCGTTCATGTTGTCAGTTTCTCATTTATTTTCGAGTCAGTCCTAACATTCCTGATACAATAATCTATATTGAGTATATGAAGGATTCTGCACTCCGTATTTGTTTTACTACTGCTCTTGTTATTTAGCAACTTGCAGTACTGACTTTATCTAAGCGGTCCGTGTGCTTTTGATTTGCGCGATGTGTCTTTTTGTAGTTTCAGTATACTACTTTGTGCAGATTTAACCAAAGAAGTAGACTAATATATGTATCCTTACTTATATCTATTTATATCCCTTTTTTTAACTTATTTATATCTATGTGTAGACGTGGGAGCGTTGTACATCTATGTGAATGATCTGGCTATTTTAAAATGTCATCCAATGTAGAGACTGCCGTATATCCTGTCAGTTTTTTTAGCGAAGGTTGATCTAATTCAGTGGTTCTATTGTGTGATTTGGTTTGTGTCTTATGTTTGAACATGTGAAGATTTATAGTAAATGTCAATTAAACGATTTTTTTTTAAAATCCGACTTCTCATTTCAGTTTTAGTTGATTTTGCATAAACAATTAGTCACCCCGTTGGCGTTTCGTTGATGCGTGACTACGAGTGCATATTCATTTCGAATGTTGACGTAAATATTCCAGATGGCTAATCGATTATACAGGCTTCTAGAATTATAGTTTTCGGTCTTTCTATACATAAATTGAGGTGAAGTCTATAAGCAATCAGAAGTCCTAGCTTCACGCAAAACCGCCATATATAAGGCATTGTAACCTTTACACAATTTCTTGGAGTATTCTATAATTTATCGCTAGTACCACGACCCGGCCTAATGCGCTTTAGAATGTTCCGAATTATGGAAGCGTCTGCACTGTTAAAAAATAAATAAATAAATAATTAATTATAATAATAATAAAAATCGGTAGTCCAACGTGACTACTTTATACAATCATGAGTGTTTTTACAGATGTTAGCCCGAATGCCCATAGATAAATGCATGCCCGAGTCCTTAAAATACGATGCATGCCCGAGGCATTAATATACTATGCTACCCGATTGCTTACAATACGATGAATGCCCGAGTGCTTACAATACGATGCATGCCCGAGTGCTTACAATACGATGCATGCCTGAGTGCTTACAATATGATGCATGCCCGAGTGCTTACAATACGATACATGCCCGAGTGCTTATAATACGATACATGTCCGAGTACTTACAATACAATGTATGCCCGAGTGCTTATAATACGATACATGTCCGAGTACTTACAATACGATGTATGCCCGAGTGCTTATAATACGATACATGCCCGAGTGCTTATAATACGATACATGGCCGAGTGCTTAGAACACGATACATGTCCGAGTGCTTACAATACGATGTATGCCCGAAAAAAAAAAAAAAAATGATAATGAGTTTGAGCGCTGGAAAAATAGAAATATGTAAATCAGAGCATGTAGAAAGATGTGTATACATATACACCCGTGCGTTGGTAAGCCCGATTAAAAAGCACATGAAATGAAGGAAAGCCATAGTATTTGGATGGATGTGTAAGCTGGAGTACTCGAGATATCCGCAAGATCAAGTCTTCTTGTAAAGGTATCTATATTACCCCCAATTACCCACAAAACCTCTACGTCTGTCTGTTCTGAATAATGCTGAAGCTGTGTCATATAAGTCCAATTACACTGTGGGGTAAATCCAATCGTTTCTCTGTAATTAGTTACTTACACGTCAACCTGACTATGAGTACATTGGAGTGACTACAAGTCCCTGTAAGTCATTTAATCAATATATAAGACGACAGTGGTATAGCTTGCCGATAATATCACTACCTGATAGTCAATTGAGTTTGATGTTTTTTTTCCTTGCATATTATGATGTTTTCAAGACATTTTGATGCCTGAATATGGGGTCCTCATAATTTTACAGCCATTATGACGCCATAATACTACTGTTCAATATCGTGTTTTTTCCTGCCTGGCTGTAGTGAAATTAACAAATTTTCATAACAATAATGATTATTATCATAATAATAAAAGAACTGTTTTTCGCCTAATACTGACTCCGAATCTGTTAATAAGGGGTAGAGTAAAGAATTGCATAATTGGTTGTAGGCCTGTCTCCTTCCAGGTCCTTGCATCAAGAACAAATTTCGAACGTTTTATCAAGTGAATTTTGGTCCCGTTATAAGTCTCATCCAGTTATCATAGCCGTTTGTATGTAGTTTAAAATTATGGCGTTCAATTTCCGCCAAAATTCGACTTGCTCAATTCAACATTGTACTTCTTCTATTCGACCTTTTTTTATAATTGGACATTCAACTTTGTTGTTTCAAGAATCCAACATCCTTTGCTTCATAGTCCGACTTGCAAGTTTTCTGAATATTGTCGATGTTTCTGCAATCGAACTTTGTACTTTAACGAATTCAACATTCAACTTTCTCACAATCGAACATCCTTCCGCATGGCACTCTCGTCCAGTCAACGCGGGCTCAGAAAATACCAATTCCAACACTGTTGGGTAGGGGGACGGGAGAAAAAGGTAACTATCCGTACCCCTGATGGATAGCTGTGGAACTCAAAGTCACATAGAATACGTCCATTTGGAAATCGTTTCTTTTCTGTTGTCCTTTAAATTACTAATTTTCTTTTTCCAATTTCAGCAGTTAACTGTGCCCGTTTTCAGTATGATCTGGAGTATTCATATCAATTTGTTCACCTGTTAATGCCGCAAATGCCTGCATTGAAGCTTACTACAGAACTGCTGTTTTATTTGCCACTGACCTCGGTCATCTCCTTCAACATCGTAATTCGTGAATGTTTTGCATATCGTTCAGTGGTTTTCTATAAAGTTGAGAAGTTCTATGCTACGCAATAAGCGTGCCATTTACGATGATCACGTCATTTTGTTTATAGATAAGAGTGAAGAAACTGATAGTTTATTCAGCACATTGAATCCTAACTATATATTATATCCCATCGTCCTATCTCGTCATCCAAGAATATTACGAAATTAGTGTTGGTTAATAAGCACATATGTTACCCTACATACAAAAGTTTCTTACATTATGCAATTTAGTACTCATTCTTTCAGGTCTAGTGGTACTACTGCACCAGATGATTCAGACGTTTCCAAAAGACTAGTTCAGCGTCATGGCAGTTGTGAGCTATCTTCATCGAAAGATAAATACGTAAAAAGCTCTCTATCTTCAAGATTATACGAATCTAAAATCTTGAAACTCTCTCTCAAGCCCTTTCTTTAGCTTGTCTAGTGAGGGCGTGGCTGACCCACATGCCCAAGCGTCAAATGTGTGTGTGCTGTTATTATTGCGTAGTGTAGTCAAAATATGTAATTTGTGAAAAGCGAAGAATGAGATTGACACAAATGAATATTTTGCCGCCACGAAGCAGAATAGTTCGTGCGTGGATAGCGTTGGGTCCCTGGAGTAATAGAAAGAGTATTTAATGAAATGCTGACCCAGAGTGAGTTGTTCTACGGTCAGCCTCGCAGCGTTTGTTCTTCATTTGCTTAATTTGTTTTTTGTTTCAGTATTATTTCAATTTAGATAACCTTAAAACCCCAAAGGTTGCATCTTAGCATTGGTTGGGGGCTCACGTCCACATAATTTTTTCCACACACTGGTTTTGGTGGTTGCGTGACCGGCTTTGATGCTCAAGTTTTTGACTTGTTGACTGTACGGAAGATTTTCGAAATAAAATCTTGTGAGGGCGTGGCTGACCCACATGCCCAAGCGTCAAATGTGTGTGTGCTGTGTTATTATTGCGTAGTGTAGTCAAAATAATGGGTTTTGATGAGAACAATGATTATAGTTGTGAAATGACGATTTCAAATACGCTAGACTAAAAAAAATGACGAATTTTATCCGCACACGGTGAGTTTTTTGTCTCACGAGTATGGCACGCGGAAGGGTCCAAAATTAAACTTTCATTACTAATCCAATTTCACATGTCGTCGGAAGAATTTTTGTAACATAGCTGTTTTATATCAGTCATTAAGAATACATAACACTCGACCGTAGAAATAAAACTCGACCGTAGAAATAAAACTCGATGGTAGATATAAAACTCGACCGTAGAAATAACACTCGATGGTAGATATAAAACTCGACCGTAGAAATAACACTCCATGGTAGATATAAAACTCGACCGTAGAAATAAAACTTGATGGTAGAAATAAAACTCGACCGTAGAAACAAAACTCGATGGTAAAAATAAAACTCGATCGACCGTAGAAATAAATCTCGATAGTAGAAATAAAACTTGACCGTAGAAATAAAACTCGATGGTAGAAATAAAACTCAACCGTAGAAATTAAAATCAACCGTAGAAATAAAACTCGACCGTAGAAATAAAACTCGACCGTAGAAATAAAACTCGACCGTAGAAATAAAACTCGATGGTAGAAATAAAACTCGATGGTAGTAATAAAACTCGATGGTAGAAATAAAACTCGAACGTAGAAATAAAACCTTATTTCTATGGAATATGGAAAACGTACGGAGAAAAGGGATATCGATACGATATGAATTTTCCCGCGGTTTGCAAATTAGCGGGAAAATATTCTCTCGATGGTATGTCTCTCATGGGAGTCTGTTGGTAGGTGTATAAAAGGGGTGTTTTCCGGTTGTGTAATCCATCTTGGCGTTGTTACTAGCTAGACCGCTCATTATTATTATTATTTTTATTTTTGTATTTTTTTTAATTTATTTGGTTATTACTTATCATTATTTTATTATTTATTTATTTTTCTATTTATTATTTTTTACATTGATTTATTAAGTTATCGCTATTCTTCCCACCGCTGCATGTCTATTTAATGCTATTCATCTTGTTTTTTCAGATCATTTGGTTATCGACTGTGGGCGGTAAAAAAAAAAAAAAAAAAAAAAGAGGAATGTGAAAGGGACCATCTGTGCCCGTTTATGTGAAAGGGACCATCTGTGCCCGCTTATGTGAAGGGACCATCTGTGCCCGTTAGTGTGAAAGGGACCATCTGTGCCCATTAGTGTGAAAGGGACCATCTGTGCCCGTTAGTGTGAAAGGGACCATCTGTGCCCGTTAATACGAAGGGACCATCTGTGCCCGTTAATACGAAGGGACCATCTGTGCCCGTTATTATGAAATGGACCATCTGTGCCCGTTACTGTGTAGTGACCATCTGTGCCCATTAGTGTAAAAGGGACCATCTGTGCCCGTTTTTATGTGGAAGGGACTATCTGTGCCCATTTTTATGTAACATTTCTCTGTTATATATGCATGTGTTTATGCTTATGTTATGCGTATTTACGTCTGCGTATTTACTAGCTGTGTGTGTTGTTGCGTGTGTGCGCATGGTACTGTATATACAATCACACACACACACACACACACATATAATATATGTATATATATATCCTGATCGTTATTTGGTCTTGTTCTGCACTCACTTCTTTTTTCTTCACAGATATTTTTCAGTCTCCAATGTGGATTGAATTTGATGAGTCTGTGCCTGCCCACCTTAACAACCTAGCTGATTCAGTTAAACAGTCTATCTTTGCCTCTAAAGCTGATGGAACTGTAAAAACGTACCTAAGTGGCTTTAATGGTTGGAAGCGTTGGGCTAAGTTGAATGTTTTCCACTACCTACCAGCTAATCCTTTTCATGTTGCAATGTATCTCCAGGTGTTTTGTCAACAGGGTTCTTCAGTTGCGCCCATCAACAATGCCATCTACAGCATAGACTGGGTCCATGGTTTGGCTGGCTATCCCAAAGTGTCTACCCACCACATGATTCAATCCATGTCCAATGCCTGCAAGAGGATTTTAGCCAAACCGAAATGCAGGAAAGATCCGATCACTCCAGAGATGCTCCAGGCCTTTGCTGAGAAACTACAAGATAAGTGTAGTATTTCTGATCTAAGAACTCTTGCCTTGTGTCTTATTGGTTTTGCAGGTTTCCTCCGCTTCAAATCGTCCAAGACCGACCAGCTGAGAGAAGGATCGTGGATAAATATTGCAAGAACAAAGAGGATAACCTGTCCCATCGCTGCTTTGGAGAAGTACCTCGCCGCAGCCAATATCAAACTAGACGATGAGTTACCCCTGTTCCGTGCCTTGGCTCCGCCTAACAGTTCATACAAAGTTCGCAACCACGGCATAAGCTACACCCGAGCTAGGGAGATTATCAAGGAAGCCTTCAAAGACATTACCGACGTGTCTAATATTAGCTTACACAGTCTTCGCAGTGGAGGTGCTTCTGCTGCAGCTAACGCGGGCATTCCAGAGCGACTGTTTGAGAGACATGGTCGATGGGCTAGTGAAAATGCTAAAGACTCGTATATTAAAGACAATTTAGATAAATTACTTTCTGTATCTCGTTCATTAGGAATTTGATAACCGAGCCCAGCAGGTTAAGGGCTGTGATTCATAGGGCTGGGATTTTTCCCCTGTATTACACGTACCGAGTGCGTTGGGGTTTTTTCATCCTATGAATACTCGTTCACACCCTTAGTTTAAAGTTTGCTATTTTAATTACACAATAGTATACTTGACTGATTGTAATGAGCTTAATCATCATCTTGCTATTAAACTAAGATTAGCGGTCTGCAGTCGATCACGCCGCATCCAAATGTTGTTATGTTTGTTGTTGTGTCGCACGCGGGTGTGTTATGAGGAACATTTAAGAGAGAGATGTATTTAAAGAGAACAAGTTCAAAGACCGACGAAATCCCAAGTGTTGGCTTGAGATGAAATTAACCAACAAAATGTAAAACTGATACGATAGCTAAATTAACTAATGAAATAACATGAAATTGCAATAAAATGACTGCATAACAATAAAAAATATATTTTATTGGAGTGATATCCCAGGGGAGGGGGGGGGGTACTACCCTATATAGACTATACGGGTATAATCCGGTCCAGTTTTATTTCTACGATCGAGTTTTATTTCTACGGTCGAGTTTTATTTCTACGGTCGAGTTTTATTTCTACCATTGAGTTTTATTTCTACGGTCGAGTTTTATTTCTACGGTTGAGTTTTATTTGTACGGTCGAGTTTTATTTCTACCATCGAGTTTTATTTCTACCATCGAGTTTTATTTCTACCATCGAGTTTTATTTCTACGGTCGAGTTTTATTTCTACCATCGAGTTTAATTTCTACGGTCAAGTTTTATTTCTACGGTCGAGTTTTTTTTCTACGGTCGAGTTTTATGTATTCTTAATGACTGATATAAAACAGCTATGTTACAAAATTTCTTTCGACGACATATGAAATTGGATTAGTAATGAAAGTTTTGAAATTTTGGACCCTTCGGCGCGGAGTCGCCCTAAAAGTCGTGTGTCATGGGTAAAAAGTCGTGGGTCGTGGGTAAAGTCGTGGGTAAAAAAATCATGAAAATTGTAAATAAACGAAATAAAGAATAAATAGATAAATTAAACAAAGATATAACAAGCAAAATAATATGATTATACTTTGAAGTTCAATAAAAAAAGGCTTATATCTGGGTACACCGTACAAGCCTACCGATCAAGTACACATGAGTACAGTTTTGGGAAACAACTATGCATATAATATTCGAACTAACTCTTTAATCAAACTCTAACGGGATAACGTTATTAACGATTGCCTAGCTTATAACAACAAGGAACAAATTCTACAGTTTTTATCATTTACTACGTAGTAGATGCCGCTGTTATGTAATTCTTAATATGTGACAGTTTAACTTGAAAACTGAGCTACTAAATCTTCCTTCTCACACATGCTTCAGCTTGAGCGAGTAAATATCTAACAATCACAGGGTTTCTTCAGGGTTTCTTTACAGTTTCTCCAGTCGTAATCTTTCAACAATTTAAGAAAATCGAAGGTAGGTGTTGATATTTTTACATATTACAATTATTTTCCTGAAAGCGATGTTCTATTTAAAGTAATTAACCATCTATTCCTCTTGATAGTGATTCATAGCAAATTTAAAACATGCATTATTTTGCTTTTCAGATGGCAAATAATCGTCTACAATCCTTGTTGGCGGCCAAGAAGTTAGATCTCAATCTTTCTTTCGATCCAAGTGGTGTGGAAAATCGTTGTTTTTACCAATGTTTAGCAAAACATTTAAAACTTACCGCCAATGATGTTGTCGATATAGTGGAAAATTACATGAGGTCTAATACAGTGATAGACAACGTTCAAGAAGTAAAGAATGTTATGGTTCTTTGCAATTGATTAATATCGTACCAACTGAACTCGAACCATGAACACTTGTCATTATTTGGTTTTTCATTTTCTGAGCTTTCTACTGCTTCAAATCCTCTAAAAAAAGTAGATTTGAACTCAAATGTACTCAGTTATCAAAATGAAAACACATTTTAATGTCTTCAATACAAACTAACACATTTTAAGTAGTGTTTGTAGTGCATTTCGATTTCTAATAGAGTAAATATCCGCAACTATTCCAAAAACTTCCAAAATTGTTCAAGATTGATAGTAGTAAATTATCAATCACTGCTAGTGAAAACGGCTTGTACGTGTACCCAGATATAAGCCTTTTTTATTGAACTTTAAAGTATAATCATATTATTTTGCTTTTTATATCTTTGTTTAATTTATCTATTTATACTTTATTTCGTTTTTTTACAATTTTCATGATTTT
The DNA here is from genome assembly GCA_918843875.1 of Diadumene lineata. NCBI lineage: Eukaryota > Metazoa > Cnidaria > Anthozoa > Actiniaria > Diadumenidae > Diadumene > Diadumene lineata. The sequence goes on along the minus strand of OU974070.1, from coordinate 16,715,428 downwards.
TTTACCCACGACTTTACCCACGACCCACGACTTTTTTCCCACGACCCACGACCCACGACATTTAGGGCGACTCTTCGGCGCGCCATACACGAGCTAGTGAGCAAATGGCTCACGAGGCAAATTGCTCACCGTGTGCGGCGGCCGCAAACAGGAACAAGCTCTAATTCCAAATGATTCCATTGTAGTTAGAGTGAAGTCAGTTAACCCCTCAAATAAAAATAACTTCATACCATAGTCAAAGAGACAAAATGGGCAAAACAATGGAAATAGCTAGAGACTTGCTGCAATTTTACGGTTAACTAACTTTGCCCGTATTTAAAAGTATGAAATGGTATTTATTGTTCATCGGGTGTACAAGAGGAGTATATAGCCATCTGAAAGTTTTAAATTTTATTTAATGTGTATTTATTATAAACGAATCACTAATTCTTTTATCTTAAAAATTACAGTAAAATAATATAATGTCAAGAATGTAAAATTATAAGCGAGTAAAAACTGTAGAGACTATATAATTCTTGACCCTTTTGAACCTTCGGTTAGAATTCGATCGATTTCTGTTGTCCAAGTCAAAACGTGATCGCACGAATTTGCACATAACAAAGCCGAAAGACTAATAAAAGCACCTTGTCTTCCTCTAGAAATATCGCTAAAAAAGGACTCTATTTGGCAAATAGTTTAAGGAGATTGTCTCTGCATCAGGTATAGAACGTTCTTCAAAAGCTTTTACGTACATGGCTTCGGCATCTTCGGTTTAAAATTCCATCGATGGTATCCGATGTCCACGTCAATATTTTGCACATAACAAAGCAGAAAGACTCATTGTCTTTTCCTTTAAACATCGCTGAAACGACTTGATGAATACTTGATGAATACTTCGACGAGCGAATAAAGTAGCATTTTAAATTAAATTTTCAAACGTTCCTTTCAAAAGAGACTTCCATTATACGCTGATTACGGAGTTTGATACTGTAGTCCCAAAGTCATCCATCGCGACATAGCCCGGGAAGCACTTTCCCACGGGCGATGTCAGAGGCGAAGACCGCGATCTAAAATTAATGATTAGCGGTATCCCATGTCAAAGATTATGAAATCTTTTGTCACGATGTACTGCAATCGCTAGAAACGTGGACTTCGTTAAAGTTTTTTTTTAAATGTATCTAGTTGGCTGGGAAAAGAGTGTATTTTCTCAGAACAACATTTAAGAAGGAAACTATCTGTGATGGCTATTTTTTTTGCAACATTTGAAGAATCATTTGGAGAGCTAGATAATGTTTTGGATGAGTTTGGTGTTATCAACGGTACATCGTTTACTCGAAATCTCACAAACGATACTCAACATCAGAATGAATGAATAATTTCTTTCTCTGTTTTTGGTTATTACATATATATTACTTTGGTTATTGTCGTTGTTGAACAGACCTTTTAAAATGATATTTGGTTGTGGGGGTTGATAAGGATTGTGAAGTGTGTTTTTTACTGATGGATCCTCTTCCGATTTGACGTAAACTTTTCTCTCTGTTTCTTCTCCTTTACGCAGGCAACCTTTTTTCGATATTTATTTATTTTTTCTATTTTAACAAAGGAGTCCTGTTCCTTTTTTTCTGACACTACTTTGATTATTACTGTAGTATGTTAATTGATTATTGGTGTAATTTCATGTAATTTACTGAGCTAAACTATTCAGTTCTTTTTTCTATTTATTCATTTTTTTAAATTTATTTAAGACCTAGCCAAATTTATATGAATTTTATTTTGAATGATCAATCCATCAAAATTACTTCATAAGTCCCAATCTAGTTTATTGATAATTTACGTTTCATTTATTTAGTTATTACTCACATGTACTCAGACTCGAGGGCTTAAAAATCAGTACAGATTGCATGCAATAATACATCGTGACCTTTTTGTCACGCCAGAAAGATTTCATCATTTCCGATATGGGAAACCGCTGATCATTAATTTTAGATCGCAGTCTTCGCCTCTGACATCGCCCGTGGGAAAGTGCTTCCCACATAGCCCACGAAGATCGGATATTATCTTGTACCACAGGAACCCCATAAATTACGGCCGAGATGGCATATGGGAAATCATCCATCGCGACATAGCCCACGAGCATCGGATATTGTCTGCAACCACAGGAACCCCACAAGCGTAGTTTTCGTTCAAAATAGTGTATTATTCTGTTTCAAGCATTGTTATTAATGAGGAATGGATACGCAACTCCGACCGGGATTTCCCCAGTACAAAGTACGAAAAATGGTTAGCCGCTCCTGCACCCCGTCTGAAGTGGGGAGGGTGGGTGGGTCGCAATGTAGCTTCTCCGCGATTCTTTACGAAGTAATGAATGTAAGGGCGTCATTTTAATTTATACTCCTCAACGACCAATCACATTACTCTAGTATTCCCACCAGGTCTCATTTTCACGTGAGTATGTCATTAATATATTTCTTTCAACAGAATATACATATTCAAATGACTTTGCATAGTGTGCTGCTCGTTCGCTACGCTCGCTTCGCAGCAAATAGCAGCATTAACCTAGACATTTCATAAGTAATATACAATATTCTCGTCCGATCTGTATGGACAACTCGACATTGTATATTCCATACAGATCGGCTGCTCATAATTGTATATATTACAAAAGAATGCTCAGTATCGAATTTGGATATTGCAATTAGCAACTATGGTAACATGGTAATACTCTTATTCGTTTTTTCAATCATTTGACTTATTCCGTGCAATCACGATACTCATTTTTTTGTTTGTTTGTTTGCCTGCTTGCTCATTTGTTTGTTTATTTTATATCATTTGCTCATTCATTTTTTTACTTCATTTGTGGGAAGCGTACAAATCACTAATATAGAAGTCTATATAGAACTGGAAAAAGCTTGTAAAAATTGGTTAAATCGAAGAAATGTGTCATGATTACCTACGTAACATATCATGTAAAACCAAGAAGAAGAAAAAAACCAACAACAACAAAACTGATGATTCTTTGTGTTATTTTACATCATCAGATTATCGTCACTGGTTATTTTCAATCTTTCTATTTTACCTGTTTGACATCACTGATGAAGCGTATGACGCTGAGAAAGTGCCCGCGCGAGAAGCTAAATTATAGTTAAATTAAACAATTCGTTTGTTAGTATAACGGTAACGAAGTTGACATCATTATAACTGCCATTTTTAAATAAACAATACTTCAAGCTAGATGGAATTAAAAGGTCTGGAAGTGCATCACGTATCAAAAAAGGCTGTTGAAAAACTAGGAAAACAGAAAAACTATTACAAAATGCCCTTGGTGGATCGAGCAGGCAAAAAAAAAGAAAGAAAAAAAGAATACATAAAAAACGTATGTATAAAAAAATAAATGAAAATAAAAAAAAACAACAACATCGCGTGCAAATAGATGTATTTTTAAAATCAAATATTATGGTGATGTTGTAATTGTCTTTTATTATATACTACGAATGTTTCATTATTGCCCCAAATAAAAGGAAATCGTGCTTTTGAGCAAATCGTGAATGGGAATAACTTTTCTGGAAGAAGGGAAATATTACAATAAGGGATCGGTCATTATTTATTGCCGGGGGTGGGGCGGAGGATTTCAGGGGAGTGCACATCATTGCATATGGCCTGTAGTAGAGGAGGGGGGGGGGGAGATGCATCCAAAGTAAAGCACAAAGAAAGGGGGAGTACATGAAACTTTCGCGGGCCAAGTGGATTTCACTTTTATATTTCATCAATTAAAAATTGCATACATCTCGACAGATCGTTACTAGAGTGCAAATACTAAATGTGTGCAACATTCCCCACGACAGGTCGCCTCAATGTGCACTGGTTCAACATTGGTAACCGAAACATCTCTCCGGTCGAGGTAATTTGCGTACATTAATTGTTTTCAAATTTGATGGCGAATTTTCAGATTCTATCAAAGTTTAAAGAAAAAAGGCTTTCTTAACTTGTATTAATGGTCCTTTTAGATACCAAAGAATATAAGAATAGCACTCGATAGTGGCTACTGAGAAGAGAAGAAAAAGGAACGTTTCATACAATATTCAAATAACTTGCCATCAAACATAGTCTCGGATTTTCAGAGCACATTAAGAATGTCGTATAGTAAATGTTTGGAGCTATCAAGTATTATTGGGCCGTCGATAGAAACGAAAGATGGTAAGTTGGTCCTGAAGAGCAAGAGGCATTGTGGGAAAAACTAGCGCTGTCCCATTGGATAATTTCTCACTTGTCGTAGCTGCAATACAAACGATTCGACTGCGTGGAATTTTCCAATTTTGTCGCCGCAACTGGTTGCACAAAATCCAACCGGTTGGATTTCATGCGGCAAGTCGCAGAGACAAAATTCTGTCACGGCGACAATTTCCACTTAGTACACAAGGGGGAAAATTGTCGCCTAGTGTGTTAGAATTAGCATAAAATAGCATTATTTAGTGTTATTTATGTTGCACACTTTTAGTGTGTGCGCTCTATTATGCTAAATTACTAATAATATTGATTAGCTCGTTATGAAAACAACTGATATAAAAACTTTATTGTTGTTTTGAATTAACTAGAACATTTTGAGTTTGTAGTTGAACGTAGCCTGCGTTGCCGGCGGTCTGCGGTTCTCTCGCCTAAAACCGCGCGCAGACCGTGGAATTCCTTGGACTGGACCCCTTTCCTTAGTTAGGTCTGTGCCCTCTGGCTAGACTTACGTCGGCCCCACAAGTTGCTCACAGAGTACAAAGATTTGAAATGAATGTGTATTTTAAGGCTACAGGATAGGCTTTATATAGCTAGTTAACATGATTCCTTGTTTAGCTATATAGTAACTATAAGTGGGTGGTATATTTGGGTTACTTTTAAGGAGGCATGCTTTTCTAATCAAACTACTAATAAAACGTCATATGATCAATACAGTCAAGGTCACGATGCTAAAAATATATATGAGCTAGACTGTTGAAATAATTTCAGAATGACTTTTAAAACTGGGAGCTGATATTATTAAGGAAATATAGAGCATTTCATTATAGGTTGACAGTGTGTATATGTGATGGGAGAGGGAGGGGTGCAGTCAGTTTCCCCTCTTTGAAGAGGAGGGTGTCAGGAAAAATTCACGGCCACTTTTCGGGTTTATTAAGATTTATTTCAAAAATGCGAAAATACTCCGCCCAACCACCGGCGATCAATTATGACCTGTCCCTAAATGTTTATTTTACTAAAAGACTTGAGCTTTTGCTTTTGAATTTTTTCTGCTCGTTTTGATGTATAATTTATGCAAATACTTTCATTTGCTTTTCGTTTTCAGCTCGTTCTTCTCCAATGCTCTCATCACTTAGCAGCTCTGTTCTTTTACGAACGGAGCACGACAAAGCTTCTTCTATTTGCAAAGTCTAAGACATGTTTTATTTGTTAAAAATTAATTAAACCCCAATTCTCAATCACGAGTTTTTAACTCTTTGCCATAAGTGAAACCATTTTTAAAAAGTTTCCGGTGAAAAAAAAAAAAAAAAAAAAAAAAAAAAAAAAAAAAAAAAAATAGAACAGGGAAAAGGATCAAATACAGCGGTAGAACTGCAAAAGATAAGCTTATAGCAAAAACAATAACTAATAATCACTTTTTTTTCTGAATTATATACAAAATTATACGCAGATCGTCTAGTTGTTAATTATTTTTATTTATTTATTTTTTATCTTTTTTTTAATAATTACAATTTCAATTATAATTTTTAATATTTGTTTTATTATGATCATTTATAACTGTGAATATTGTAAATCGTCCGTATATTATTTACATAAGGTTGATAAATAAAACATATTATTCAGTATTATTATGGCACCAAATTTTGATGTAGTTAATTTACCTGATCGTGTGACACTCCGCGCAGTTTTATACACTGGATGCTCACCTCGCCCGAAGCCACAACACAAACTCTTCACTCACTGAATTTCAGAAAGTCGACCCCCCTTTCAATAGCTATATAATTTTTGAATGTTATGCCCCTCTTGTTTAGTACCTTTCCTCCCCCCCCCCCCCACCCCCAAGAAATACTCAATCACTGGTTTTTAACCCTTTACCATACCATTCCATGCCTATTGCTACTTGCAGGTTAGTGTAAAATTTAATTTTTTATTTATATTTTCATTGAAAAAAATACATGAGTCATTCAGTTTTATAGTGGCATTAAAATAAGACATTTTTGCAGATTATCGGAGACATCAGATCAGATCATCGACTAAAATAGTTGGAATCCCCTTGCAAATGGCACGCTCAAATTTGCCCCTCTACTTCAGAACTTGAGAAGATTGATATCGCTTTTGAATTATTGGCAAAGCTCTGATACAAAACTATTATTATCATTATTATGATAAATATATCATTTGCAGTACTTTTTAAATCTTTTTTTCCAGAAAAGTCCAAACAATGACTATTGACATGCCAAATGTTGTATTTATTTAGCTGGTTATCAATTCTGGGCTTCCTGTGATGAAATGTGGCTTGCCCATCAAAAAATCGTTACCAGTTCTCTGTGTGCACGGTCAACCTCTTCCAAGAATTAAACAAAACCGTTGGAAAACAAATTGAATGTTTAATTCAACAAACAGTTTGAACTTGCAGTCATACATTTCCCGTCTCATATTATGGCATTAATTAATTGGCAGACAAAGCTCTCCACAATACGAGAGCGAACTGAATATGCATTCAACAATTCGTTGCTGTGCGATTTTGCATTTTCCGTTGCGGATCAAAATGGGGAGATGATTACTTTATCTACAAACAAATATTTACTAGCTATCGCCAGTCCCATTTTTGAAGGTTTATTTTACGGCGCTGGTGCAAGAGTCGGATTTACTGAGCAGATCCATCTAGACGGTACATCCAAGAATGGTTTGAAACAATTTCTTTCTTATATTCACACCGATCGCGTCAAACTTGACGATGAAAATGTTATCGATGTACTCAACCTTGCTCAGCACTACATGGTCTCTGCACTCGTTGAAGAATGTAGAAAATTCATAAAAACTGAACTTATAAAACCTGAAACTGTGTTCGCAGTTTTACCTGAAATAGAAGATGAAGAACTAAAGATGCATTGTTGGGACATAATTAGCATACTGATCAATCGTTATTGTCATCGTCATTTTTAGATGTGAGCATTGATCTACTACGTGAAGTGCTCTACAGGGACAGTCTAAGAGTCAAAGAAGTAGCTTTGTTTCAAGCTGTGGATCGATGGGCTTCAAAAAGTGTGCAAGATCAAGGTTTGGACAATAATGGCGAAACAAAGCGACGTGTTCTTGGCGATGATACTATCAGGTTGATAAGATTTCTACTGATGTCAGCGAAGGAGTTTGCAGAAACTGTACTTCCTACAGGGATGCTGGAATTGCAGGAAGTCACTGAAGTCTTTCAAAGGAGCAACTCAATTTCTGCAGCCACCGCGCATTTCTCCGAGAAACAGAGGTAATTTTCACTCTTTACCTATAATAGACCTTTTTGGCTTCGTATGCAAGTTGCCCATTTCAGACAACGTGACACTCTCTAGGGAATGTTTTTTTGTGTTGAAATATTTACACCTGAAAGAATCATTTCCCAAGAGTGACATCACGTGTTCTGAAATGGAAAAATAATCATGACGCGAATAAGGTCTATTAGTTCTACTGAGAGTTTTAAAATATTGTTATGTTTCCGGCATGATTTGATCGGTTGGTCAGCTATGAAAGCGACGTGTTCATCTGTCATGTTTACCCTGTTTCAAATACTAAAATGGCCAGATAACATTATATAGCTATTTCAACTGGTTGTGCTTGGAGGTTTCTGAATACCGCGTACTGAATACCGAATACTGACTACCGAATACTGACTACCTAATGCTAAATACCAAATATTACAATTCTTCGTTTGCAACCACGTGATAATTCAGGCAAAAAGTTTTATTTTAAATCTTACTGAAAAACTACATTTATACCCTTTGAGAGCTTTCAAAACAATGTAATTCTGCCAAATTTGAAGCTTCTAGAGCAAATAGTTACCGAACTATTGACGATCAAAGATTATTGTTATTTGGCAAAAATGTATGGCGTCGCCATGTTGGATGATGACTCATATCATCCAACATGGCGGATAGAACTTTAGTGGTCTCAAAATAAGGCAAATTCAGTATTTTAGATCAGGTTTTTGAATTGTGTAGTTAAACTGAATCTCCAGGAGTCTATTTGAGACAAAGTATCATAACAAATTAAGATGAATTTATCGCGATATTTATCCTTCGATTCGAATTACGCGATAGCGTTGCGTGACACAATTTTCACCTAAATATCTCGCAAATGAACAATATTTTTGGACCCATATTTCTACAAAGTATTTTAATAATCGTTAGCTATAACATATAGCGGGTATGTTTCAATTTGATTAAAAATGAATTTGTCATACTTTTGTAAATATAATGATAACTTTTACACCGTAAAATGATACATGAAAACTGACGTTTCGGACGTTAGTCCTTCGTCGGAGTAATACCAAGGAAGGACTAACGTCCGAAACGTCAGCTTTCATGTATCATTCTACGGTGTAAAAGTTATCATTATATTTACAACTGTTTCTTTAGAAACACCGACGCAGTCCTTGCTAGTCTTTTGTACTAGTTTTTACCTCTACATTTGTCATACTTTTGATGACGTCACTTGAAAACGAAGAATTCCAAGTTCGAAATGCATTGTTGACAATATCATATGTATGCATAATTATATAATCATCTTAATTTGTAAATAGTATACCGGTTTCATATCCCAAAGATTTACGTTCAGACTCCATTCGCGCAGTTCACATGGCACTCTCCACTTCAATGCATTTTATTGTCAACAATGCATTTCGGTCTTGGAATGCAGAATTCGGTATTCAGAAAAATCCAAGGACAGCCTTTTTTGAAATAGGTATCTTCAATTCACTGACTCTATTATCTTGAAGCGACCGGTATCCAAGCCGCTTGTTGTGTCATTAGGGCCTGCATGTCTAACAATAAGCAAGAACTCATACGAGGGCTGAAACTTGCAGCGAAAGTCAGCGAAAGCATTTAGCTTTGCTTCCCGATGTCGATCCCATGTTCCATAATATTCGAAAAACCTTTTTTCGAATAAAATCATATCTTTATGCTTCCAAAACTTTAAGAAATAAGTAAACGACATATCAAGCATGCATACACAAACTTCTCTCTTCTAAAAACCCGAGAATGTTTGCGATATGTTGCATTTGTATCATCAGCGGCTATTTTGCACGCGTATCATGTAGTGCCCAAATATAGAGTGCAGCATGAATACCACTAAATAGTGCTATTTTATGCTAATTCTAGAGTGCAAACAATAAATCCATGAAACACTAATTACTAAATAGTACAAAATAGTACTAATTAAACAAAAGAAAACAATAGAATTACCATAAAATAGCACTATTTAGTATTACTAAAGTTTCACGGATTAATTGTTTGCACTCTATTGTATTCTTTTATAAAATTAGTGCTATTTACTACTAAATAGTGACAACTGTTGCAAGTGAATATATAATGCAAATGTTTTTAACATTTCCGAACATGAAACCGTGCCAAGAGAACAAGAGTTATCTTGGCTCATGTTCTCTTGAACGCGCTTATGAGTTTTTTTTCTCTCTGCCTCCCAACCACTTTATTTGATTATTTGTCTCTCGAACTCCTCTAATTAAGGTGTATTGTAAGTGATTCTTCTCATTTATGCCCGTTAACAGGTTACATCAAGAGCTAGGAAATCTATATGAATATCAATCAAAGCATAATTCACAGGTTGTCAGAGCTTATAAAGAGTTATGTGGAAGGCTCCCAAAAGGATTTCTAATTTCTGGAGTTGTGATCAACGCCGGTAAACCAATGCGTCCATATATGTCATATGAAATTAGACTATTTGTAAGAAAAGGCAAACTTAACGTAAAAGTACAAAAGAGTACTTGGGATGTTAGCAAACAGCAGTATTCCGCGAGAAAAACTATTGTAGACAAGCCTATTCTTAGTTTGAGTAAATTTGAAGCCATGAACAGTAACATGTTAAATACAGTAGTGTCCACATTTGACAATGTTCTTTCAGCCTTTCACTTCAAACGGCAGGCTATTGTGCGCTATGAGATATCCCCCACTTCACTGTCACTGTAAGAAAATTCATTTTTTTTTACAATTTATTGGTCACATATGATGATCGTGATGCAAGGATTCACGACGAGATCTGTAAATGCATGATCTCCTCTGTGAGATAGAGAGATAGAGAGATGAAAAATTAGATGAAACTTAAATTTTCTAACTTAAATATCTATTACGGCATGTGAGTACTTTATTTAGTAGAATGAGCACCGCTTTAACTTTTAATCAGTGTGGATACACAAGCGTCACTGTTTGACGTCAAGTCACTCATTAGTGACGAGAAAGCCTGGAAACTAGTTGGCACATTTTTTTGTCGCACGCTTACTACATAAATTACAATATTTTAGTATCAAACGATTGACCAATGGTGCTATTAGTTTCTTATCGTTGTCATCCCGGAGTACGCCTCTCTTTTTGGAAAGTATCATATATTTAAAATAGATTGAATAAAGCAATATTGATAGTGAAATGTATGCGCGCAATTAAAAAAATTATATGTTATATGTATTATATGTATTTTATTTTTCTTTGTCAGTCTGTTTTTTTGGTTTCTTAGCTTGTTTTTGGTCGGTTTATTTTTTTATTTGTTTGTTTGTATGATTTGTGCTTGCATGTGTGTTTGTGTATTTGTTGGTATTATATGTGATCGAAGTTACTCTTCGTTCATTGGTTCTTTTGATGCAATAAGAACGTAATGCGGTGGGTTTTTGTGTACATCATCTCCGACTATTTAAACATTTTAGAAAACTTTCTATCATATCCGCATTTATCTATCTCGACCATCCGAATCACAGGTGCAATTTTAGCTAGTCGTGTTTAATGAATAGATCTTCATGTGGTCGCTACGCAACAATCGATACCGTTAACCATGCATCGATTCCACATCAAGCCTCCGGCCTTCGCACTTTATGACAATGTCTATTTAATTCGTTTGTCATTATTGACACCCACGCCTATTACCAGTAATATAAAAACAACTTGGTACTTTGGATTGGAGTTGAGACATCAATCACTTCGGGTCTGACATAGATTGATTAATGTTCATGCAGTGTACATATAGCTGAAAGAACACAGCTATTGGACTACGAGCTAGCGTCATTGAGTTTGATCGAGTTATTTATGATATCGCAACGGTTCTGAAGAAAAACATCCGTCTTGATCCGAAGCTCCTTTGAATGGAATTACGCAAATTAACAAGACTTTTATGATCGTCTAAAAATTACCTCAAATTTCTGTCTAAAAATTACCTCAAATTTAGAATAGTCGTGAAAACAGATCTGGTCTAAATGCACCGGCTTCAACTTGAATATGCGTAATTGGTTTTTTATCAAGAACACTAGAAAAAACATCGATTGGGGAAATAGAAATCTCCCTGTGAGATCTTTTACGACAGGTATACGTCTGCGTAAGGATTGATAAAATGTGAGTGCTATCCGATATAACAACTGAAAAAACTGTATCAGATTACGTTCTGCGAAAGAAACTAAACCCGTGAGTAATTATAGGGATTCCTGTCGTTTAGCTGTGAAACCAGTGAGCGTATTCAGGTTTCGTATGATTTAATAAAGAATTGAATGCATGGAAACAATTAAGCTCAGGACTTGACTCACAAATATATCTCTAATTCGGCACAGAACGAAAGAAGAACTTTGAAAGTGTGCATTTTTTGAAGAAAAAAACTTCCATAGACTAGTTAGTGGATTGACAAGAAACGACTCGAACACTGTATGGAAGAAAAAGCACATCCGTTCTTGTACTGCTTTTTCCCTTTATAAGGCTATCATCGATTGGTGAAGGAAATCTTCATTAAGCTATACCATGAACTCAACCAGGAGTGAAGAAGAACCAACGATTTTCCACTCTGCGTTTGTGACGACAGCTATCTTCTGTTTCATCAGCACTGCCTTCATATGTTGTGGAACTGTCACTGTACTTTGCGCGTTATTCAAAAACCCGAGAAAAGAGCGAAGGACTCCATCGATGTTGCTGTTCATCAATTTATGTGTATCCGATTTTTTGACTGGTTTTCTGTTTGGTGTAATGCTTTCTGTTGACTCACTCATGGATGTATACGGTTTGAACAGTGTTGTGTTGGATGCGCTAATTTTTATATTAGGAAGTTTACTTCTTTTTTCTAATAATTTGACAATTGCAGCTATATCTGTCGATCGACTGATAGCAGTTTTAATACCTTTACATTATAAAATACTCGTAACGTTGAGGACCGTGAAGTTTGCGATAGGTGCCATCTGGATTCTTGCTTTTGTAATCTGCCTTTTGCCAGTTTTTGGAGTCTCGAAATGGGTCTTTTTGTTAATCTACAGTCATAGTCATGTTACCGTCCCATTGCTATCACTAACTGGTATATATCTGACAATCTTTAAAGTTTTGTCTAAAAAGCGCAAAGAACTTAGTGCTTTACAGAACGAGGCCCAAAACTATGGAACAGCAACAGAAAAACTGCACAAAAACAGAGAAAGGAAGCGAATGGAACGCGATCGCAAGATGACACTTACAATAATCTTAGTTATGTTGTCATTCTCAATATCGTCTATCCCGTTTCTTATTTGCGTGCATTTGATGATCTATATTGAAAACTGTCCAAGTTGCCTTTCTCTTTACTGGCAAAGAACAATAACCTCTATATTTTACTTTTCTGCAAGGTTCACACTCTTGAACGCAGTTTGCGACCCTATACTCATTATAGCACGAATTCCACGAATACGATCGGCTGTTAAAATTACTTGTGTTAGATTCAGAAAAAGAAAAGTAAACAATTTTCAAATTAATGTTGCGCCAGCATTGGATCAAACTGGTTTAGACACAGCAGCAGAATATACGGTAGACTGTGGGCTATAATAATATTGACTAACACATGGTAACTTGCAAAAGGAATATATTTGTTCAAACAAGAAAAAAGATTATTTAAACGATGAATTGTAAATAGTCAGGTTTATGAAGGACACATGAGTATTCATTTTTGTGTGTGGTCTTGAGTAAACGATCAAGTGACGAAGTTAGTCGAGTAAACAATTTGCCATGGTCAGGGCAAGAAATTTTACAATATCTACTCTTAAGGTCAATAATTGTAAAAATAACTACAATATATAACTATAATATTATGAAACCCACTTGACAGAACAAAAATAATCTTATTAAAACGCGCATGTAAGTAATTATCACTTTCGGTCTGTTAGCATAAATATTGTCACGAAGACATTAATGAATAAAAGTGCAAATAAATGACAAAAGTGGATGATATGAATTCAAAAAAGATATACACAACAGCGTTTGGGCACTAAACATTTTCTATGCTATGTATTTTTTACTTCGCGCTGTGAGAAGAACAAGAGCCTCTGGAACCAGGGTAGCGTCGATCAGTTTTGTCGATGTGACCAATTAATATAAAATACGCAAGCCAACAATGAACTGAAACTCAAATATCATTTTGTTTCCACAAAAATATTTGATAAGATTTTTACAATTCTAAAATATTTGATAATATTTTTACAATTCTATAACTCAATAGGCAATAAAGAAGACTGAAGGTACTCACTAGAGAAATAGACGCAAGCAATCAAATATATTTACAATAGAGCGGGAAACAGTACTTTATCGCATCGCAGCCGTAATATCCAAGAAAACATCCGAATTTTTTGCCATATCGTAGCGGTATCGTAGCCGTACCGTTTCCCACTCATACGAAAACGACTCTAACCCAACGTTTTCGTTCTTCTTGTCTTTGCGCTTAAGCTGCATGATTTTACGCTATTGCACAAGTTAAGATTAACATGTCCGGCTACAGTTGAAGTGCGCGGACTGAGACTCAGTCTTTTCTGAGTACAAATTGCATTAAGTGGTTTGCCAATAAAGGCCATTTTAATTGCCACCTGTTAATGATATTTTCAAAAAGAAAATTAAACAAATCATTAAAGTTGAAATCATAGGGTTGAAAACAAGTTCGACAATTTGAGTACGTGCTATTCCGTTTAGCACTGATGTCGCATGAATTCCTGTGACTGAATTGGTCTGCTTAAAAATTCTTTGAACTGAGCCAAAAAAGACAGAACTGCACAAGGTTAAACAAATAAATTTGAAACAAATTATCAATAAAAGAAACAGAGAACTCAAATATGATAAAAACGCTTAAGGCATCACAACAAAACTTACTGCGTGAAAAAAGGTTCGTCTCAAATAAAAAAACAAAAACAAAACAAAAGAAAAAACAACAACAAAAAAAACAAGTCATTAGATAGTAGCTCAGCCTGTATGCTAAACACAAAGATGATGTCATCTCTTTCTCACAATTCTATATTTAACTAAAATCATTATTTTTTGGTCTTCCCAATGAAATTCCCGGTGTTAAATTTTTATTGCTCATTATGTTGTGTGAATATACAAAAAAGCATTATAAATTCATACAAAAAAAAAAAAAAAAAAATCATTAAATTCCCATTTAGATATAAAATGGCGGGATTAGACGAGGATATATTTGTAAAATTATATGTATATAAGACTTATTGATTATAAAGTTGTGAAATCCTTTCACGAAAACTTGGAGATCGAGAAGACATGAATTCAATTCTTGTCTTGAATGATATGCATATTTTCTTTTTTTTAGGAGAGAGACTCTGCTAGCACTGGTAATATTTCTGCAGTTATGTAAGATCCCATCAATTCTCTATTTGCTATCGGGTAATGTTGTGAATATTGTATGCCAAATCAATTATTAAACAGATCACTGTATGATATATTTCTTCTTCAACATTCAATTGGACAGCAAAGCAAATACACTTAGCGCTACTTAGCTCATTTTCATAGAATGTCCAATTCGTGAAACGATCCATGATATTAATATTGGGTTTAGAGAGATACTTAGGAGATAAAATTACGAGTTAAGGGTCCTGATTACTTTACTTTACCTGTGTTCGTGAGCAAACAATTACCACTGAAAAGTCCTCGCGCGCCGCCACTACCTTCCAAAAGGCAACACAAGACTCTTTGAAAACTATAAAGAATTTGATGCTTCAACCAGCCAAAACCATCACTTTTTTGCTCGGGACTCTATATTTTTTGTCATTTTGTCTGAAAAATCTCGTAAAAATCTTTCTTTTGGCGAGATTTGAGAAATTCTTGATGCGGACTTTTCAATATAAAGACTAAGCCGATGGTAAGTGGTTGAGTGTTTCCCTTTTAGAAGCGAGTTTGAGTCAAAGTCAAGACGAAAACAAAACTGTAAATTTTGACAATTTGTTAAAAAAATATATATTTCGGTTCCCCATAGTTGTGTAAAATAATGTCTAGTTGAAATTGTATGTGAAAATTACGTAAATAGCTTTATTGGATTTCTCAAAAATGTCATGGTTCCATTCAAAATTCATTACCTCGAAAACGGGTAGGAGACCATACACTTTTCTTTTAATTTTTCAATTCAGAGATAAATTCTCTATAAAATATTTTTATGAGAAAAAAACACCTGATAACTTTTTGCTAAAGTGATCATGGCCCTCAAGAGTTCAGGAGGCTCAGGTCTTATTATTTTTGAGAATTTTCAGCAAAATTTGATACAATAAATAAATAACCTTATACATACTAGAGAATGTGATAAGATTGAGGGATAAGTGTACGTAAGCCTCTTCAAAATGTAGGCATGCAATTTTTCCCTTGGATCATGTTCAAGGAAAGTACACAGAGTACAGGGTCGGGCGGAGCAATTTGAAAAACGATTCAGGGATGATCATCGAAAGATCGCAATAAATTCCCTTAAAATTAACTAACAAACCGTGTGAAAAGGTTTTGCTTTTTAAATAACTGTGAATTAAAAATACTTTTAAACGCTACCAAAATGCTCTTAATTTTCGTAGTTTCGCAATGAGATTTGCTTTATTTGCCTTTAATCTAGCTAGCAGTACCAGTTGGACGATTTCTAACGTATCTGATCACCTATATAATATGTGGAATGTTTCCAGTCGAAGATAATCTAGAAATTTCGTAATTGTACGAATTGAACTTTCGTGATTCCTTTTTAATTTTTATTGTCGCTTTTGAAACAGACGATAAAGATGTATGTGCAATAACAAGGCGTCTTTCCGGCCATTAACGACGTTGTAGTTTTTATTTCTTCATTTCCTTGACAAAACAATTCATTTTGATGTAAAGACCTCATTTTGTACGTAAAACAATGTATATTCTCAACATCAAACCACAAGCAATTTCAAGTACTTGCCATATCACACGACACGATTGTTGTCTTTTAGTATATTTATAAAATTCATGAATAATTAATGAACCCAGAATAATGAAAAAGGCATCTGTATATTTGATACAGAAATCGTCCTGATTTGCATAAGGTTTATCTTGAAATATCTCGGCAAAATTAAATCTAATTTCAAAAATATTAATCTAAAATAGCAGCATTAACCTAGACATTTCATAAGTAATATACAATATTCGCGTCCGATCTGTATGGACAGCTCGACATTGTATATTCCATACAGATCGGCTGCTCAGATTGTATATATTACAAAAGAATGCTCATTATCGAATTTGGATATTACAATTAGCAGCTATGGCAATCATTTATTCATTTGACTTATTCCATGCAATCACGATACTCATTTTTGTTTGTTTGTTTGTTTGCCTGCTTGCTCATTCGTTTGTTTGTTTTATATCATTTGCTCAATCATTTTTTTACTTCATTTGTGGGAAGCGTACAAATCACTAATATAGAAGTCTATATAGAACTGGAAAAAGCTTCGAAGAAATGTGTCATGATTACCTACGTAACATATCATGTAAAACCAAGAAGAAGAAAAAAAAACAAAAAAACAACAACAAAAAAACTGATGATTCTTTGTGTTATTTTACATCATCAGATTATCGTCACTGGTTATTTTCAATCTTTCTATTTCACCTGTTTGACATCACTGATGAAGAGTATGACGCTGAGAAAGTGCCCGCGCGAAAAGCTAAATTATAGTTAAATTGCAATAAAGGACATTTAAAGGCTTGTGTTTAAACAATTCGTTTGTTAGTATAACGGTAACGAAGTTGACATCATTATAACTGCCATTTTTAAATAAACAATACTTCAAGCTAGATGGAATTAAAAGGTCTGGAATTGCATCACGAATCAAAAAAGGCTGTTGAAAAACTAGGAAAACAGAAAAACTATTACAAAATGCCCTTGGTGGATCGAGCAGGCAAAAAAAAAAAAAAAAAAAAAAGAAAAAAAAAACGTATGTATAAAAAAATAAATGAAAATAAAAAAAAACAACAACATCGCGTGCAAATAGATGTATTTTTAAAATCAAATATTATGGTGATGTTGTAATTGTCTTTTATTATATACTACGAATGTTTCATTATTGCCCCAAATAAAAGGAAATCGTGCTTTTGAGCAAATCGTGAATGGGAATAACTTTTCTGTAAGAAGGGAAATATTACAATAAGGGATCGGTCATTATTAATTATTGCCAGAGGTGGAGCGGAGGATTTTAGGGGAGTGCACATCATTGCATATGGCCGGTAGTAGAGGAGGGGGGGATGCATCCAAAGTAAAGCACAAAGAAAGGGGGAGTACATGAAACTTTCGCCGGCCAAGTGGATTTCACTTTTATATTTCATCAATTAAAAATTGCATACATCTCGACAGATCGTTACTAGAGTGCAAATACTAAATGTGTGCAACATTCCCCACGACAGGTCGCCTCAATGTGCACTGGTTCAACATTGGTAACCTAAACATCTCTCCGGTCGAGGGAAATTGCGTACATTAATTTTTTTCAAAATTTGGTGGCGAATTTTCGGATTCGATCACAGTTTAAAGAAAAAAGGCTTTCTTAACTTGTATTAATGGTCCTTTTAGATACCAAAGAATATAAGAATAGCACTCGATAGTGGCTACTGAGAAGAGAAGAAAAAGGAACGTTTCATACAATATTCAAATAACTTGCCATCAAACATAGTCTCGGATTTTCAGAGCACATTAAGAATGTCGTTTAGTAAATGTTTTGAGCTATCACGTATTATTGGGCCGTCGTTAGAAACGAAAGATGGTAAGTTGGTCCTGAAGAGCAAGAGGCATTGTGGAAAAAACTAGCGCTGTCCCATTGGTTAATTTCTCACTTGTCGCAGAGACATGTCGCAGCTGCAATACAAACGATTCGACTGCGTGGAATTTTCCAATTTTGTCGCCACGACTGGTTGCACAAAATCCAACCGGTTGGATTTCATGCGGCAAGTCGCAGAGACAAAATTCTGTCACGGCGACAACAATTTCCACTTAGTACACAAGGGGGAAAATTGTCGCCTAGTGTGTTCTAATTAAACAAAAGAAACCAATAGAATTAGCATAAAATAGCATTATTTAGTGTTATTTATGTTGCACACTTTTAGTGTGTGCGCTCTATTATGCTAAATTACTAATAATATTGATTAGCTCGTTATGAAAACAACTGATATAAAAACTTTATTGTTGTTTTGAATTAACTAGAACATTTTGAGTTTGTAGTTGAACGTAGCCTGCGTTGCCGGCGGTCTGCGGTTCTCTCGCCTAAAACCGCAGACCGCCGGCAACGCAGGCTAAGTTGAACGAAGAACATTCTTTTTATCTACAAGTATTAAAGTACAATTTTATAATTATTCACTTTAACCACAACGTTATCAGATTTATAGTGTGCGCCTGATGCAGCAAAAATTACAATCACCTCAGGTAGCACACAGTTGAGACATTGAGCATCTAAAAGATATTCGCTCAAGAGAAGCAGGAAAAAAGGGATGAAAATGGATCTCATTGACTTTTACTTGGAAAGAATTGATAGATGAAAGAAAATTTGATAAACTTCGTAAATGAAATATACCCTGTTTATCGTGCTGATGAGAAAGAATGGCAAGGTAACGATGTAATCAACTCAGGATCGTCTGTTGTGATCGCCCTTTATTACGTTTCGTACCATAGCTACTTACAAGTGTGTGAGAGGTTTTACAACAATTTGCGGTAGACCGAAGCCAGTAAGAAAGACTTCCCTTTAATAATAGGCGCAGTTCTTGTTAGTGGGAATTCCTTGGACTGGACCCCTTTCCTTAGTTAGGTCTGTGCCCTCTGGCTAGACTTACGTCGGCCCCACAAGTTGCTCACAGAGTACAAAGACTTGAAATGAATGTGTATTTTAAGGCTACAGGATAGGCTTTATATAGCTAGTTAACATGATTCCTTGTTTAGCTATATAGTAACTAAGTGGGTGGTATATTTGGGTTACTTTTAAGGAGGCATGCTTTTCTAATCAAACTACTAATAAAAAGTCATATGATCAATACAGTCAAGGTCACGATGCTAAAAATATATATGAGCTAGACTGTTGAAATAATTTCAGAATAACTTTTAAAACTGGGAGCTAATATTATTAAGGAAATATAGAGCATTTCATTATAGGTTGACAGTGTGTATATGTGATGGGTGAGGGAGTGGTGCACTCAGTTTCCCGTCTTTGAAGAGGAGGGTGTCAGGAAAAATTCACGGCCACTTTTCGGGTTTATGAAGATTTATTTCAAAAATGCGAAAATACTCCGCCCAACCACCGGCGATCAATTATGACCGGTCCCTAAATGTATATTTTACTAAAAGACTTGAGCTTTTGCTTTTGATTTTTTTCTGCTCGTTTTGATGTATAATTTATGCAAATACTTTCATTAGCTTTTCGTTTTCAGCTCGTTCTTCTCCAATCACAACTTTCATGCTCTCATCACTTAGCAGCTCTGTTCTATTACGAACGGAGCACGACAAAGCTTCTTCTATTTGCTAAGTCTAAGACATGTTTTATTTGTTAAAAATTGGTGGTAATTTTATTACGGGATCTTTCGGGCGACTAGCTCAAATGAATGGTAGAGACGAGGTACTTCTTCAATGGTTTTTATTTAACAGCTTTCTAACGTTAAACCCCCTGAACACGGTTCAACTCTAATTCTCAACTAACTAACTGTTACAATTTTGTACAGCTCTTTTTATAGATGATAAATCTAAATCCAATTAACTTGATTGATGTCACAATATTCGATATTAACTAAGAATTTTCAAGAGGCGTTGTCTTAATGATTTTGGAGAAGTTCTTATATGAAAATAGTAAAATCTGGAAAATAGTTCCTGGACAATTAAAATGCGATTCACAAGAAAGCGTTTGGTCATAGAAAGGTCAACTATGACAACGGATAAACGGTATTAAAGTATAGTTTAAGTGCACGATAGAATTAATATCAACAGGGTGCATAATAGCCAAAATCGTCACGAAACAAGTACAAGTATGTACAATCATGACCAAAGTATTACATAATTTTCAATGTTTGTCAAGGTCAATTTGACTGTACTTTGAACTTATGATATACATGTGACTTACTGGAAAACGTGACGCAAGCGACGCTGCCTTGTGAATCGTATCTGTAATATATTAACTAAATAATCAATAGCTGTTGAAATGTTGTTCAATAAAAATACTACAAAAATGAATAAAAGATAATTGGATAAATTGTGTCTGGTAACAATTTGGTAACTTAACTGAGTTATATTAAAATATAATCCCGAAATTTCATTTTGGAAATTTATTTATTTATTTGAGAAGTTATTGATATTTCATGATACTTTCTTGAGCTGCTCCATTTTACCGGTGACATACAAATGAAATTTGAATTTGTTGTATGTGGAATTCAGTGCTGATCAGTCATGTGATGCAAGTACATATTTAATGTGGTAATAGAACAGGGGCTGGTTGTACAAAGCCTGGTCAAAGTTATATATCCACTGAATAAGGTATCCCCTTATAGAATTTCCTTAGAATCTATCCGCTGGATAGCGATTTAGATCATTCAAGTAGTGTCTTGCGCTTTATTCCAAACATACTGAGTTGGTTTGTGAATTAGAAGATAAGAACCCGAACAAAACGGATATTACTTAAGTGGGTATGGGTGAAAATACATATTTGTCTAAAAAAAATTACGGTACGGCTAACTAGTTTATGCGGAGAACTCACTGCGGAGAACTCACTGCGAAGTCACTGATTAGAGTAAAACCGTGAAAGGGTGACTAAACTAATGTGAACTCTTACTTCATTCTTTTTCTTTTGTGTATATTCTTTATTTAATGGTAAATGGTAATGGTTGTTTCACGATATGAGAACCACTCTCGTCATTCAGTGCCAACTCAGTAAAGAAGAGAGTTGTAAAGAGAAATGAGAAAAACAGATCTAGAACCGGACCCTTGCTACTGCGCATCCAGCTCGCGCATGTGGATCGGAATAAAATTTCCTGCGCAGCTAAATTGAAACCGTACGTTAAAGGCAAAATTTGGCCATTTGCGGACTTTTCATTCAAAATTAACTTTGAAACTTTGAAGCTTTATATAGAAGTTAGTGCCCATGCTTTCCCGGCCAAAACATCGAAATTACAACAATTTTCGCGCGTTTTTAGCTTATAGCTTCAAAAATAACACGGGACCTCCATTTTTTTCTTTTTCATTCGATTCTACACATTTTATTTTTTAGATTAAGAGCGAGAAAAAAACAACAAGTTCATTTACCAATTTTCTCAAATTTCAACATTTTTACACCCGCACGAACATATAATAATAATAATAATAATAATTTAATTCTTAAAAACGCATAATTACATAAGTCTCAATGCTTTTTACAATGTGAAAACAACTATGTACAATATATATATATATAAAAAGATATAGAAAAAAAAAATTATAAAGTTTATAAAATTTATATTTTTTGAGGTAAGTTTTCAGTAAAATGTACTTAGATAAATGTACTTAGGTAAATGTACTTA
This sequence comes from Diadumene lineata, assembly GCA_918843875.1. Lineage (NCBI taxonomy): Eukaryota > Metazoa > Cnidaria > Anthozoa > Actiniaria > Diadumenidae > Diadumene > Diadumene lineata. Next base: position 16,693,451 of record OU974070.1, on the reverse strand, counting down.
GGTAAATGTGCTTGTACTTAGGTTTGATAGAAAAATAAAAAATATATAAATATATTTATAGTAGAATGATATATAATAATAAAAATAAATCGAATGAAAGATTTTGAAACTGAATAGTGTCTACTTATTGTAAGATTTTATGAACAGAAATGTCTTTAACTTAGATTTAAAAGCGTCAGTAGATTCAGATTGTTTGATTTCTGTTGGAAGAGAGTTCCATAGTTTAGGGGCCGCTATCGAGAATGCTCGATCACCGTAGTTTTTTGAGCGTGACTTAGGTACAGCCAGAAAGCCTTTGTTGGATGATCTTAAACATCGAGAGGTACTGTATTCATTCAGTATAGATGCAAGGTAGGTTGGAGCGAGACCGTTACGAGCCTTGTACGTGAGTAGTAATATCTTGTATGTAATGCGCTCTGTCATTGGTAGCCAATGCAAACTGCGTAGGATGTCCTGGGTGCTTTCATCGGTCTTTGGTCTTTTGACAACTCTGGAAGCAGCATTCAGCACTCTTTCATATACTGATTTGGCCGAATACAAAGAATGTTGCTTTCTACAATTTATTTTTTACACTAGCTACTTATAAAATATTGGATGGATTTTTTATCTTGATATGTTTTCTAAAGATCAATACCTATAGTTCGAAACAGTTTTTTGCTTTTCTTCTTTAAATGAATGGGAGTGATTTGAATTTATTGATTGAGGTAGATTTTCTGTAAAAACGTGCGAAAAACGGAAAAATCGCACTTTTTGACGTCTTATATCTCGAAAACTAATACCACATATTTTTTTCCAGTAATTGAATGCCCTAACAATAATCTTCAAATGACAGAATTAAAAAAAAATTTATTGACGATTTCTGAAGATCCGGTACTACCTTAAGTGATTTAATTCGTGGAAAACTACATTAATGTATATTGGCTACGTTACAGTAGGTTATTAGGCCTTGGCAAGCATTTCTATATATCCGACCGCATATATACACATGCACGGTTTTGCTTGTTATAAAAATTAAAAAAATGGCTCTTTTTCAAGAACGTATTTTTCAAAATACCCTATTTAGTACATAACTCTAAGTTAAACAGAAAAAAAAAAAAAAAAAAAAAAAAAAAAAAGCAGCAATTATTACAATGAAAATATCGAGCGCGAGCTCCTAAAGGATTACAGTCCTGCTCCGTAGCAGGAAAAAATGTATCATGTGGGCCCCGGTTTAGTTCACCTTAAAAGGAATGTTTTTCTTTGGAACAGTCTACTTGATTTGCAGTAGATTCTAAGTATTTTTCTTTTCACAGTTTATTTAAATTTGCAATATGATTATTAACACCTTGTAAATTGGAGGAGTTTTCCTATACCAAGTTTATTTCAACAAACAGTTACGTCCACCGTAAATATCAGTATCCTTTTTTCAGTGTAAGCTTTACTCGACCTTTAACTGATTATCAGCAATGCCCCACTATACAAGATCATGTCTTAACACAAACTACAGGGCTGTGTTGTTCAAAGCTCGATTAACACTAATCCTGGGTTAACTCTTAAGAAAACCTATAGAGTTAACCCTGGATTAGCACTAATCGAGCTTTGAACAACCGACCCCAGGTTCTTAACATCAAACACTAGACCTTATTCGCTTCGATGTTTTTTTCCCCATTTCAGATCATGTGATGTCACTCGTGGTAAATGATTCTTTCAGGTGTAAATATATTTCAACACATTTTTCAAACCATTCCCTAGAGTGTCACGTGGTCTGGAATGGGCAATTTGCATACGAAGCCGAAAAGGTCTCTTGACATTACAGAAAGCACCTTGTATATTTGAAATATATATCTACTGAGTAATAATATAATATAACTGACTGTGAATTCTATATAGTCCAGGATCCTGGAACATCATGGACCATCAAGTACATGAATATATACTAAGAATAGAGTTTAATTCCCGGGGGTATGGGACTCGTATGAAGCTAGCTTGACGAAGTTTTGAAAATGACCCTAAAAGGTACAGCCTTTGCCAGATCGAGACCCTAAAAGGTAATAGAGCCCCCTTAACCACATTTTAATGGAGCCCCCCGGGGGTTTGATTATTATATTATCCCACACGATGGGAATGGTACTTTTGGCCCTATTTAAACGAGGCAGGGTGCACATTGTTAGTAGGGACTTGTAAATCTTCTCTCAGTGGGACACAATTAATAAGGACTTACTACCAATACATAAGGGTACCCTTCCTCTGGCCCAGTTAAAAGACTCTAAGAGCTAAAATTAGACGCGGCGGATAGTGCAAACCATCAGAAGTTTGTTAATATGTATGTTTTATTTGCATATCAAAGTTATCGACACCCGTATCACCCTGGGATGTGCTGTATATACAGGAAAAAATACTAATTAGCCTCGCATGCCATTTTAGTCCTGCAAGTATAAAATTGCGACGGTTTACCAAATAAAGTCTACACTAGTATTAAATGGACAATTATATACGAAAATTGTCTATTACATATTCTTATACATATACAATAGTCTACCAAATATTTACAAGTAATATATATTATCCCATCTACTCCATGTATGAAAAACTACACCATTTTTTAATGATGCATATTCGCAATTTAGGTAAGGTGTTCCTGGCGCTACTTTTCAGTTTCTTGACAAGATATTCCAGTCAGGCTAATTGTTCGATTTTTAAACTAAGTACATCGAGCAGTACGATATTTTATTTTTTTCATCATGTTTGCCTATGGGGACTTCATGAACGATAGTTTTTCAATGGATCAAGATCGAGTCTATTACATTAGAACTCACGGTTACAAAGGCAACAGGAATCCCGAAATTTATTGTTGATCTCCCTCTTGCTCAGTTGTACAATATAGCGCTTGTCTTACAAGCAGGGTGTGTTAGACTGATTTTAAAACATCGAAAAAAACGTCTATAAATACTTACTTGAAAGCTTGAAATATCATAATTGTACAAAAATGAGTGCGTGGGTGAATGAATATCAAAATTATCTCTCTTGTAGACTAATTATGACTATGCCACACTGCTCACATATTTTTCTTAGAATTTGACTTGTTGACTTCAAGACAACCCGGAACGTTTCTTGCAACTTTGCTCGTTCGGGATGATATTGCAATACGATGCATAATCGTGTAACATATATTGCAAAATGGTAGCGAGATAACAAGTGCGGCTCTGTGACAAATCTTTCATGGGGTGTCCCGTCAAAAATGAATACAAAATTTTAGGATTTGAGCGTAAAACAGCATTAAAATCATGCTTAAAAGTAAAAAGTGTTATAGCAAAAACAAATTATTTGATTTTCAGCTAAGGTTTATAAAAAATATTACTATAAAAAGAGACATTGGACCAAGAGAAGATGAGTTAAGAGAACTCCCCCAGACACCGCGAGAAGCCCTAAGCGTGCTATTTTTAGAACCAACTATTTTTTGCTTGTTGTCAAGTGTCTTGACGATGCAACCGCGCCTCCCACTATCTGGCCAATCACGTTCCGTTGCCAAAATATCTTAGTTAAAAAATGGAATGAACGGGCCTCATGATGTGTGCTAAGCCCAATATGGGAGATAAGTTCTCTTACCTCACTCTCTCTTTCTAGGACGCAAAGTGGTATTTGGTGTACCGAAAGACACCTCACCAAATCCGCGCCTAGACAAGTTGGACAATCCACTGCATAAAGCAGAAGTCAATTCTACTTTTAGCAACGGTTCCAAACAACTAATCTCGGCCGGAATTGCAGTTCGTACCGTCTTTTTTTAATCGCAATTTCTTTACGTATTATTCACACAATCCACTCCATTTCTCTGTCACGCAAATGAAATATATTTCAAAAATGTTGCGAGAATCTGTTAGGAAAATTGTTATAGGATCACAAAGCGCAAGCTATACTTTATGAAGTGAGGCTTTGGCTCGACATACTCTGCTTTATCCATGAGCCAGCAACTTTCGGTGTAACAGTACACTCCAAGTAGACAGCACCAAAGAAAACGTCGGCTCCATCGTATTCTCAATCGACATTTTGTCAATTCATAATTAAAATATTATGTCCTCAAAAATTAGATTCTCATATATACCCAAATTCACGAGCAGCAGTAGAATAGATTCGTCACTACAGTGTTCCTTCGTTTTAAGGTGTGTTTACTCAAAGAATCTCCATCCATTATATATACATCGAACACACAACCGACCCAGTACGATATCAAAATCGGCATTTTCCTCGATCGATGACAATTGTATATAAATCGATTCCTTTAGTTGATAACAAACGATGTTACCTACAGTCGACCGACGATAGCGTAGAATCGTCACTGGTTTCATCCACAGTTTTAGTTTTGTGGAATCCATTGGGCGGATCAGCGTTTCCACGATCGTTATAAAACTTAACTTGCTGTGACAATTGTTCAACTTCTTGTGCGAGTATTTTCACGATATACCCACTTTTTCTTCTGTCTCTGTTTATCACACCGTGTAGTTGTTCTAATTGGTTTTCAAGACTGTTGGCTCGATTTCGTTCCCATAAAACCTTATCGTATAAAAGTTTGTTCTTCTCTTGTAATTCAACTATCACTGCTGACATAGCCTCAACATTGTCAACGGAAAAGTCTTCGCTTTTACGGTGCTTTTCTTTGATGAGCTTCTGCTTTAGCTGAAATTGAAGAGGATAAAAACAAATCAAAACGAATTGTTTGACGATCTGTCTTTAAACGTAACAAAAAAACACAAATTTATCAATGTAAATGGACTACATAAAGTACCAAACATGTTATTGCAAGAATAAAACACAATTGCAAGAATAAAACAAACAAACAAACAACAAACAAACAAACAAACAAACAAACAAACAAACAAACAAACAAACAAACAAACAAACAAACAAACAAACAAACAAACAAACAAACAAACAAACAAACAAACAAACAAACAAACAAACAAAAACAAACAAATAAACAAACACTCAAACAAACAAACAAAAACAAACAATCAAACAAACATGCAAACAAGCAAACAAATAAACAAGCAAATAGACGAACAAACATACATTCAAGCAAACATACATACTTCAAGCAAGCAAGAAAGCAAAGAAAGAAAAAATTCAAACAAGTGAATGGGCAACTAGCACTCCATAATCAACAAAATACCAATAATACAAGAGAAGCAGTGACGGAGGAAGTACAACAACCACAAGGAGAAGTCCATTTTATTGTCATGCACCATGTCCTCTCTCATGCACAACCCTAAATACTCGAGCGTAAATGGCTTGATCATAACATCGAAATGCATCTGCGTATCGGAGATGGGCAGATTGCATGACTCGGTCGATCCTGTCTCCCCTCCTCCAATTCGAAACATTTTATTTTCAAAACTATTCACCTTTTTGTAGCCTTTGGCAGCTTTCTGTAGGGTAACATAAGTTTCTTTGTATCGATGAAGCTGTAACTTTGCTAGTTCAACACAACGCATTGCAGCCGATGCTCCTAAGTGAAGCGAATTCGTCACCAAGACCTGCTCGACTGGCGGGCTTGTTTCCCGCCAATTCTGGAAGCATTCGTCCCATGCCTCTTTCTGGTACAGACTATCGCGACCAAGAGCCAAGGCCGGATCACTTCTTTTGCGTTTACTCAGTTCTTCAATCTTTTCGTTTAGGATGGTGTTGACACGATCGTCCTCCTACAGAAAAAGAAAAGAAAAAAAAAATCAAATCAAAGCAACATTTTACAGGGGTTCATCCAGAAATTTTGAAGCTAGAGGGATGCGACACTAAATAAAAAAATGATCCGCAAATTTTGAAAGGTGGAAAGTCACTAATAAAAAATTACTAATTATCATTTCATGCTCCCACAATTTTTCAATAAAACGTTTTTCTACAATGTTCTGCGATTGAACACAGCCTCCTTATGATAATCATCAGCAAACAGTGACCCAAATATGGTACGTGATCCATTAAGCGATATAAGTTATTCCATTAATTTTTCGGAAGCATTTCATTACGATATGCGAGTAAATCGTGCTCCAATTAATGAAAGGCGCACTTTCAAATTTCACCAAAGTGTTTAATATATTACTTTTCTCAGTAAGGAAGGCGGGAAATGCGGCCACTTCACATGATAAAACAAATTCAACACCACAATATTGTGAATTTTTTTAACGTGAAATTCTAAAATGCTATGCAGCCATGCTGGGAAAGTTTCGTGTCATAATTAAACGTATACTAAGGAATCTTTGATAGACCGGAAAATGACTAGCTTCGAGCATTGACAAAATCAAAACAACAACATAAATACTTCCAAAGAAGCATGCAAACAAATTCGCCAAATGCTAGGAGAAATATTATTAAAACAACAAACAAATATCCGAACTTACAAAATAGCTGTTTATGAAATCAGGCGGTATTTTTAATTAAATGCACACAATTTTAATGATGTTTGAAATTTCCGTATTTTGATTAATTTTGCTTAAAATTAAACTAACACTGTTTATGCTGTAAAATAAGCATAAAATAATATCATACACATGGAAGTTGAGTCCTTTGTTTTCTTAGTAGAAAATATTATCGTCACATCACGGAAATTGGAAACTATTTAGTTTAACTTTTTCATGTTTATAAATGGATAATTCTTTGCGTTGGTTTTGTACTATTATAATTTGAAACAACATAACTTGACAGCATGAAAATATAAAGCTAAATACCTGATGATATCGATTCGATTATTAGCTATTTTTGTCCTGACCAAAGCGCGATATTTATAGAAAATATAGACATTCATATGCAATAAAATAAACCTGGCGATCCATTGTTTGAATGAAATCGTACACTGCATATTGTTTTCTAAAAAAAAATCACAATTCCTATGGACAAACAATTTCAAATTTCTCCAAAAATGGCCATCTATTTAACCCTAGGAACAAACCTAGTATCATTAAAGCTTGAATTTTAAAAAAAGGTTGAGGTTTATAATTATTTTTGATGTTACAATTTTGCGCGTATTGTCTGTGAAAATTGCCTTGATGTTACGTTATTCTCAGGTAATCAATCATCATCAATAGCCGACCTCTTCTAAAGCAAATAGCCCTAAACATTCTCCATCTTATCTCGCAGACGTTTGTATATATTCTACTAATAGCTACGGTGTATTTTATTTAAAATAAATTAACCAGAACATTATGCCATGAGGATTTTGTGTAATTATTGCAAAAGCTTGTAGACTAATATTTGTGGTACTATATAAGTCCATCGCAACGTCATATTGCACGAGAATTTATATTAACTTCTATGAGTTCAAACTTTACTTGAAATGGATACTGATATTGTTTTAGAATTATAGTGATGAGTATCTTAGTAGCGTTTTCTCTGATAAGATAGAGTACAACTGAGTAGCGGTCTAATAATTTTGCCGCTAGTTTAGATTCCCTAAAACAAAGAAAGCTTTTTGACCGGTCAATCAAACTGCACCTTACTGCTATTAACAAAACAAACTACAATTCTACCAAAACTTACCATTAATAAATCTAGTATCTCTTCTTTAAACTGAAGTTCAGTTTCTAAGAAAAGCAATAGTTTTAGCATGCTTTCTAAAGTTGTGGTTCTATCAGATGTTTTCACTGTTTTGTCCGGCATGCTGGCTTGATGAAACGAGGGTCTCGCGCTCGCCATTACTCCAGAACGATTTCCGTTGACTTGAGTGATGTAATTCTTTAGTCTTGCTATTCCGGCAATCTGTGGTTTCTAGTAAAAAACGTTTGATATGTCGTCGTAGACAATACGTGCTGCGAGCTATTTTCTTCGAGATGTTCCCAATTTAGACTCGTGAATATTCATAAATACAAAGACGAACAGTCAACTTCATCACGCATCGCCAGTCAAGGCAAAACAACAGAAGTTTACGTACATTGTCCACAACAATCTGGCAAAAAATTTGTTCCTGACTTAAGATAATGCCTTATCTTCAACAAGAGATTCTCGCTAATTTATAGGGCTTTTAAAATATTAAAATTCTACCAGTCTTGACTGACTCTTATTCAGCCTGTTGCGGTCGATTCGAGTGTGGTTTAGAGGTACAGTGACGTCATAGTAAGAGATTGCAGATTTGCTTCCGGTTCCGGTTTCTTCGTGGAAGGTGGGAAACCGGACATTTCGGCTTTATAAATCGATTTGTTGTTGTATTGTTTTTTGACGTCATTACTCTGTATTAAATCGTCTTGATATGCATTATTTTTTCAGTTATTGATATGCTTTGATAGCTTTATACATCAATATGGACTCTGTTTGATGTATTTGGACTGTACAGAATATGCAGAAAAATGATTTGCAGGTTAATTTACCCCTCCCACGGCTCCCATCATCAAGCTCCAAATAGGATACATTCTAAGTAGCCCCTCTTTCTCCATTGATCAACCCCGTCCCCCTCCACAGAGTGGGCAAGTATAGGCAGCACTACAATTCAAATTGTAATTAAGGGCTGCCTGGGACTACTCTCTTTCGCTACTCGAAAGTTAAGGGGTGTTTTATAATTGCTCCTGTGTCTGGATTGAAGATCTTGTAAGCAGCCTCAGGTACCAAAAAGAATGAAGTCCTACCAAGGACTTGATCATAAGAGCTTGTAGTGCAATGAACTAATTGTAACAACCTTAAATGTTTCCAGGATGCATTTCCCTTCAACTGTGCCAGGTCAACCTATCCCAAAAGGAGGAATCCTGTGGAGCCATACTAGCTCCTTGGTATATGAACTGATCCATGCAAACACAACATTAACAAACACTGTATATATTGTCATGCTCATTATATTTTGGTTTTAATGGAATAAAAATCACATCAAGTCACACTAGACTGTAACCGTGAATCTAATTCTAATAACCATATATGAAAATAGCTTTGTTATCAATAAAAGAAACTAAATGGACCAATAAAAGCCAACTTCCGATCGTAAACAATCGAGAATGCTCGTGGATCTTTTAGGGGTGAAAATCGACCATTTGGTCTTTTTTAGGGTTTGAAAATATGAAATTTGTCAAATTCTCACTTTTTGGTATCTTTTAGGGGCTGAAACCCATTGAAACTTGTGATTTTGTTATCTTTTAGATATGAAAGATTTGTGAAGCTGTGGCCTTTAGAAAAATGGCCGGCATCTTTTAGGAGTATTTTTGAAAAATTCCGACGAGCATCCCCGATCGTTTATCCCTGGAGTCCTCCCCCCCCCGGGCATGAATGATACACTTGCTTAAAAGCAAGTAAAAAGCAACATTTTGCACAATGCTGTTCTAAGGTTCAATTTCCTTTTTAGAAAGCATGAGAAGCTTATATTACAGCTAAAATTGTTGCATCACAACCAGGTGTCTTCGCAACTTTGACTGGATTTTGCTTTTTCTGCGACATCAATGATGCTGGATTGATGGTTGATGTCACAGAAAAAAAAACAAAATCCAGTCAAAGTTGCGTCTTGTTGAGATGCAACCACGTTAGCTGTTGGCTTGATGGCCAAGACCCTAGGTATTTTCCATTAACTATACTTAATATTATTTTGAGATTATAAATGATAATATACATAAAATGATCAGTAATATATTATATTATACAATGAGCCATTACTTTTCATATCAGGTCTACCATTGAAGTGTTATATTACAAAAATATCCTTTTGTGATGACACTAAGGCTGGTTATAAAGGGGTTGACACTTGTGGAAGGTATTACTTTAACATGAAATACCATTAAAACATTGTCCCTATATTTAGTCTTTTGATAGGTATTATCAAAGTCATTAATAATTCATCATCTAGAACCATGCAAAATCACTACCGTGAAGGCATTTGTAAATGCAGACATCGGTTTGTATGTATTTCTTGCAGTAATAGTTCAAGCGTTGTAATAGTGCATCAGGGCAATTAACAATGATTTTTTTTGTCTAACACAATATCAGTCAATAGGCCAATTCACTATGACAACACTGCTTGTTTACGTGGGTGATAGAGTTGCCAAATCAAACAGAAAACTATACAAAATTTGCTCCTAGCAAAACAGTTTAATCTATTAAAGTAGACTTGGTAGATATACATTGAAGAGTGTTGAATGATATTCAGGGGCCGGTTGCACTAAGCCTGAATAAAGTTATCCATTGGATAAAGTTATCCACTCCAAACGATTTCTTTAGAATTTATCTGCTGGATTGCGACTTTTTCGGTGGATAGAGCCTTTGTGCAACTGGCCCCAGGGCATTTGGGGCTATTCCACTTATTTTCCAGGTTAATACGAGTTTTAGAACAACTTCTGGTGAATTTACATTGATTTGATTGTTTCCAATGACCATGATACTCTGCGCTTAAACAATAGATGGTTAAAGTTTGTTTTGAAGTGATGTACATTATTGCATTAGGGCAATTGATGTGTATATTATATTAGAATTTATTTTGAAACTAGACATTTGCATAAGGCATCTTTTCATAAAATTCATTTTAAATTAGTACATTTTCATATAATGATATTTAAAATCAGATCAATTTTCAATAAAATAATACTTTTCTATGTTCATAATATTGAGTGTGTATGTAGTACACATCATTGTAAAAACATTGACACAACTTCAATAATTGTAACAATTATTGCTACAACTGACTTACAAATGTAAACAGTTTTCAGGGAATTGATCATGGGCCACTGAATCTTGTGACAATATTTTTACAATAAGATTAACAAACAGTTCAGACTATGAATGTACTGTTGTCTAAATAAATATTAAATATAGCTCTACAGACATGTTAAAAGAGATTTGCAAGCTACAGTACAACATCCACTAATATTTTAATGTCAAAACTTTGGAAGGATCGCATAGTGATTTGTCAAAATCAAATGACAACTATTTAATTTTTATCAGGGTGAGAAAATGGTTCAATTACATGCATAAACAACTGGCTATCAGAATGGCATCATATATAAAAAAGGTGTAAGGGTCATAAAAACAAATTCATAACATTGAATTTTCATGAATGTGGTATTGTTAACATAAAATACAGGAAGAATGTGGCATCAAAATGTTGCTGTTGATTAGTCTGATGAGTACAAAAAATATTATCAGTCTCATTGTTTGGTATATATTAAACTTCTTAGTAACTTCTAGCTAATTACTATTATAGAAAGAAAGCAGAAGCTCCACAAGATAGCAATCCTGTTTGCAAAGTCCCTCCATTGTATGGAAAATGAATAAAAGTCCACCAGTACTATTACTTGTAAGGCTGTTTGATCAAATGCAAAACTATAATGTCAATAAATCAATAAAGTAAATCTCTATATACGAAAACTCTCTTTACTTCCAGTTATATGACGTAGTCGTAAATACACATCTGTGCCAAGCCCTTCCATAGTTTGTACAGAAAGGGAACCCCCAAGATAATTTGCATAAGCTCTAGATGTTGGTAGACCAAACCCCCATCCTGCAATTGGACCTCCGCTTGGAGAGTTATTAGGATGACCTTCACATATTGCTCCAAAGATTCCTTGATTGTCAGAAGGTTTGAGCTCACTTCGATCTTTCATAGTTGTGAAGGAGTATTTGAAGATGTCAGGAAGTTTTTTCTCTGGAATTCCACCACCACGGTCTGAAATCCTAATGACAAAGATATAATAAATGGTAAACGAAACTGCAATCAAACTAAATATTTCACCATTTACTTAAACTCTCCATCAATCAAATACGATTCACAATTATATAAATATTATATATTAATATACTATTATTTTGTTGTTGATCAATGAAAGGAATCAATTCTACCAACCTTTTGAGCCATAAATCAATATTACTGAGGCATAATGACTATTTCATTATCTACTGCACATGCTCAATCTACACATTTCAATTATTAACAACAATAACTACCTATTATTACCTTATATAGAAGTCTGTGTCATTAGTGCAAATAGTCATCACAACATTTGGAATCTCTAGAGGTCTGCTATAATGGTATTCTATACTTGCTCTATGACAAACCATAGACATATTTAGAATTTATTCTGGCAGGTGGATTAAGTGTAAGTCCCAACTACCTTATAATAAAATTTGTTGTGCCTTGACCTTCCATTTCAAAAATTGTTTTCATCATGGTCTTTTCTGAACCATCAATCTATTTAATAGGGTGGAGCTTGCCATATCAGGTTCTATCATTGGTTAATTTGAATTAAACTCCACCCCTGAAATTTATTGATGGTTGAGAAAAGACAAAATCAAAACAAAGTTTTGAAATGGCTGATCTCGACACAATGAATTGACAATGGTCACATGTACAATCTTCTTGAAAAGTACACATTGAAATTGTAGAATACTGATTATTACTTTTCTATACCTCATGGAATTCTTGATGAGTTCTTGTAAAATATATTCTAATGGAGCAGAAATGAATGGAATGGTGGCTTTAGTATGGCCATTGATGATAACCCCTGGCGCTACTCCATACATATGCTCACAAATTTGCCTGAAAAACATATAGAAAGAAACCATTTCATTGCTAGGACAATGAAAAGAATGAATAAAATAATGCAATAAATGAATGAATGAATGAATTAATTAATTAATGAAAGAATGAACTATAGTATGGATGGATGGTTGGATGAGAGGATGGATGAATTGATAAAATTAAAATCAGACAAATAGATGAATTTATAAAATGGATGAGTGAATTGAACAATAAATGCACATGAATGCGCGGGATAAAATAATCTGGCTTATACAAAGTCACATCTGTAGAATAACACTGTACATGTACTAATAGTTTTTTACAACTCACCTTACAAAGTCACATGATCGTTCAATAACTTGCTTCAGATTCAAATGTGTGCAAATAATACCAATGTAATTTGGCTGAAAAAATATCATTCTTTTGTGAATTTGTGTGACACAGTTCATTGAGTGTTCACAATTTTAACTTAATGAACATTAGCAGGGAAAATCGAACACTTTTATTGAATTAAATACATGTTATTATTTTGAAAAAATAAATCACTAACTAGTTATGGCTTACCCTCTCATTGCGAAGACCAAGGTGGTGTTCAGCTAACATTCTTATTCCTAGTCGAGATGTTAGGGTTTTGTCAAGAAAACTACCCATGCTGTCATACTGTATACATATAGAAAAAGAAATGTTAGATTTACAAACAATAATTATATCAAGAATTATTATTGACAGAATAAATGAATTTTGCATGGATGAATGTTATCAACTATGAATGATGGAATGATGAGAGAATTCATGAATGAATAAATGCAGGAAAATGGGCAACATACAAACAAGGATTAGAAAGCATGAAGGAAAAAAAGGATAATAATAATTATGTTTAAACAATATATATGTCGAAAAATAAGATAATCAATAACAATTAACTTACAGATATATGTTTTTGACAATCCAGAAAACCCTCTGCTAAGTTTGTTACTACATTTTGATGATCGTCTAATAATCCAGTAATAAGGTTACTGTAGCGGCCTTCATCATCTAACGTTTCAACCTACACAATAAAATGAATGCAGCAGTATTAGTATAATATAACTGGAAAAAAATAATTAATTATCCTCCCAGTTCGCTTGGAGCATATATCAATATAATATCACTGCATGAAATTCATTACACTATTCAAGCTATTTCATGGGATGCAATGTTGATTTATGCAAGAACTATAAACTACTGAAAGGAATCAGGAATACATACCTTGGGGAATTTCGTTAACATGCCAAATGCCCTGAGATATAATTCATACTGCAGAGAAAAAATAAATGTCATCTAAACAACAAATCTTGTTTTTAGATTTTCACTTATTGTACTACAATAATTCATTAATTGTTTGGCATTAAGTTCATATTTGCAGGTATAGGAATATGAATAATATATACTTGCACCATGCAGAATTCCACAAAGAAAGTTTAGCTGCTAGGCTACACATTATTGTCAAAATGCATGTAAACCTCAACATTCCTGTTTTTTTATTTTATTTTTTTTTTTAATGTCATTTTCTGTTTGGCACTAATCTCAGATGTTTATAATCTACATCAAGACGCTTTTGTCCTGTCTGGGTAGATTTTGACAACAAGATGTTTTTGACTGGGAAGGTTGGAGCCATAAGATGTTTTTGACTGAGAAGGTTGGAATCACAAGATGTTTTTGACTGGGAAGGTTGGAACCACAAGATGTTTTTCACTGGAATGGTTGGAACCACAAGATGTTTTTCACTGGAATGGTTGGAACCACAAGATGTTTTTGACTGGAAAGGTTGGAACCATTATTTTAATGGATCAACGTGGTTTTCATTTAGAGGGGAGAGTACAAAGCATTGCACTTACAACATCATGCATGACAGGATTTGAAAGAACAATGTATGGAAGCTGTTGGAAATCTACAATACGTCTTGCAATTCTGATTGGCATTTCTTTTTGTAAATACTGTGCACTTTTCTGAAAATAATAAAACATAATGTAGACATATAAAGCTTGAATAATATGGTAAATATATAAATAAATAAACAAATAGATAGATAACTAAATATCATAAATAAATAAATGAGCAAACAAATAAATAAATAAATAACAAATAAATAAATAAAGTGAATGAATGAGTGATTGAAATGGAAAATATTTAAAAAATACCTTTTCAATGTTAATTAATAATTCTTTAAGTCTCAAAAAATAACATAATGATAAAAAAAGACAAATTTTATCATAAGCTCAAAAGTTGGCGAAAAAAAATGCACAGTATCAAAGGTCACAATTTAGTAAAATTAATAGAACAAATGTACAAAAACTTGTACACATTGTACAAAAATAAACTTGACGTAGACAAAAACAAAACAGAAGCATACTTACAATCAGGTGACTCCCATCCTTGAACTTTCCAGCATAAAGCATTTGATATGGTGTGAGACGAATGGAGGACTGCAGAATTAGGAGGAAAACAAACAAAGTTTACTTAATCCATTCAACACGCCAAAAAATTGGAAATGTCGAGGGGAGTTACTATTGAGCTAGCCTATATATTGGAATGGCTTGATAGATTGGCTTACCGACTCCAAAAAAATATCTTTATACATTTCTTAGTATAATAATAAAATACCAGTTACCTTGGATGCATATTTATCTATGCTCTGCTGTTTAACGTAAGACCATGGTTGTGTTTGGGAGCCATACATTGACATACTCGATAATCCACATTGCTGTTTTGGTAATTTACACACGGCAACAGTTAAGCGCGACAACTCCTTCTGATGCATCAAGATCCTCATCTTGAAGGGAAAGACTTTATAAAAGTGAAGCTGAGATCTAAGATCGATTCCGTGAGAATGGATTATTGTAGGCGATTTTCCTTTGGGCGCCCTTGTGCACCTATCAATGTTAAGCCCCCGGGGGGGGAGGCCGGGCAAGGGGTGGGGATTATATCAACTTTTGATGCCCCAGAGTGGGGTATTTTCCCTTCTATGTTGTCCCGACGGTGGGGATATTTACCTACCAATCGAGCCCGTTCATTGAGGTACGGGCAAAAGCAATCCACTGCCAAGGGCGATTGGAAAATTGAAAAATGTTATTTTATGAATCTTATAAAGTCATATTTTCATATCCATTTCGAAATCAATTCTTTGGATGAATTCTTGTCGTGGACAATTCTCGGAACGCGCTTCGTCGGCATTTTAAATAAATGCAATACGAGCAAGGAAATGTGTTCTTGGGCTTCCTGTGGCAAGACCTGAAATGTACAAATAAAGGAGCCACCCACAGATTTTATTAACCGCATGGTCGATCGACTGTGCAGTGAGAGCCGTGTTGTAAAAAGGTAAATATTTACATAAAACTACTTTATTGATCTCATTTTTTTCGTATATCTGGTAAAATGCATTGGAAGTTTTTACTAAGTCCCATAGCTGAATTTTTTTTAAAGCATGACTGAAGAGCCCCGTCTTGGGACATTTGACTTCTGAATGTGTCTCCAGGTCGGGAAATTCATACAAATTTGACAGAATTTACTGGCCCGAGAGTGGGGATTTCGACGAAAAAAAAGGGGAAAAAATCTAATCCCCACCCCTGGCCCGGCCTCCCCCCCCGGGGGCTTAACATTGATAGGTGCATTGGCCTTGGCTGTCGGTCATCGGAATCAAACAATCACCACATAAACTTTCAAACCCGTTCTTCTAGACAATCGCTACTAAAAACTATGGAATTTCTAGCTTCTGATAACCTACATAGTGGCAATGTCTAAAATCAGTGGAAAACTGTACCACTAAAAAACCAAATGGTCATCAAATAAAAATAAAATCCCGTTGTTGAGCGTGCTACTTCTGAAAATAAACATTCAAGACTCGTGTCATTTCATCTTGCAATTTTGAACCAATCAGAAACCAGTATTTGTGTGACAGCTCGTGTTCATCACATGGTTTTGAACTTTGGACTCATGTGACCTCCCGTAAAACCCCGTAAAACAGGTTTCAGAACTTGTTCGATCGACTCCGAGATCACGATTGCGAAATCGGAGTGTTTTCATGATCAAGATACTGATATTGATACTGATACAGCATAAACAATGCTTTCTTAGTGTTTTTGAATGCCCAAAAAAAAATCTTTGATTTAAAAAGCGGTGTCTGAATTAATCAGTTAATTTTTTTTTTTTTTTTTGTACATCAGTGGGGAAAGCTGATAAATTACAAAAAAAGAATCATAATAAGTTTCAAAAAAACATAAATTAAATATGTAGAATTCATCTGAAGCAAAAATGTGACATTTTAAGAACATTTTTTTTTTGCTTAAAAAACTAACGCAACGGGCCCTCCCCTACCATATGCTGAAAGTCCTATATCAAAGTGATGTATATTCATGTACAGCGGTTTTCGATAGTTGGCATTCTGGGAATGCTTTGTGAATAAATAATGTTTATTTCGAGAGGTCCTGTATAAAATGTGAAACACTTTGACTAATGAACTCACAATTCATCCGTTACGGACTTACTTGTAGAGATCGATAGATCTTGGACTAGAAAAGTTCGAAGATGTCTGGGGAAACATCCCATTCGACAACAATTCGCGGATCGCCAACAAAATACGTCAAATTGAACGTTGGTGGGTCTCTTCACTACACAACTCTGGGAACACTTACAAAACAAGATAATATGTTGAGAGCAATGTTCAGTGGAAGAATGGAAGTTTTAACAGACACAGAAGGTAGTTGGCTCTATTGAGAGAATTTTATTGATGAATTTGGTTATATTTGTGAACATTTTCTTTACAAAATAGGCGCAAAAAATGTCTGGATTGTTGGTATCTTGATGACAATCAAGATTGATGTTATCAGACACATGATACAAGTCTTCAAACGTTTGACATTTGCCACATTAAAAATAAATTGTTAACAGTTCCCTATCTATATATATGTACATCCTGGTGATTTTGAGCCCAATTTTAAGATCTTTATGAGGGGGATGCCTATACATACTGTATATTTAATAAAATACAACTTCAGTTGACATCGTCATTAAAGTTGTAATCATCATCATTTCAAAAAGTCACTTTTTGCTTAAAGGAGCTGTCCCAATCAGGATGCTTTGCGGCCCTGTGGTCTGTCATGCTTAGAGTGGTCATTTTCGAGGACACTGAAAATGCAGGCCGCTAGAGAAATAAAATCTCTTTGAATTCTCCTCATTGTCTCACTCATGTCATACACAAGTTGGTTATTATTGGTTATTTATTGATTTTTGAAGATATTCTGTATAGATTTGTTTATTTTACTCATGCTGGCAATAACAGAGACGTGCAAAGCATCATGGCTGAGACAGCTCCTTTAAGCCCCATCTACACAAGCAATTTTTATTTGCTTATTGTAAATTGTCAGGTTAAATTATTTATTTAATTGCTCATGTAGACATGTTACTTTAGGCATAAAAGATAAACTCAGTTGATTGTTGATGAGAATACAATTGATTGAATTGTTGATTTAACTGAATATTTCAATACTTAAAACAGGATAGTATATGTCAAATTTCTTTATGATATTTATTTTTTTAGGGTGGATTCTCATAGACAGGTGTGGCAAACACTTTGCAACTGTTCTGAACTATTTGAGAGATAGCTCAGCACCATTACCTCAAAGTGAGACTGAATTAAAAGAACTTCTTGTAGAAGCAAAGTATTATCTTATTGAAGAGCTTGTTGCTCAATGTGAGGCACTTTTGGCAAAGAAAAAAGAACAGCATGACCCAATATGTAGAGTTCCTCTAATTACTTCAACCAAAGAAGAGAGGTTGCTAGTGAGCACTGCTAATAAAGTAAGAAATTGTACCAAAGTCATCCTCGTCTTCTTTAAACAAACAATCAACACTTCAAACCATTTTCAAATATCAGATATCAGATTTTAAGCTCAGGATCCTTCTCAGCATCACTTGGTGTCCTAGTCCAGACATTTGTTTTATTGCACTGCCAGTTCCTAGGCTTTTTTTTGTAGCATACTAGTGAGTGTTTGTTCAAAGCATGGATAGAGCAATCCACCGGATACATCCCTATGGACTGTGGATAACTTTATTCATGCTTCATTTAACCAGCCCCTGAAAGTTATTAAAAGAACTGACTCATTGGGATACATCTTCATGCCAAATGACAGTACTCCAGCAAACACTAACACTTTGGTGAAGTAAATTATTGTGACAGTGTTGAAGAAAATGTAAAAAGTAATACAAGGATTTTCTCTGATCAGCTCTGTTTCAAATATATAAATAATAACACTGGCAGACAATGCATCCTAGGTTATACAGTTTATTTACCATATTATCTTATAATATTTCTATCTGTTATTCTACTACCCTAATGTTTTATGAAATCTTTAATTGTTTCAGCCAATTGTCAAATTGTCATACAACAGATCTAACAACAAGTATTCCTATACAGCGTAAGTCAAACCCTTATCTATGCTGGGAATATTATCAAGCTATGTTATTAGCAAGTTATAATCATTGATTACTTTGTAATGTTATTAATTAATCATTAATTAATCAGTATGACTGTGCTCTTTATTCACAGGCAATCAGATGATAATCTTCTCAAGAATATTGAACTCTTTGATAAACTATCACTCAGATTCAATGGCCGCATTCTCTTTATAAAGGACTTGATTGGCAACAATGAAATTTGTTGCTGGATATTTTATGGCAATGGTAAGAAGACTGCTGAAGTTTGCTGCACTTCTATTGTATATGCAACTGAGAAAAAGCAAACTAAAGTTGAGTTTCCTGAAGCAAGGATTTATGAAGAGACATTGAATGCACTTTTGTATGAAAACAGAGGAACTGGCTCTAAGTTGCCAGATGCAGAATTGCTCCATGCTACACGGGGAGCTGTTGGCGCAAGAGTTATCCATGATTCAGAAGAAGAGCCAATGAGAAGGCATAGAGCCGGAGGAGACTAGACTGTTTGCTTTCAGCTTTCACTATTATAATTATTATTATAAATATATTAGCCAATCTAAATTAGAATCTTCCAAACAATTCCATCATTTTGCAGAGAGTTTCCCGGAATGATATAGATGGAAATCAATGTTTTTTTTTCAAAAATCTACCATAGTGACTATTATATATAATAGCATAAAAATTTGACATATTTTGAAACTAACATTTTGAGATTATGAATACATTAAAAAAAACATTGAGATTGACATTGTTGAAATAAAATTATACATTTCACTAAACATTCTGTATATTGATGTAGTGCAGCCCCTTAGCTAGAACAATAATTTGATTCCTTTATCTGTTAAGTTCTTGCAGTGTGACCAAAGCCACCTTGAGATTTTTTACAAATGTACAGAAATCGATCACCTGAACACAACATTTCATTGTTATTCTGCATCATTTTATCTGTAATATAATTTTGAATAGCAAGATTGGTACAAGTGCAAATTTTTACTATCAATAAAATGGAGTTAAGAACTTTGTAATTGTCTGTTTGAGTTGTCAATTTCTGATTGGCTAAAAATCTTGAGGTGGCTTCACTTGATTTTGTCAGACTGTAATTTTGATATTTTACACATACATTCAGATAACAGGTCTCTGGACTGTGGTACAGTGCATGTTAGGGTGTCTACATAAACCTCACTAAAATCCAATACTAGGTCATCATAAACTGTACTTGCCAGTAATATTTGGCGCTTCTGACTTGTTTATAAACTACATACACAGCTGTGAAGGGTTGGGCTTGAAGAGGGGGAGTACTTTGTACATTGATAGGATGGGGATGATTGTCTCATTGTTTTGAATGGTTAGTATGCTTTTTTCTTCAGAAGGTGAGAGAATAATAAATTTAAAAAGATGTTTAAAAAAATTCAATAGGTATTTTAGGGATCTCATTTTTTTTATTTGAAAAATAAACAGTTAGATTAAGGGTGATGTTGAGTTTGACTAGTTACAACTCCTTTTGGTTAGTAATACCCACTTGATCTCAGCCAGCATAGTGTATGCTCAACATTTAAAGATTTCATCCATTCCCTTAAAAAAATCTAGGATCTGTATACCTTGTGAGGTACCATATGATATAACCATGGGTTATTTTCACTTATAGACCAAAATGTACTTATAGCTGCTTCCGCTCTATCCATGGAAGTTATGAGAAAATATTTAGCATACATAGTTAGAGATTCAGTGAGGAGAGAAAATTATTGCTCAATGTTTCGTTCTTGATAGATCAAAATTACAAACATCAAATTCATATAAGAAATTCAGTTATATATCATAATACAATGGTCTTCCTCTTTCCGAGAAAAACGAAAAAAAAAAAAAAAAAGAAAAGAGAAGAAAGATGCGATATAGTCAGATTGGCCAAGCTGTTAAATAAAATAATAAAAATAAAAAATTAGATTTAAAGTTTTAGATGTTGCTAAGTTACAGGCTGCGAAAATAAAGCGTACAGCAATGCACTGTGGGTAATACTTCAGATCAAAATGGCGGACGGACCAGAGGGTTTTTATTTCGACGAGCTAAATAAAGTACGTGTTTTAGAGCCTGAAGTCAGCCAAGAAACCACTAAACTGAAAGAAGAATGTAAAGAGTTTGTAGACAGTAAGTAAATGTTGTTTTGGTGGAAATTCAACGCGGTATATGTAGCGAATTCTTTCAATGATATGATTGAAGCAACTTGGATGACTTTGAGCTTGCTTGTGTTTACAACGGTCTGTTGGCAAATAAACCAGCGACTTCTTCTTTTCTCATTTTGTTTTTACTTTTCTAGAAATAAATGAGTTCCAGAAAATCGTCGGTGGGTTTATTGATATGGTTGATTCATTAGCGAAAGAAGTAGAGAAAGAAAAAATGAAGGTAAATTGTAATTGTGTTAGTTTGTTTACTAAAGAGTTTGTATACAATTATAATCATATTTCATAACAATTCAGTACCATTTTCTCTTTTAAATTCAGGCTATTGGTTCTAGAAATTTGTTAAAATCGATCGCTAAACAGAGGGAATCACAGCAACAACAATTACGAGCTTTGATCGCAGAGAAGAAAACACAACTCGAACGGTACGTTGATCCACGTAAGGGTTATATATCATTTCTTTACATCATGTCTAGTGCTGGATGAGAAGTTCTGTGTCAAAAACACACACAAAAAGGTATCGACAACGGGAAAATTTATCATAAACAAAACCCCGCAATTTTTGACACATTAAAATCTGTTTGTTGACCTCTTTTACGTCATATACTATCAAATTTTGGTTTTTACACACCTCAACTGGCGGTCTTTTTCCGGACATGACTCAAGTACATGATATAAAACCTTTCATTGATACCTCTGTCTTATAGGGGTTGACTGATTATGCCAGTTATGAAAAGTTGATTTTTACTGTTCCTGTGTATCTCTCAACTCCCAATGTGGGTCTCGGCAAATTTCAACCAAGTCTCGAAATCTTGGAGGCATTTTTTTAGAGGATCTTAGAGTCTCTCTTTTTTTTTGCAGCAGTATAGGGCTTTTTTGCTGTAGTCTTTTTCAATTCGCCCGTTTCAAACTATCAGTAACAAATTAACCAGTAATCAAAATGTTAAGTACTAATCATTTCAGCATCAAAATAATAGTTATATTTATAATATGTTAAGTTGAGGCTAAAGTCTCATGTCTCAGATTTTTAAAATGTGAAGAGTCTCAGGCTCTGATTTTAAAAGGGTTCTCGGCAAGTCTTGGATTTTACCATTCGCCACTCATATACAGTGTAGAAGCTATTTCAACCAACAAAATATATAAACTATCATGGGGGGTACTTAGTTAGTTATATAATCATATAAATAGAATAATTGTTCATACGCATTGAAAAAGCAATGCCCAGTTAAACAATTCCCAAGCAGTGTTCATAATAAAAAATGCTGGATTTAGTCCAAATTCACATGGTTTCTATCATGAACACCAGAATATAGTATTACAAGAGGTCAAACCCATTAATCTAATTGGCACTGATTAGATAGAATCTAACTTGTAAAGTTTTATTCAAGCAATGGGTTCCCTGTGGTGGAAATGGTTTAGACGGGAAGGAATCTAAGACAGAGGAAACAACTGAGATATATGGTGGAATAATCTGTAAAATGTTTGTTTATATCTTTTATCAGGTTCAGATTACAACACGAGTCGCTACAAAAAGTAGAAAGTGAACAGAATGAATTTATAGAACAGTTCATCTTACAGAAATAAGGAACACACCAACATCAAACACACAAGGTGAGAGAGGCAATCAGTTTTGTTTTTAATTAGTCTTGATGTCTAGCCTCATCTAGATAATTCTCAGTCTATATCTTTACTGACGATAAAATGCAGCAGCAATGCTCCGACAGTTCATTCTCAAACAGAGCTCAGAGAGCATGTTTTTATATAGTTGGGCTCTCCACTAGGGGTTTCTTTTTTTCACCATGTACTTCTTGCAAATTTAAAAAATCTTAAAATAATATACACTTATATTATAACTTATAAAATTTGGACAAATAATTAAATACTGGTTGTATTAAGCCTGGATAGTGGAGAATAATCCCTATTTACTGGAAAAAATATTTCTATAGAAATTATATTGTGTTTAAACCTTTATCTTCTGGGTAACATTATCCAGGTTGAGTTCAACTGGGCCTGACCTGGGGACCATCATTCTTATTTAGTATCTTCTCACTTTTTTTGTAGAGATCTTGGTAACAAGGCTGTAATATTTTAAAAATTGCTGACCATTTCTAGGAATGAGATTCTAGGATAAGATAATTCCTTAACAGCTGCATAACTTTTGAAATGTCTCCAGTGTTTGGGAGAGTTTACGAAATGGCAACATTGGCCTTCTCTACACATAGAACAGATCAACGTAATAATTGTTCTTGAAAATGGTGAACTTGGGAGGTCATGTTAATTTGCAGAAAGGATTTATCACCCATTAATGCTCTTGATGAAAATTTTGTTCAATTCCAAGGAGTCTTCATTTTACATTATTGAGATTATTTGGAAGTCTGAGATTTAGTCTCCCCTGCCATTGTCATGTGTGTCACGCAATGCTATGCTCCTAGTGTTGTGTAACAGATATGAGGGAGACCACCTAAGATTATGCCAATTTGACCTAATATATATAAATCAATATAAATATTGCTGCATGCAAGAGACTACAAGGCATAACCACCTCTTTCAAGGACATGTGAATAATCTCCCTCTTACCATCTCCTGTATTATACCTGCTATCCTGACAGACAGACAGACAAACAGACATATAACTCTTTTTTTTTTTTTTTTTTTTTTTTTGGGGGGGGGGGGGGGTCAAGATAAGGCTTGTTTTTGGCTAGCTGTATTGGAACAAGAAAGCTCTGTTTCTTGTAGATTATGACTACTTAACCTAAGAGAAGTTCAAAATTTGACGAGAAGACCTTTTGCCCTCCAAATCAGCTACCAGTAGACCAAAACAGCTTTCCTTGCCCCAAAAGTAACACTTGCCAGGTTGACATATAGTTGGTAGAGCTCAGTCTAATTAATTTTGGTAACAAGAACATTACTATTTCATTTGTCCTTGCATTGTATTCTGGTTCAGTAATACTGACAATTAGTTACTTAATATTTACTATTTGTTAGTACTTAATTTGTTTCACGGTTTAATTGTATACGTTCTATTTTAAATACCGTGATACCCAGATACCACCAGTTTTTGTTGTATATTGTAAATAGATGAACTTTGACAAGATCTCACACAATTTCTAAAGTAGTAGACCATTAAACCATTTTATTTATATACATGGATGATTTATGATAAGTGTTAATTAAAACCATAATGCGTATGAGTGAAACATCTTGTCTTGTTTTCCATACCTTGAAGAGTACGTTTTGGAAAGAATAAGCATGCCGGCAAGCAGTTTGATATGTTGACTGTACTAACACATGTACAATTTTGCTAAAATATATTGAAGAGAATTAATTGAGCTGCTTAGGCTTCATTCTACCCAGTACCAATTGTTTTCGATCTGGGGCCGGTTGCACAAGCCTGAATAAAGTTATCCACTCCATTAGATTTCTTTAGAATTTATCCACTGAAGAGGGATTTATCCGGTGGATAGTGCTATTCAGGCTTCGTGCAACCAGCCCCTGTTCTTTTACATGGACTAGCTTGCTGCGAAGAATGGGCCAGGCTTCCAATGTTTTTTCACTTTGCTCCTTCTTTCATCGTTTGTTTTATATATCCAAAGGCTGCAATCCAAGCATCCTTGGTATCGGGTGTGAAATCATCACCGAGGCCTTGTTCTAAAGTCCACAGTAACGCAGCGCCAACATTCTAATTAAAAAACAAAAGTATCATCAATATCTTTTATTTCGTCTACTATCCAACCTGTGTTGAACTAAACTGATCTAAAACGAAGAGTCGTTTTCGTATGAGTGGGTAACAGTAGAGCAACATAAATACCACTAAATAGTGCAATTTTATGCTAATTATGTTGTTTTCTTTTGAGTAATTAATGCATGCTATTTACTACTAAATAGTGACAACTGTTGCACACATTTAGTGTTTGCACTCTAGTATATCGTATCGTAGCCGTACTTTTTAAGAAAACATTTAAATCTTCTGCCGTATCCTAGCAGTGTCGTAACCATACCGTTTTCCACTCAAACGAAAACGACGCTAAATACGTGGGAAGATAAGTTGGTGTAAAAAACGCTGAGTATAAACAAACAACTTCTGTATATCAATAATTGAATATCTGTTTACTACGGTTGCTGCTTCGTTTTTTTAGAATTGCAAGACCAAGCTTTCGGACGTATTGTGCATGTTCAATGGAACGAACGCGCAGTCAGTTAGCAACGTTAATTCCGTTGTGACCCTAAATTTGGACAATACGTGCAAACGCTTGGTCGCTTGGTCTTGGTCTTACACTTTTGTATGGATCTGTGACATACCTGATACTCTTTCTCCGTAAGCTCAAAGGGTTTATGGACGCTTCCTAATTCTAGTAGTTTTCCCCTTAATACTGAGGGATTGTCTAAATTCCTAACTGCCACGCCCACTGTTTCCATGACACCCAAGGCGTGTACTCGTAAATCTTTACTGTCTGGTCGATATCCGAAAGGAAACATGCCTCGAAGGTACGGTGCGATCTTGAATAATCTGAGTGGAATGGCAAAGAGAGTTATCGAGAATTACATTTGATTGTTCGTTTTTATCATAATTGCCATATTAAGTATAAAGCGCGAGGTAATCCCGGTAGCCCTTCCCCCCATGTGCCGTAATAGTTTTGAAACTTCATCAATATAAAATTTTGGATTCTTGATTTGACAAAACAGGAAGAGTAGTCATAATTAAAGAACAAACACAATGTAAAATGAATTATGACATCATTCTCGGAAAAACAGGCGGTATACTCATGGGCTTTGTGATTCTCCTTGCTTCGAGTCGTTTGAAATGTTTAATAGCAAACAAAATAGTCACATTGAATGCTAAAAAACACTATATAAATCATTTATTTTGCGTGTTTTTATCCTTTCAAATGCGACAATATTTAGCTGGTTTACAGGGTCTTTACAATGCCATTTCATAACTTGTTAATTATGACCGAACGAAAAAATCTGTTGAGCCTGCCATAAGATTTTTGCTCTCTTCTAACAAGGAGAAGCCTAAAGCCCGTGGTATACTCTATAGTATACTCTGGCATACAGTCTAGGTTTTCAAGGATGTTATGATATGAAAACGGGGACAAAAGCAGTGTTATACCAGCAATATTTCAAAAGGATAAAGCTAGAATTCAGGTGATATTCATTTATGGCCTAAAGTGTACTCCCTAAAATTGTATAAAGGAGACCGAGAATGTGTGTGTATGTGGCGAAAAGGCTAGGCTTTTTAATCAGTACCTAACACACATATAGTTCCTTTATTTACCCGATTTGTGCGGTATATTAACCGATTACATACAAGCTGAGAACTGTTTTGTACAATATTTTTTCTAAAAATCTTTAACACATGTGTTGAAGATTTTTTAGAAAAAATATTGTTATGTAGCTATAGATTACCAGCAAAATTATCAGATATAGTTTAAATTTTTTTCGACTGCGTTCAGATCTATGTTCCAATTAGGAAAAAATGACAAGCTTTGATTTAGTCTTGATTCTGTTGTACATGAGTATCTTGTTATCTTTTATCAACAGACATATATTGGAAGCTATTTATTTGTTTTGGTCGAAACCACATCAACACTCCAAAGGGCTATTGCTTTGTAGAACTAATTTATTTTCACACCACATTTGTTACAAAACTTTCAATTTTGTTGAAAACGTCTCTTTTGTTTACATTTACTACTTATTGGCACATTTAGAGGGCAAGCACTTAGAATTAAGTAGCAGAAATCAACGACAAGGGTGAAGTTTTTTGTCAATTCAATAAAACATGCATTTATTTCCCTATACTAGTGATTTGGAATATTGGTGCAATGCAAATGTATCTGAAAACTTACTCGTTCTATTCCTGTTTTTCCAATAACAAATAAATGGTGAGCTAGCTCGAAAACGTAAGTTGCTCTAGCTCTCCAGCACAGCTTGTATCTATTTCTTCTTCTTTTTTCTTTTTTTTATATATATACATATATATGTATATTTATTCATATATATATTTATATATTCATATATATATTTATTATTACAATGTAACTAGCACTATTTCACCCGCTTGTAACTTTGTAAGTAAGTTTGTGCAAATAAACAATCTTCTTCTACTAAATCTAACATAAACTGCTCATCTGTTTTAACTTATTTATGCAATAGTACATGAGATGTTAGTCTGCATATTCTGATCGATAAAAAGGAATATGTTAAGAAGTTGAAAGCTCGATCGAAAAAGATGAATCGAAGTTGTAGGATGCCGATATGAAAATATTTCCAACAAAAATGTAATGTAATTGAATGATAATTTAATAACATATACAATATAGACAATGCAAAAGATAATTCAGATGTTGCATAAATACAGTATGACAGACTCTATATACTATGATACTTTAGTTGAAAAAAAAAATCAAGCAAACGCCGCTTACAAATAAGAGTTGCATACGGCTGGAGATATCATGTATGAATTGTTAAATTACCTTCTAAACATGAGCAAGCCAGTTTCTTGCAAATCCCCTGTCTCCACTTTTCTCCATGATGATCTGATCAGTCTGATCTCAGTTTCGCTCAGTATAGGCTCTTCTCCCCAGATTAATTCGGAAAGACTCCGTACCAAGCTCATCACTACACTCGCCACAAAACTACAAAATCGTACAAGTAAAAAGACGATTGATTTACAGTAACTATCGGGTCCGTCGTTAAGCTGCAAATTGCCTCGATGATCCTTGGACGTTTGTCCTAATTGCCGAAAGTGCTCGGTTGAGTGTTGATTATTTATTAATAGATTCAGGAATAACAGCAATCAAATAATCCAATGTTTTAGAGATTAAAGCGCAAACATTCAATAACTGGCTTTCGATTAGAAACCAGTTGTTTCCAGTCGTTGGCGCACTGTGGGCGCGTAAGGCCGTGCGAAAACCATTGCCATGAACGACTTGGCATTAGTCTGGACTACCATGGATGCCCGGGTAGGTGGGAGGACTCCGGGGATGAACGATCGAGGATGCTCGTCGGAATTGTTAAAAAGACCCCGTTTTTTAAAAGGGCGTGGCTTTGCAAAATTTTCATCTCTAAAAGATACCAAAATCATGAGTTTCAGTGCTGTTCAACCCCTAAAAGATACTAAAATTTTGGCAAATCTCACATTTTATACCCTATAATAGACTAAATTAAATCGCTGATTTTTACCCTTGAAAGATACGACGAACATCCCCGATCGTTTACCACCGGAGTTTGTTTGTTTGTTTGACTGCCTATGATCTATTTGTTTGGAGTGGATAAGTATTATGCATAAGTAGTTTAAAGGACAACACCTGTGATTTCTTCTCTTCTCTCATACGCATTTGTCGGAAACTAAAACCTGTCCTAGCTTATAAATAGATCTGACGACAGTAACTGCCGGGAGATCGCCATGAAAATACCCAGAAAGACGTCACGACGTTTTGTGTTTGTGTTTATTTGATTATAATGGACTCAGCAGGTATCCACGAGGGCAAAAAAGTCATGTCAAAAACGCACCAAAGACGACATGATGAGCAATCAAGCAGAATAAAGTAAACAGACTAAGACATTTCTCAGGATTAGGAAACAAAAATAAATGCCTAAAAAAATTGTTATTGACAGGAATCAGCTCAGATCACGAGAATAACCCGTACCTCTTGCAATATAGTAGAAACAATTGAGCCTTATTTTTTATTATCAATTACATTATTTTGTCAAACACATCCGTCTTTGTATGTGTTGAGGACACAACGAATGTTTCAAATTATTTAGCTACAAGTATCGCTAAATAGCTATAATTCAATTAGAAAAACGTCCCAAAGTCGACTGAAGAGGTATGTCTAGATAGCTAAAGTTTACATCCCATGCAGCGAAGCACAAAAAAAAAAATAAATGAGTTTCCTTCCTAGTTTTTAAATAACCTAATAAATTTTAAAAGATATCCCAAAATGGAATTTTTGCAATCGGCAGTGCATATCCAATATAATATAGTTGATTAATATTAAATGACACGCATAGATACGATAAACATGTAATAAGAGCCATCTTGTAGCTTCTTGTATATTTTAGTCGGGCGATATTGTAGTAGTATTACAGTAGGAAAGTACATCAGTCTTAATGATCCCGGTGTAAGGATGATACTAGTCAGTAAATCCCCCATTCACTGTATGCGTACTAAAACATTTTGAAAGCTCTCTATATTTTTACACCATCAAATATCTATCTATGTGTTAACGAGTATTTTATCAGCAATTACCTTGTAATGTACTCTATCATGTTATAGCCTTGTGTTTTGCGTTGATACGGGTTAAAAACTTTGTTGCAAAATATAAACCAGTTGGTGCCCTGTACTTAACTATTGAAGAGTGTTACGGATTGTACATTAACGTTACATTTTTAACCATTCCACATGGTATTTGACCCATGTGGTTTGCTAGCTGCGCTGATCGGCTTAGCAGTTATTGTTACGTAAGCTTTTGCGGGCAGATGTGGATAGCTGCATATATTTTGAATCGAGAAATTGGTGTGGGAGAGAGGGGCGTTGGCCTTATGACGCCTCATGGCCGAGTAGGTCTGGATCGAGATTAATCCAGTTTATAGAAGAGAACTGGATTTAATTGCCTTATTTTGCTACGGAATTATTTCAAAAACAATCTAGCAATAAAAAGCAAATAACCATTGCTATACCTATTTTATAGAGAATTTATCGATTAATCATTCCAAAAATGGATAGATAGCTAGCTGTAAGATCCCGTGCCCCGGCCTTTTTACCCCGATATAAATCGTTTTGAACGGAACCATGTTTTGACATTTTTAATTTGAAGCACCAATGACGAAAAATGCATTTTTCATTATAAAAAAATAACTTGCTCAAAAACTAGTAAAACTGTAGGCGCAGTTTTCACAGACAACCTTAAGCAGACGTTATTTAACACAAATATGGAAGAAAATTATATCTGTTTTAAAATTGGTCAAAATTTACAGTTTTGTCTTTGACTTTGCTTTGAAAAGTGAAACCCTAAACCACTTACCATCGCTTCGTTATCTTGAAAAGTCATCAGGATTTTCTCAAATCTCGCGTTTTCGTGCAAGTTGTTTGCTTTTCTCGATAGTGAGTGTAATTAGATATTTGTCAATTATGGTATTCCAAAAAGCATCCAGGAAGAGGAAGGCGGAGATTTTAAGTAATAATGTCAGAAACAGTAAAGAAACAACTTGCACGAAAACGCAAGGAATTACTAGCGCAACACGCCGTTGTTCCGTTTGCCTCAAATTTGCATATTACGACAAGTCAGCACGCAGGAGTGAAGACGAAAACAACATCAAAGAACTGAAAATCACGAAAGCGAAGTTGCTTTAGACATGGTCAACTTTGAATTTTGTTTTGAGCGTGTTAGAAAACTTCAATCAAATTGGAATTCGAGGATCATTTTGAAAATATAGTCAAAATTGACTGACAAAAGTTTAAAAAAAAGTTATAGACGATTTTTTATTTCCGAGCGGTGAACGTAATTTTTAGACATTTTGTGAAAAAAATGCTCAAAGTAATGTTTACGTCGATGATTACGGACTAAGATCTCTTGCACTATATAACAGGAAGGTAGCCTACTATTTGAGCAATATTTGGACGGTATTATAGTGGCATAAGTGTCTTCTTCCCAAAGTTATCGCAACACTAACAAACAATTATGAATTAAGGTCCGTATACTTTGAGGCAATTACTTGAAAAATACCGTCATGGGTGTGGTTTTAAAGTTTAGATCGAAAAGCGCGTAAAATGAGCAAAACGTAAACCTTGTGACACCATTGTTCCGTTGCCATGGTAACACTTATGTAAACAAAAAATACATCATTAAAAACATGAACCTTTCTATAGTAACTGAGCAAATACTCAAAACTGTGGGTTGGTTTTTGTGCGAGCTACAGTCATTTGAATTTGGTATGGTCGAGCGTCTCGAAACTATAGGCAGTGGCCTTAGTGTAGCCAGTGTCTGAAGGCCGGTACACACGAGGGAGCTTGCTCCCTTAACACGCTCTTGCAACATGTTCCTGGGTCATTTTGCAAGACCCTGGGAAAAAAAGAATGAGTTAAATAATTTTGTTTATGCGAGTTCATCAGGCGGTAATTATTTACATCAAAGTTACGGGTCTTGTATTTTGATGAAAGTGGAATTACATATTTGCCTAAATCTATGTCCATAGATCCCATATGAAACTTGAAGAATTGTGTTAAGTGTGAATGTCAGTAAGGATCGAGCAAAAATTTCATTTTCTTGGCCACGGCCCCAAAAAATGACCTAGCTCATATTTTGTCTACAGGTAGGCCTTAGTACGTAGGTAGTGGAATGGGGGTTCTTTAGGCAAGTTCTTTTTTAATTTAGGAGAAAATAGACAATAATCGATTTTGACGAAAATTGACAAAATTCGTCACGCGAGTAGTAAAAAAACACCTACTTTCTCATACCACGAAATCGTACTTTAACATCAAACTGTGGTTTAATTTTTAGATATTTGCGTAGACCGAGCCTTTGATATGGACTTTGTAATTGTTTTGGGTCGTTTTGTAGGATTTTGAGAGAATTAGAAGTCATAAAAGTAGAGGTACTTAAGCTTAGTTCGATTTAACGCAAAACATCCCATTACAAAACAGGCAAAAAATAAATGTGGTAACGCTTGAAAATTGTTGATACTCTGGCCATATAATCTACTTGTAATGGTCTTTCAATCTATGTATTTTTTAGATTGGTTTTTACAAACGTTCGTAAAATAATTGACATCAAAGTATCATGAATTTTGCCTTTTCGCTACATTGGAATTGACAACAGTCTGACAAACTTTGAATAAATTATTCCTTAAGTATTGTCAAAAATTATTACTCGTGCCCAGGCCTTTGGCCGGGTACGAGTCTTAAAATGCAGAGAGTTTTTTTTTTTTTTTTTTCGCTGTCAGAAATTCAAACAAGTTTAGGCAAGTCTATGGGCTAATGTTCTTCCCTACCCCTGTCTTACAGGGCCAACTAAGAATCTACCTACCCCTCCCTAAGTTACATATCAATCTCTGTAGCGTTGGCTATCTTTACTATGCATGCGTTAAGTCTGACACTTACGACGACTTCCCTATTATTAATTTATTGTAATTGCACTTAGACAATTGACTCTCTCATTTGTTTTATCCCTCTACCCTTTTTTTCGTGCGCACGTGTGGGATTCTAGATATCACATTAATTTTAGTTTCCAGGCTTAAATCACTTTTTAAATTCCTACAGTTTTACGCATGTGCAATAGTCCTCAACACCAGTCTACAAAAAATCAATTATTACTTCTTTTTATTATTTTTTTAATAATATAATAATTTTTCTACGAGCATGCGTAGAAGCGAGATTGCACGTTTTCACTTGCATTAAACTTGGACAATGAAAAGAGCAAAATAAAACTTAATTGAAGCAAAAAAAACTTAGCGAAATTATTTAGAAGGATCATTAGAAACGAATAAGATAAAAAAATTGGCAAAGAAATCCATCGTGAAAATCAGAATTAATGTAAACATTGAAGTTGGGTCGCTCGACTTGAAAGGTTCGATTGATTGTTTGCATGTATTATACTCAGAACTACAAATCGAAAGCGAATTATGACCTTAAAATTACCCAGCATGGTCAAGAAGCATCTATAGAAGCTATCTGTGATATTAGTTTTGATAAAAGTGGAACATATTTGTGACAATAAGCGAGTTTTTACTCGTGCCACGAGTATTAAATTAGCTCAATACGTTTTGGGGTTTCCTGTGTTGTGACGTCACCTTTCCTGATCCTCGCACAGGTGGTTGTTTTTCTACTCCAGTCGCCATTTTGGATTTCAGAGAAGATGGAAGCGCTACTAGCATAGCTATGTCAACTTTCCTGTTGTTTTATTCTTTTGGAATGCTCACATTACTTACAAATGCATACACCGCTCGTGGCAGACCTACTTTTAAACTGCAAAGCGAGAGTATTTCGGCTAGGTCGTTCCACAAACATAATTTAAAAGCCTTGAATGCTATGAAAGCCTTGAATGCCATGGAAGCCAATGTATTTTTTAATTGCTACACTATTTAAACAAACAGCAAAGCTATTACTAGTATTGAGTACAAAACTATTACTGAAAGCAATTACGTAGAACTTTTGCTACTCGAGTTCATTCTACCAAGGAGTCCCCGTAAACAAACCAGTTCAAGTTGTCAAGCACACGTACGATTACTGGGATATACATGTGAACTATAAACTTACATCGCTGACCATCTTCTTAGGAATGGTGTGTATTGTAATAATACTTGCATTGTCATATTTTAGAATCCATTATTGTATGTTTTTATATACAAACAAATTGTTAATGAATTCGTGTTTTTCTCTCACATTGAACTATTATGTACAATTCTAGTACGTGTTTTATTTGATGTTCTCGATGAAGATTATGATGCTATGGATGTGTATATCAACTGTAATGTTCTTGAAAAGGCTGAACAATTATGTGTTATAAATTACAATGCTGAGTTTATTTCAATAAAAGACATTAGATCTCGTAAAGGAAAGTTTCTTTATTCCAAGCAACGTAACATACACTAGGCAGCACATGTTCGTGACAGAGAACCTAGTAGAGTTCCAACCAAAAGAATGCGCACGAACCTAAAATCTTCACTAATTACCAATTACATAAGAACCACTAGTACTTAAGCCTAACCTTGAAAAACGAGGACGTGGCCCTGGCCCTGGCCCAGCCCTCTTTTTTAACAATTACATCATACCAATCACCTAGTTTCATCCATTTCCTCATAATGGGCACGAGTTAACCTTGGCA
Organism: Diadumene lineata; assembly: GCA_918843875.1. Classification (NCBI taxonomy): domain Eukaryota; kingdom Metazoa; phylum Cnidaria; class Anthozoa; order Actiniaria; family Diadumenidae; genus Diadumene; species Diadumene lineata. Next base: position 16,659,543 of record OU974070.1, on the reverse strand, counting down.
CAAGGTCTAGTTAAATTGAACATGATTTCGTTACCTGATTATTTGTTGTAACCAGCGAAATATATAACACAACGGATAAATTAATTACCGTGCCGGCGGCGAAGCCGCGCACGGTCTAGGTTTCGGTCTTGGGGGTATGTATGTGTGTATGTATGTATGTATGTATGTATGTATGTATATTGCAGAGTTTTTGCCTTTCGCACGTGGTCCACAGGAAGCCCATATCCTTTCGACACTTAGGTCACGTGGTGAACAGGAAGCCCATGGAGAGCACGCGGTTCATTTCTTTATGACGTAACACTATAATATCAGGGGGGTACTATGACAGGGGGGCCCCTGAGCAAGTAGGCATGTCAGCACAGTCATATGGTTTTTGCTCCAAACGCTTGAAGATGGCTGTGTTTGCTGCAAGCTCTCGAAAGACGCTCAAAATGCATACAAATCCACACGCCGTTCGCGGTAAACTCACTCTCAGAAGAAGGCGAATACACATTCATGATGAACTGCTGGACTTTCTCAAGCCGCCGAGATCAAATTTTATGTCAGAAGCTGGCCTTGTTATCTCACGATAAGTTTATTGTGTTTATGTATATTGATATTTTATCCATTAAACAGTTTTGTTCATAATATTTTGCTCTTTATATTGTCAATGGTTGTCGTTAGTCTAGCCACACTAATCCATGTTGTATTGCAGTTCAATGATTATTTTGTGCGTTTAGCAAACGAATGATTGTTGTTTGAAGCTGAAGATTTGTCTACCCGTGTATACATCGCTGATACTACAAAATGAGGCGAATTGAGGTTTCGTTACGCCAAATTTCCTGCTTCAGAGTACCGATTGCATAAGCCTCGAGTCATCGCACGCGATCGAGAACCGAGCAGAATTCCAGTCAAGAAACTCACACGAATTTTGAATAAAAGCAGGATATTACGAAGGCAACTATGTATTTTCAATAATAAAATCTTTTAAATTTACATACATGAATTTGTATCTTGTGCACTTTAAAGTCGTTTTATACCCTGAGGTAGTTTCTAAATTAGTAATCAACACTAATTTCATTCTGTTTTATAAATATCACTTTAAGTTTTTTTAACTCTGCAGCCTCATTTACCACAGGTCCCCAAAGTTGTAAAAAATTCAAAATACAAATTAATAAAATATTTTTAGCCCATCTTGACAAGATTCTTGTTTATTAAAACTTACTTTATTTCTGCAAAGTTTTTAACTAAAGACAGTATAAGCTGTTTTAAGACTGGTTTTCTGTATATAGCGACCAAGGTCATGCAAAATAATTTTTTTTTTAAATTCTCAAAAAATTCTCAAATGTAGTCCCAAGTGAATCAATCATGGGAAAAATACTAAAAGGTTTCTTCGAATTTTATTTCGGGAGAAAACGGCGATTTTGTGTTTTTCGCATATTCAAGGGAATTTCACGCCGTTTTAGCGCACGTCACGAAAAAATCTAAAAAATATTTACGTTAAACAAAAATTAAAAAATAATTGTATCTCTTTATAAAGCGATAGTTTTGCTACAATTTTAGTTGAAAACAGTTTGATTTCCAGCAGGAATGATTATTTTACAGATTTTTAAACTCCGACATTTTTTTCCTTGCGATAATTGTCCTTCACTTTAACATCAAAATTTTGTTTAACGTAAATATTTTTTAGATTTTTTCGTGACGTGCGCTAAAACGGCGTGAAATTCCCTTGAATATGCGAAAAACACAAAATCGCCGTTTTCTCCCGAAATAAAATTCGAAGAAACCTTTTAGTATTTTTCCCATGATTAGTTCACTTGGGACTACATTTGAGAATTTTTTGAGAATTAAAAAAAAAAAATTATTTTGCATGACCTTGGTCGCTATATACAGAAAACCAGTCTTAAGTGATTTCTTAATTTTTTGTTTCTACCTATATAAACTATTAAATTTATATAAGGAGAAACCAAAATTCATTTTAGAATTTTACAGCTTTAGCATGCGCGAAGACACTAATACCGGCACGGTTCAGCCACCCAGTGGCTCTAGTTTTTTTTAGTTTTGTTTCTGTTGCAAAACCATGTTTTGTTAATTCGACGGCAAGGCAAGCCGGCGGCATCGATTGCTATTCTTGTGTCGATCAAATCAGTGGCACATTGCGATAATTTCTTTTTCTATAGTACAGGCACACAGAAAAAAGCTTTATATAATTGACATTTGTATATTTCAAACATATAGAAAATAGCGTTATATTTCAGATTGTTTTTATTTCGAATTCGGTCTTGAACAAACATATAGCCGATTTGTTTTCAGATTAATTTCTAATAACACTATTCAGCTAATCCTTCAAATCATAGTTCAAGTTTATATTGTTTTACTATATTTTGCTTTTTCCTAAATTCAACTGAAGAGAACAAGTCAAAAATAGAAAACATTATGCAAATCACATACATGTCTATTTTCTATTTTTGACTTGTTCTCTTCAGTTGAATTTAGGAAAAAGCAAAATAGTCAAAAAATATAAATTTGAACTATGATTTGAAGGATTAGCTGAATAGTGTTATTAGAAATTAATCTAAAAACAAATCGGTTATACTGTTTGTTCAAGACCGAATGCGAAATCAAAAAAGCTGAAATATTACGCTATTTTCTATATGTTTGAAAGATACAAAACGTATTATAAAGCTTTTTTCTGTGTGCCTGTACTATAGAAAAAGGAATTATCGCAATGTGCCACTGATTTATGTGATTTGCATAATGTGGAATTTTGTTCTGTCGGAAAATTGTCAATAGTCAGAATGAAAAAAACAAAATAATAAAATCAAACAACAAAAATATCAATGCAAAATTAAACACTTTATAAAAATCGCTCCCATAGAATAGGCTTTTACACGACTAAAGATTGGAATATCATCTTGCCGTTTGATCTAAAAATTTCTCAACTTTTTATTTAACCGCTGATTGCTGATAGATTAAAATGTATTCTTTTCATGACTTAAATATGCAGAAGCTAGAGTGCATGCCATATAAGCGTGAAACAATTCCTAACTATTTAGCGCTTAATAGTATTTAGTTATCCACTAAAGGCCGGTACACACTAGGCGACAAGTCGCAGCGACTTGTCGTCACGACATGTCGCCTCAGTGTGCATTGGTTCAATACTTGTCGCCAATACATCTGATTGTGTCGCTGCGACAATTTCCCCCCAAAATACCTAGTACACACGGGGGGAAATTGTCGCTACGACCTATCTCGGGAACAAGTCGCTGCGACTTGTCGCCTAGTGTGTACCGGCCTTAACTAACAAAAGATGTGCAATAAAACAAAACGTGCAACATTCCTTAGAACGTGTCTTTGAATTTCTTTGTAAGTTTATGCCTTGGCGCATTGTTAGTTAGTTGATAGCTATGTAGTTGATAACTAAATACTATTAAGCGCTAAATAGTTAGGAGTTGTTTCACGCTTATATGGCATGCACTCTATAAATAGACCTCAACTTAAAAAAAAAAATTATACAGCGTAATTTCTATTGAGAAACTCATGAATGAGTTGTTTATTAGTGCTAAATCTATATATCTCACATTATAAATAGATATGAATAATCCTGTATGTAGGTAATCGACACTTCTCGTCTTGGCAGAGTACTAAGTTTATAACAAATAACCATAAAGCCATTCAAATGCCCTATTAAAATTAAAGTACAAAGTTCAGCATAGTACAGTAAATGTTATCAACAAATGGCAATAAGGATGTGAAGTAAATGATGTTTTGGTCGATGTCGCCCGTAAAAATTAGTGAAGTAAAAACTTAATAGATGGAAATATTGGAAATGATGTCAGCATAAAATGAACATCAAATCCAAATTATACTAGGGCCGCGAAGCTGCCCGCAAGTATAATTCAAATTATATTAACAAACGAAGTGAGAAATATATGAGAAGAAAACAGGTAGAAATCCGTTTACTGTGCTTCGGACCACATTTTAACGCATGAAAAAAACATGCAAAACTAAAAATAGAACCACCTACGATGACGTAATCCCAGCATACCTCACACCCTACAACGGCGTGGTCACCTAGCTCTAGCCATTCCTTTAACGCTTGTGCACGTGTAAAACAAGTGAGAATATATGAGGGGATTACTAGAAGGGAGGGCGTGGAAACTCATATATTTCTCACTTCGTTTGTTAATATAATTTGAATTATACTTGCGGGCAGCTTCGCGGCCCTAGTATAATTTGGATTATATTTCACAAACTCCGTTCGAAATATATGAGAAGAAAACAGGTAGATTTTAACGCCCAATGACTGATCTTACAACGGATGTTTGTGAATTAACTTCAACTTTATTGCTTTTAGTTGCAACAGATGAGTCATTTTGTCAAAACAGCCTGTCCATAGTTTACTTTAAAAACGGGTTTGTAATAAAACTTTTGAAATGTACTCGATGAAGACCAGTCAGCCATGGTTAATATGTCCTTCAACGGAACATTTTTGTTTGCTGCTGCTGTGGTAGAGGCTCCTCGTACTGAGTGGGCTTTGAAAATGTCCGTATTGATTCCGGCCTCTTTAATTGTTTCACGGAGCCAACGACTTAATGTGGATGAAGTAAAAGGTTTATGTGGTTTACAAATACAAATACCAAGTCTGGTTCTGAGGGTGGTATTATTGTGCGATATTTTTTTGTTCTTTGAAGATAATGTTGAAGAGTGGACTTTGGGCACAATTTCTTGTTAGAGGGAAAACTTGCAAAGAAAGCTGTGGCTATTTCATCTAGTGATCCCCTCTTCCGAGGTGTGGTTAGTGTGAATGAAATTCCCTCGGGTAATAATCTGCAGAATCTGAGATCCAGCCTTGAAAGAGACGAGACTCTTTCAGGACATGATAGCGCAAATAACATCGCTAATTTTTCCGAGAGTTGCTTTAACGATAGGCTAGTAGAATTGCCTAAAGAACTCAAATATTTTGTAAATTGTGCAACATCCCATGTATGAGAGTACTTAGGTACCGGTGGACGAATGTTAACCATTCCCTTTAAGAGTTGTACCACCAAAGGGTGTTGTCCTACTAGATGGCCATCTATTCTAGCATGTGATGACGATATGGCAGAGCGTACAACATTGACAGATCTATAAGCAGCTCCACCTTCAAAAAATTCAGTAAGAAATAGTAGGATATTATTCAGTGTTGCTGAAACAGGATTAACCTGTTTTGAATTACACCAGCTGCTCCAATGTTTCCATGCTAATTGGTATGTCTTAGATGTGGAGGATCGAGTGGCTGACAGTAATATATTGGTAACGTTGTCAGGAATGCCTTCTGTTTCAAAGTTTTTCCTGATATATGAAATACGGCTAGATGAAGCCTGGGAAACATTGGGTGTATCCTCTTGGGTGATGATGGGTCTCTCAGAAGGTTCTTTGACACTGGTAGTAACGTCGGCCTCTTGACAAGCATGCGCAGAAGGATTGGCCACCATGGTTGAGCTTGCCATACTGGAGCCACTAGAGTAATGTCTGCTTGATCTAGCTTTGCCTTTTGTAATACTGCCGGTATCATGGCAAACGGGGCAAAGGCATAGGCTCGCAGCGGGCCCCAGTGTATTGTCATGGCGTCCGTAAATATAGCTTCCGGATCGGGACGCCAACTCACAAACTGGGGAAGGTGGGTTGTCAGCCGGGAGGCAAACAGGTCTATGTCGCAGTCTCTGATAAACGGGTAAATTAGAGGTGGATTTAGTTGCCATTCGCTTGTGTCGTAAAACTCCCTCGACTCCCTGTCTGCCACAGTGTTGTCTTTGCCTGGCAGATGTTGAGCATTTATTATTATGTTTCTCTCCAGGCACCATTGCCAAATCTCTAATGTCAGGTTTACCAGGTTTTGGGATCGAGTTCCCCCTTTGTTGTTGATGTAGGCAACTGCTGTGGAGTTGTCCATTTTGAGGGAAACTACCTTTTTGGACTGGATTTTCATAAATGACTTTAATGCTAGGAAGGCAGCTTTTAGCTCTAGATAATTTATGTGCAATTGTTTTTCTTGCCCTGACCAACGACCGTTGGTAGTGACTCCTTCGCAAATTGCACCCCAACCTTCCTTGGAGGCGTCTGTTGTGATAACCGTGTCTGGTGGTGGGCAGATGATTGGACTGCCATTTACTTTTCTGAGATTTACTATCCACCACTTCAATTCCTGACGAGCATTGTGACTTAGAGTTAATGGTGTGTTGTAGTCGTGCTCGTTGGTTTGAAAGTGTTTGATCAGTTGAATTTGTATATGTCGGAAATGTAAAGGGGCCCGATGTAAAGCAGGGCGTGTTGACTCTAGTGTACCTAGTATGCTGGCTACTTCCTGTGCTGTCATGAGAGGGTTGGACAGAGCCTTTTCGCAGCGAAACAGTATTGACTGAATTTTGTCTTCTGGAAGGGTTAGAGTCATGGAAACTGAGTTTATGTTGAAACCTAGAAAGGTAATAGTCTGACTTGGTACAAGGGACGATTTTTCCCAGTTTATGTTGAGGCCTAGATCTTGGAGAAGTCGAGTTGTCATGAATATGTTCTGATTTGCCTCTGTTTTGTTGGCTGCTAGGAGGAGAAAATCGTCCAGATACACAATCATTCGAACACTCCTTTTGCGGAGAAACGACGCTACCGGTTTTAAGAGTTTTGTGAATACCCTTGGTGCTGTATTTAGCCCAAACGGGAGGCTCTGGAAGGCATAGGACGTGTTTTCCCATTTGAACATGAGGTACTTTGGTGATGTTTGGTGAATAGAAACTGATAGGTAAGCGTCCTTTAAGTCGACACTTGTCATGAAGTCTCCCTTTTGAATGATTGATTTTAGACAAGAAATATTTTCCATCTGAAAATGACAATTTTGAATGGAACGGTTTAAATAAGACAGATCTATGACTGGCCTCAAAACCTTCTCGGGGGTGATTTACAACTTTTATTGCATTTATGCTGAGTAGACGTTTGATCTCCTTGTCTATCAAGGGTTTGTTTTGAACTGAACATTTTGTAAGAACTGTATGTTTTTGAACTGGAATGCAACGTAAGAGTATTTGGTAACCCGAAACAATATTCAGGATGCCCTTGTCTGAAGTTATTTGTTGATTCCCGACGTGGGTTCTTGTCGGCACGAAATGGCCGGTAGTTTTTTGAACGATTGTTCTGATATTTTGCATGACCTTGTGTGTTTGGTTGTCGAGATCCTTGAGGGGCGTTGGTGCTATATCTGCGATTATCCCAACGCTTAGTCTGAGTGTTTATACTTTTTGACAGGCCCTTTGATAGGTCGGCCTGTTTTGAAGCGATGCTAGGAAAATCCTCACCAAAAAGCATACGCTTTGCATTGGGTAAGGGGGTGTAGGCTAGGTCAACTTTGTCTGTATTTATATTAGCCAACACCCTTCTCCTGCGTACAGCAGATAGTTGAAAATTTGTTGAGCCTAATAGGCATAAAATGTTTGTTCTAAAATGTTATTGATTTCATCAGAGGAAACTTCCTTACCCGATGCGAGGGTGTCGTGTAGGCAGCAGAGCGGTCCTGCGACCGAAAGGAGAGTTTTCTGGACGGACAATAGGTCCTTGTCACGAGCCTGAGCAATTTTTCTCAGTTGATGGTTTTGTATTTGATTTAAAACCGCTTGATCTAACCTTGGAGTGACCAAGCAATCTGCTGTAGGAACACTGAAATTGTCTGTTATGTCAGACATTTGATCTTTGCTCAATTTATTCCTAAAATGCTTCTCTAAAAAAGCAGCTAATGCTTGGACTCCCATGAGGGTAAAGTAGATTCTGGGTCGTACATGACCTTTGTTGTATCTGAGGGCGAAAGTTGGGTTGACGGCTGTACCGTATCTTCTGTTGGCTGTGAAGCCTCTACTGTTGGCCGAATGGCCTCTACCGTTGGCAATAATGCCTCTTCCGGCGGGGTGTCATTATCCCCTAAGCCCTCGTCGTCCGCCATGGTCGATAGTGCGTCATCGTGTTGAACAGTGTCAAGGGTTTTGGCGGGAAAACAGTGAATCGATTTTCCATTTCAGATAACCTATTGTTGGTTGTTTTGAGCGAGTCTTTTAACTCGTTGACGACCAGAACGAGATCAGAAATCTCGTCTGACACTCGGCGTTGTTTTGGTGGAGTGCAACTGCTCCTTTCGGACCTCTCAGATGGAGAGTCTCGAGTGTTTTTATGGCGGGAAGAATGATGTGATCGTTTTCGGTGTGAAGACATCGTCCTGCAAGCAGAATGTCAAACAAAAAACATACAAGAATACCCGCCGAAGCTTTTCAAAGCAGGTGTGACTTATTGAATTAAGAATGAAACCCTAAATGGGATAAAAAACCTCAATTTTGTGAGTAAAAAACACACTTACCTGGTCTCGAAGCACAACGGAAAAGAATGGCTAGAGCTAGGTGACCACGCCGTTGTAGGGTGTGAGGTATGCTGGGATTACGTCATCGTAGGTGGTTCTATTTTTAGTTTTGCATGTTTTTTTCATGCGTTAAAATGTGGTCCGAAGCACAGTAAACGGATTTCTACCTGTTTTCTTCTGATATATTTCGGAGTTTGTGAAATATAATTTGATTGTACAAGAAAATGGTTGAAAATAGAATTTAGCACTAAGAATCATGGTCGTCGGAAGGTGGTCGAATAAATGATCGCAAATTTGCCCAGAATATTATTTGGGATATATAAACACATTTGACATATAGTCTGAATGAATATAACAAAATAATAAAATCAAACAACAAAAATAGCAATGCAAAATCGAAAAAATAAACAAGAAAACAAATAACAACAAACAACAAAACAAATAAAACCAAAAAGTAAACAAACAAACGAACGAACGAACGAACGAACAAACGAGCAAGCGAGCAAGCAAACAAACAATGATAATGTGTCTGTCTGTCTGTCACACAATTCAAATAAAACTGAAGTAATGAACGAGAAAAGTATAAATAAACGAAAATGACTAAAGTCATTGACAGAGCATGTGCTTACGATTGTTCAAATAGAAAATAGAAATAGCGAAAAAAGGATTCGGTCAAAAATTGACAACTAAGTTTCCGAGAGAACAAAATTCCACATTATGCAAATCACATACATGTCTATGTTCTATTTTTGACTTGTTCTCTTCAGTTGAATTTAGGAAAAAGAAAAATATAGTAAAAAAATATAAATTTGAACTATGATTTGAAGGATTAGCTGAATAGTGTTATTAGAAATTAATCTAAAAACAAATCGGATATATGTTTGTTCAAGACCGATTGCGAAATAAAAAAAAATCTGAAATATTACGCTATTTTCTATATGTTTGAAATATACAAATGTCTATTATAAAGCTTTTTTCTGTGTGCCTGTACTATAGAAAAAGAAATTATCGCAATGTGCCACTGATTTGATCGACACAAGAATGGCAATCGATGCCGCCGGCTTGCCTTGCCGTCGAATTAACAAAACATGGTTTTGCAACAGAAACAAAACTAAAAAAAATTAATTTATCCGTTGTGTTGTATATTTCGCTGGTTACAATGAATAATCAGGTAACGAAATCATGTTCAATTTAATAATTTTTGACAATACTTAAGGAATAATTTATTCAAAGTTTGTCAGACTGTTGTCAATTCCAATGTAGCGAAAAGGCAAAATTCATGATACTTTGATGTCAATTATTTTACGAACGTTTGTAAAAACCAATCTAAAAAATACATAGATTGAAAGACCATTACAAGTAGATTATATGGCCAGAGTATCAACAATTTTCAAGCGTTACCACATTTATTTTTTGCCTGTTTTGTAATGGGATGTTTTGCGTTAAATCGAACTAAGCTTAAGTACCTCTACTTTTATGACTTCTAATTCTCTCAAAATCCTACAAAACGACCCAAAACAATTACAAAGTCCATGTCAAAGGCTCGGCCTACGCAAATATCTAAAAATTAAACCACAGTTTGATGTTAAAGTACGATTTCGTGGTATGAGAAAGTAGGTGTTTTTTTACTACTCGCGTGACGAATTTTGTCAATTTTCGTCAAAATCGATTATTGTCTATTTTCTCCTAAATTAAAAAAGAACTTGCTTAAAGAACCCCCATTCCATTACCTACGTACTTAGGCCTACCTGTAGACAAAATATGAGCTAGGTCATTTTTTGGGGCCGTGGCCAAGAAAATGAAATTTTTTCTCGATCCTTACTGACATTCTCTCCTATATTCTAGACTGAGGTAACATATTTAGAGTGCGTAGACGATCAGAATATGACAAGTCCTTAAATTTAGTAGCGCGTCTTTGTACGTTCTCGATCAATCTTCGGTGTTTTACTGTATGTGGGGACCATAAACTTGAGCAATACTCTAGCTGCGGACGAACCAAGGAACAATAGAGCAGCTTTCTAGTCGAGTGGTCCGCAAACACGCTTGATCAGGCCAAGGGTTCTGTTTGCTTTGTTTGTGATATGCTCGATGTGAGAAGTCCACTGAAGATTTGAAGAGACAGTGATACCGAGGTCTCTGGTGCTCGACGCATTTCCAAGTTCGTGTTCACCAAGTAAGTACGATGTTACCTTAATAATAATAATAATAATAATAATAATAATAATAATAATAATAATAATAATAATAATAATAATAATAATAATAATAATAATAATAATAATAATAATAATAATAATAATAATAATAATAATAATAATAATAATAATAATAATAATAATAATAATTTATTTCTTGTTAAGCGCATCCCAATATTTCTCGATGCGCTTTACAATTTATCAATTGTTAATTTACAAAATTATAATAAATGATCTATTCAGTAAAAATATATAATAATAACAATGGTAAAGATAATTAAATTAAGTTTTCAAAGAGATAGGTCTCAAGCCGCGACTTGAAGACATCTAACGATGGCGATTCACGTACTTCAAGTGGTATCCGATTCCATAATCCTGGAGCACATACACTAAAATCCCTGCCACCATAGCTGTCAGTTCTAAACCTTCGTTCTTTCAAGCGTAAATGATCGGCTGATGAGCGAAGTGATCGACCTGGTCGATATGCTTGAAGAAGATCTGTCAGATACTTGGGAGCCATTAGGTTGACAGATTTGAAGGTTATTGGCATAAGTTTGAAAATGATACGCTTAGACACTGGCAGCCAGTGAAAATTGCGTAGAACAGGGATGATGTGCTCGGACTTCGTAGTTTTTGCAACTATACGAGCAGTAGAATTCTGGATTAATTAATTAATTAACAGTTTTAAAATCAACTGATAATTGTTGCCGGTGCTGCGTGAAATCATGCTTAGTACACCTTTTGTTGTTCAACTGCAATGGAACTTTCATTCAAGCGAAAAAGCGTTGGCATTAGCGTGCTAATTAATTATCGTGATTGTCAACTATCGTGAGAAGCAGAAAAGACTTCAGGAGTGCTATGATCAAAGAACAACACGAGAAAACAAGAACAAAAAGTAGCAAAACAAGAAGTAGTTAACAAGAATTGAAAATGAAGCATGACACATACAGCTTTATCTTGACTAATTGTACATCAGTTAATGTTTAGCCATTCGAATCATTATAATAGAAACAAAAACCTCTGAGGTAACACATATATTTGATACTTCACTGTATCTACTTACTTAAATGGCCACATAATCCACCGTAATGCAAACATTCTACTTCAGCGTCGAGTGATGGTAGCTTTAGGAATACTACAGTCCATTGGTCATACACACTTGGATAGTTTTATGCAAATTTTAAAGTGGTTTGTCATAGTTCGTCAGTTAAGTGGTATTTAAAATCTTCTTTTATACCAAGTCTACGATTATGCATAATCAGAGATGGATATTTAGAGATGAGAGTTTTAAGAAGTGATGTGTAGTCTGTGTAGAGAGGTACGAAACGCGATCTTTAAAATGTTTATTGATACATCATTTTTTTAATAGTATTAACTAATCAATGAAAGCAAATGATTCATGGTTTAACGGTTACATATACTTAGACTTTCTACGGGTTTTTTCATAGCGGTAATATAAGTTCATCGTGGAAAACCCGATATATTGACTGACAAAAAAGAAACTCAAACTGTCATTTGTACGCACAATTGCTGCATATAAAGAGTCCATTGGCTTCATGAATGGTTCAATAACAGTGCAATAATCATCAGGAGGGGGCTGTAAAATAAGCTTCATAGGAAGAAATCTTAAATTAACCCCCTCCTAACAAAAGCAAATAGAATTACATTGTATTCAAACAATCAATGTAGCGATCTCTACATTGGGAAAGCGAAAACCAGCTTAAAGGCCCAGTGTAGACCGGGATGCTTTGCGCGCCTCCACTGCTTCGCAGCCATTTTCGTGATGATGGAAATTAAATTGACTTCAATATTTGATTATATTTCGCAGACTCCGTTCGAAATATATGAGACAACAAATGGTAGGAATTCCTGTTAATTGCTTCAAACCACCTTTTAAACGCTGAATTGACCCCAGGGTACCCTAGAAGGGAAGAAAAAACGTCATCCCTTCCCAACATGCCTCTCGTCCATAAGGCCAGAGGCCCATGATGCCTCACTGGCTTTTTTCCTTGTGCTTCAGACCACCGAAGGTAAGTTTACCTTGTTTTGTACATAATTTTGCTCTTTTTGATCTTTTTTCCAGCTTTTAGCCTTCCAAAATCCTCCAGGGGTATAGTTTTGTCGCTTGTTTATCCCCTAGGAGTAATTTTTAATCGAAAAGATGCCGAGTCATCGCCATAAACACGATCGTTCTCGCAAACGAACACGATCGCGCTCGCCATCGTCCACAAGTTCCCGCCAAAAGGATAGTCCTCCTTCAAAAAAAACGCCACGAAGACGAAGATACGCTAAATAAGATCCTTCATACTATGCAAAACTTATCTAAGCGAGTGGAGGCTCTGGAATGTCGACCTGACTACTCGACAGACTCTATTTCTATAATGGCGGATCAGGACGAATTTGAGGACACGATGGCGTCAGAAGTTGACAACCAAACTACCGGAGAGTCAAACCAGACTCCCATAGAGCCTATTCAGGCATCAAATACGCCTATTCAGGCACCTAATGAGCCTATTCAGGCACCTAATGAGCCTATTCAGGCAACTATGGCATCTAATGGGACACCAGTAATTCCTATAAAGGAACCGAATGGGTCAAAAGAACCCTCAGACACATCGCACGTGGATCAGTTATACAACCCAGATGCCACATCAACTACATGGGATGCAACCCCAGCTTTTACAAAATTCCTTGAAACTAATTTTCGAAGGAAATTGTCTTATGATCAGGTAACAAATATCCTTGAAAATTGGTCTACCCCAAACATTGAGGCATTGCATGCTCCAAAAGCTGATCAGCAAGTTTTAAACCAAGTGCCCATAAAGTCAAAAAAATATGTGCTAGATAGAGACAAAGAAATGTTCTCTGTCCAACGAGCTATGCTAAATGCAACAGCCCCACTTTGTAGCTTGCATGACTGCTTAGAGATGGGTAACAATCCAACCAATGATCAATTAAAAACCATACTGGAGCAAACTTTATGCCTTCTGGGTTCTGCCAATCACCAATTTTCTTGTCTTAGAAGACAAAGGATTCTAGCTTCTATAAATAGAGCAACAATAAACTTAGCAGATCAACCACTGCCTAATGCTAAGTCATCATTATTTGGTGAGGATTTCCCCTCCATTGCATCTAAGCAAGCAGAGCTGTCTAGAGGCCTATCAAGGAACTTAAACCCAGCCTCATCAAAAGGCAAATATAGGGGTAATAAGCCCTTTAATGAACCACGCAACCGAGGCCTAAATTCCAAATATTCTGCAGGAAGTACTTCCTCTAATTACCAAGGGGGGTCCTTTAAATACTCTCGTGCAAAAAACCGCCCCTTTCGTCCCTCAAAGGGACGTCAGGCAGACTCTCAAGATGCCTAAATGCCTGGAGGAACCTAACCTCAGACACAGAAATTCTGAACATTGTTTCAGGTTACCAAATATGTTTCTGGAAAATTCCTTTTCAAAGGACACCAGTAGTTACACGAGCTTCGGGACAGGAAGCAAAGTTGATTTCAGAAGAAATAAATCAGTTATTGTTAAAAGGAGCTATTATAAAGACTCCTACGTTCGAAAGAGGTTTTTACAGTCGTTTATTTACCGTTCCAAAAAAGGGAGGCTCACGTCGCCCAGTAATAGACCTGAGCCCCCTCAACAAATTCGTAAAAAATGCTCACTTCCAAATGGAAAACATTTCATGTCTCAGGACTTTACTTTTAAAAGGCGATTATATGACAAATATAGACCTGAAAGACGCCTATCTCTCAGTACCCATCCACGAACTTTCTCAGAGATTCCTCCGTTTTATGTGGAAGGGCACAAGCTACCAGTTCAAAGTTCTGCCATTCGGCCTTTGCTCAGCCCCAAGGATTTTCACAAAGATCATGAAGCCAGTAGCAGCCCATCTCAGAACGAAAGCTATTCGCTCAATAATATATCTGGACGACTTCCTTATTATGGAGCAAGGGAAAGAGAAGGCAACAGAGAGCACGCAACTTGTAGTGAACATCCTCCAATCTCTGGGGTTCATAATCAACACAGAGAAATCATCTCTTCAACCAGCACAGGAAATCACCTTTCTAGGTTTCATCATCAACTCAATGAACATGACAATATCGTTACCTTCAGAAAAAGTACAGAAAATACTACATTGTTGCCACAGTCTCCTTGTTCACAAGAAGGTATTACTGCGTCAGCTTGCAAGCCTAATAGGCTTACTAGAATCATCTCGTCCAGCCATTTGGCGTGCTCCACTTCACTTTCGCCATCTTCAGCTGGCTCTGATAAGAGGTCTTCAGACAAATCAAAGGTCTTACGATGGCCACATCAACTTGTGTCCAAAATCAAAAGAAGAGCTAAACTGGTGGCTAATAAATATTCACAAAGTCAACGGAAGTTCAGTCCACCAGCCTCCTCCAGATCTGACAATAACGTCAGATGCCTCAAAGAAAGGCTGGGGGGCAACACAGGGCTCCCTCAGAACCAACGGGAAATGGTCAGAGCAGGAAACAACGATGCACATCAATTATCTCGAACTCTTGGCAGCATTCCTTGCTCTTCAGTCCTTTCTCAAAGACAAATCACATTTGACTATAGCTCTCCGTCTGGACAACACAACTGCTGTAGCATACATCAACAACAAGGGAGGAACACACTCTCCTCAACTGTTAGCCCTAGCACTGAAGCTATGGGAATGGTGCCAGGAGAAGGACATTCTAGTTGTTGCTTCTCACATAGCAGGGAAGGAGAACATTCCCGCCGACTCGGAGTCGAGAGAGTTCAAGGACATGAGAGAGTGGATGTTAGACCCCTTAATCATTCAACAGTTCCTCAGGGATCGTCAGACCGATCTCTTTGCAAGTCGTCTGACTCATCAGCTAGCGAATTACATCAGCTGGAGACCGGACCCAGGGGCAATTCACTCAGATGCTCTCTCGATTCATTGGGGTCCCCTCAGGGGCTACGCCTTTCCTCCATTCAACCTAGTGGCAAAAACCTTGGAGAAGGTAATTTCAGATCAGACGGAGATAGTACTCGCAGCCCCAGTGTGGCAAGCACAGCCCTGGTGGCCTGTTCTACTCAGGCTACTAGTGGCTCCACCGGTCCTTCTACCAAATCGACCATCACTTTTGAAGGACCCAACAGACCACACGAGGGTGCACCCAATGTACCCTCGACTCCACCTTGCCGTATTTCGCATCTCAACGAACACTTTCAGTCAGAAGGTTTTTCTCCAAAGGTTGCCAAGTTACTCGTGTCAGCCACTCGCTCCTCCACACAGCGTACTTACGAGTCAAGCTGGAAACGGTGGAGCTGCTGGTGTAGTGAAAGGCAAATTAATCCAATTTCAGCTCCTTTGAAGGAAATACTTACTTTCTTAACTGAGACTTTTAACAATGGAGCCGCATATAGGTCTCTTAATGTTTTACGTTCTGCAATATCTTCTGCGCACAAAAAGATAGACGGTTTTCTCGTGGGTCAACACCCTTATGTTACTCAACTCCTGAGGGGAGCTCTCCAGAGACGCCCTCCTCAGCCACGTTATACACACACGTGGGACGTCGATCTCGTGATAAACCACATACTCTCTATGAATAACAACAAGTCATTAAAGCTCAAAGAGCTGTCCTTCAAGCTAGTTATGCTGTTTACATTAGCCTGCCCGGAGAGAACATCTTCATTAGCTAAGTTGGACATCAGATATGCTAGATTTCAACCTGAAGGTGTCACTTTCCAACTCACATCTCCAAGAAAGGCAGGAGCTCCAGACAAAGCTGCGGAAGCCTTCTTTGCGTGTTTCAAGGAAAACAAAAAATTATGTCCAGTGAGATGCTTAAAACGTTATCTAAAGGCAACTCAGGATATGCGTCCTTTGTCATCTCCATCAACACCAGACTATCTGTTTATCTCTTTCATTCGCCCACATAAGCCTGTTAACTCGACCACACTTGGTCGCTGGTTGAGGTCCATCATGAAAGACGCAGGGATAGACATCCAGATTTTCAAAGCACATTCTGTTCGTAGCGCTTCAACTACAGCAGCTGCTAACGCATTCGTACCTCTGGCCACTATTATGTCAATGGCAGATTGGGCTTCTCCCTCTACATTTAGAGCATTCTATTATAAACCATCAATTAATAGGGAGTATGCTGTAAAAGTTCTATCTTCTCGCAAATAATTTAATTAAAGATGTTAGAATGTTTGTTACTGATACTTGTTAGTTTGTTGCTCAACTGCATTACAACTCACATTCTTGTCATTCCTTACATCTTATGGGTAGACCCCTAATAATTTAGAAGTCTTGCTTTACATCGACTTCTTGTTTACCTCACTTCGTCAGTTCTTGCGTTAAAATCTACCATTTGTTGTCTCATATATTTCGAACGGAGTCTGCGAAATATAATGAGAATTATCCTAGGGCCGCGAAGCGGCCTGAAGGAATAATTCAGATTATATGAGCAGACGAAGTGAGAATTATATGAGTTCCCTCCCTATTCCCATGCCCTCTTAGCTATTATCAGGTCACCTGACATCCATGCTCCTCTGCACTGCGTCAAAAAGCCAGTGAGGCATCATGGGCCTCTGGCCTTATGGACGAGAGGCATGTTGGGAAGGGATGACGTTTTTTCTTCCCTTCTAGGGTACCCTGGGGTCAATTCAGCGTTTAAAAGGTGGTTTGAAGCAATTAACAGGAATTCCTACCATTTGTTGTCTCATATATTTCTCACTTCGTCTGCTCATATAATCTGAATTATTCCTTCAGGCCGCTTCGCGGCCCTAGGATAATTCTCATTATAATCCATTTTCATCGTCCATCTCCATGAATGTAATTATAATTCAGTACTCTCATTTTATAGAACGATTATCAGTTAATGATGTTAGCGTCATGTTTTGTCAACTGAGTTCGTCGGAGAGATTATTTTCAGATATTTAGTCGGGCTTTAGTAAATGCCAAACTCAAAATGAACTAAATGGCTAGTAGACTGAAGAAACGAAGACTACATTTGCCGTAAAAAAGTTAGTCAGACTCGACTTATATCGTTCGTTTTCGTGTTGTGAAGGAGTCGAAAGGGCTCTATGGGTTTCGGTACCTAGACAAATAGTGAGTTTGCAGAATAGTCCTTTGATCACTGTCGCTACTGTTAGACGAAAGAGTCACGGGAATTCTCATTGTCATCCTCCATAAGCTATAAGCTACAAGCATTCACGGCGTCATAATAACATTTCACATCAATGATTGAATGTTTTTAATTCCATAATTAGTTGTTTAGTTCACAAGAAAGCTGATATATTATAAAAGTTCGACCAAAACAATCACAGCTTCGCAACATGTTTCAACCCGTGGCTCTCGTATATTTTTAACCAATCAGAAAGCGACTTTGACAATAGATTTTTTTCAAAACATAAACAAACGGCCGCAAAGCATCCCGGTCAACACTGGGCCTTTAAACACACCCACAAATTGGCTCTCAAGGTCTCAAAAAATACCAAGTACTAAACGCGCTGGAGCGAAATTGCTTGAATCATATAACAGTTTACGACACTACAGAAACCAATCATTAAAAAAATATATTTATTTTTACGAAATAAAGGAAATTAAATAATTACTGAGAAAGGCAATGCGTTTGTTAAGGCAATGTCCTATCAACTACGCTATGAAGCTGCAAATGTTCGTTCACTTTTTAATTGTAGAAATAAGCAAAATGAATGACTAAATTTAAGTAATTATAATGGAAAATTGCTTTGCTTATATTTCAAGATTTCTCCCGAATAACGAAGTCGTTTCAAGGACTGCAATTCAGACTGGACTGGGATTTCAAAGTCACGTCCAGTCCTCGTTGTCGTCTCTGAAATATTGAATCAGCGTACTTTTTCAATGTGACTTGAAATGACGTGTAGAGATGCACATTACTTAGTAATAAGATTTGACCCATCTGAGGATCTCCTTAGAATTAGAAACACTGAATACTGCCCCTCACCCTCAACAATTGTTTTACCATCGTTTACAAGCTATAACACTTGCAGTTTAATAACCTAACTGATAACAAACAAATGTGTCCAGTAATAAGAACAAAAGTAGTTATCAATATCTAAAAATAAATAGCACTATTTGAACAAAAGTACACAATAGACAGAATAAGCATAAAATGGCACATAAAATGGTAATGATGTTGCACACTTATAGTGTGCTCTATAACTGTATTGCTGAAATTCAACGTGGTGTTTTGAGATTTTTCTTATTTTTGTCCAGCTTTTTGCTGGCCATGCCCTGGCCATGCTGAAAACGGCGAAATACCAATAACGCATTACCTGTGCAGTTAGAAAACGGTAGGATGGTCTCGACAGAGTGACTATTTTTTCGGCTAGCGGTTATAATTTGACTTTTAATGGAGTAATTTGCAATATTTTTTATCTTTATACCTTTTAGAGTCTCTTATAGGTTTTCAGACTCTCAGAATAATAGTTGGTACGTTTACGACCATTATATCCAATTGTTTTTATTTGTGTTGGTACCTTTTAGGCATAAAAATATTGTATTGCAATGCCCTTCTGAATAGAAGTTTGGTCACCTTTTAGCGGTAATTTTCAAAAATTCCGACGAGCATTTCCGTCATCTTCCGATCAGAGTGGGATTCTCATGTAATGAAATATTTTATGCTTGTGGCCATGTGATCATGATGTAACATTGCATTGCTCACGCTTTTTTTCTTTCGTCTGCCTGACTGACTGTTTTCGTCCGCATTATTTCAACGTAGAAAGTTTTTATTGGCCTCGAATGCGTTTTCTTGAAACAGGGTGGGTCTAATTCATAGGACTAGTACTCTACTGGGCCTTCCCAGTTGGTCATCGTCCTGTTAATAAATATACCTTGACCTCTCGCACTGATTCCCCAAGGGTTGCTTGCTTCCTGGTCAACTGGATCATAGGTAAATCTTTGTCTCTGGACACGACTCTGCCGGTCGATGATACACCTTTGCTGGCCAATGATATGCTGATGGGTTGAGACTTAGCGTATTAGCCATTCCGGAGTTGCGCAAGAGACTGGGAACTAAGTACGACGCATTGAACTATGGGAAGGTTTTCAGGGACGCGTGCTGTTCGCTCCACTAAATCTCCTATGATTTTACTGTAATTTACTGCGGAAATACACAGTTTTTGTGCACTCAAATGCAAAAAACATTTGGCAAACTGTTACACCAAAATGCACATTAGACACTCTCAAATGCACAAATGTTTACAAATCGCAGAAGGTCTACTTAAAAAGACGAATTTGGAGCCCGAATTCAGCTTTGTTATCGATTCGTGCAGTTCGATGAAAGACAGCATTGCGCTGCCGTGCTCGCTCGTACTTTCTCGGACTGATATCATTACTCTTTTCCAAGTTTTTCTCTCACTTTAGTAAGAAAAATCAGATCCTAACTATGCTGCTTATTCATAATTTTAAAATATCTTTTATCATACTGTCTTGCACTGATTGGATTTATTCCCGCAAGATTTTTCCAACAGATCAGCGACAACTATTACTTTGAAATGATGCATAAATCGAAGTCTTTAAGAATTGTGCATTTTGTTTTCGTCAAGTTCCGTCTAAGTTCATTTTTTATTAAAAAATACGAACACAAAGTTCTATAAACCGTGATTGCTCCATGGAAAGAAGAATAATTTGAAAAATGTCACCATTTTCATTACCAAAGTCGTTCATATGAATTCATCAGTACTGAAAAGCGACTCGACATTTAGTTTCAAAACATCATAAGTTCTTAAATAACTATGCTTTTGAAGTGGGTATAACAACTGACATGCATTTCACAGTTGCAAAATATCAAAAATTGAATAACTTTTATAAAGAATATATTATGTTCAATGTTTTTTTAAAAGAGATTGTTTATTGTGTGGTTTATTTGACATTTAATTCAATTCTTCTTCCTGACCGCCGTTGTAGATCAGATTGAGACCGGCCGCTGTCGATACTAGTATTGAATGATTATAAATAAAAAGCATGAGTATCATAAAAGAGATTATTCAAGTAAGAATACAGAGCATGTTTAGGATCTCTTTTTTTTTCACTCAAAATGATAGGATAGCTCAGAAAAGATTTATAATTTTATTAGAAGCACGGCACCGCAATGTTGTCTTCCGTCGAACTGCACAAATCGACAACAAAGCTGACTTTGGGCTTCATATTCGCTTTTTTAAGTAGACCTTTTAGCGATTCGTAAATTTTCACACATTTGAGAGTGTCTAAGGTGAATTTTGGTGTAACAGTTTGCCAAATGTTTTTGCATTTGAGTGCACAAAAACTATGTATTTCCACAGTAAATTACACTAAAATCATAGGAGATTTAGTGGAGCGAACAGCACGCGCCCCTGAAAACCTTCCCATAATTCAATGCGTCGTACCCAGTCTCCCAGTCTCTTGCGCAGCTCCGGAATGGCTAATTTGAGCACGTCTTTCCGCTACTGTTGGTTTATTTGTAATGTACATACCATTATCAATGTTCTCAACAATAGACTCAACGTTAGCCTGAAACAAAAAGCTATCTTCTTCACAAGGCTGGTTGTTTATACTTCTCATTTCTTCAACCAATGACAGGTTCTTTGCTTCTGGGGATACAGACAATATGGTAGTTTTGTCGTTATCTTGCAGCGTGTCTTTAGTGAATTTTATGGAGCTCTTCAAGTTCATCAATCGTTCCTCAAATGCTTGAACCTGCTGGTCGAGATGTTTTATTTTTTCACTTGCAAGTCTTCTGACCTCACCCTTGATAAATTTTTAGAGCTTCAACTAGACAGTTTATGGCAGTTTATGGCCACTGCAAACACCCCACGTATGCTGTGTGACGAAGTGATTATCTAGTAGTATAATTATTGTTCTTATCATTGTCTTATTCGTTTTCGTTATATTGACTGCTAGGGAACTCGCTGCATTAATAAAAATAATGCTTTTAGCTAGAAGCATTATTTTTGATAATTCAGTTTGCTGTTTGTTGAAGTGTGACCTATGCATTTGTTGGGATAATACTGAGTAAAAACAATGGGTTATTAGAGAATTAAAGATTATTCTTCGTTTTCAAGTGACATCACCAAAGGTATGACAGATTCATTTTTAATCAAATTGAAACATTCCCACAATATGTTATAGCTAACGATTATTAAAAGACTTTGTAGAAATATGCGTCCAAAAATGTTTATTTTTTGTGTCACGCAACGCTATCGCGTAATTCGAATCGAAGGATACATATCAAACAATTGCTATAGGGAAAATGCTGTTCGATCGGCCATTTTGTTTAACCATATTTGGTACATTTTACCTTATTTGGAAGTACGCTGGAACTTCTTTTTGCCGTTGTTCTAAGCGTTGAAGGCTTAAAGTTAGGAGAAAACTGCCAGATATTATAGAGAATCCAAAAACTCAATATGTCCGTCACATTTGATCAACTTTGCAGCCTCGGTTTCGTGAAAAAAGCCCATAATTTAAAAAAACACAGGGTTCCCGCGCGGACAGCATTCAATCGTTTGATATGAATATCGCGATAAATTCATCTCTGTTATAAGACTTTGTCTCAAATAGACTCCCGGTGATTCAATTCAAGTACACAATCCAAAAAAAAAACTGGTCTAAAATACTGAATTTGCCTTATTTTTAGATCACTAAAGTTATATCCGCCATTTTGGATGATATAAGTCATCATCCAACATGGCGACGCCATACACGCATCCATTTTTCCCAAATAGTACGAGCCTTTGTCAATAGTTCTGTAAGCTTCAAATTTGTCAGAATTAAATTTTTTTGAATGCTCTCAAAGTATATGAATGAGATTTTCTGTAGGATTTAAAATAAAACATTTTGCCTGTCTAATGGTTGAGCAGGACATTTTTTTCCTCCCTGCTCGATATTTTTTTCTCTGTTTAAGGGTCCTGACTACTTTAGAACAACAAAGATGCTTGAAACCTGTGCCAGCGAGCAATTTACCGCTGAGAACGCCGCGCGCGCGCCAAATCCCGCCAAAAGACAGCATAAGAATAACACAAGCAGCCTTCGAAAATTATACTTCAACCAGCCAAAACCCTCACTTTTTGCGCGGGACTCTATATTTTTCTTCATTTTTTCTGAAAGATTTTGTAAAAATCTTTCTTTTGACAAGATTTGAAAAAATCCTGATGACTTTTCAACATTACACGCGATGCTAAGTAGTTTAGGGTAAGTAGTTTAGGGTTTCATTTTTCAAAGCGATTTTAAGTCAAAGACGAAAACAAAACTGTAAATAATGACAAAATGTTAAAACATATATAATTTATTTTCCCATATTTGTGTAAAATACCGTCTGGTTGAGATTGCCTGCAAAAACTACGTCAATAGCTTTATTAGTTTTTGAGTAATAATTTTTTTTGTGAAAAATGCATTTTTCGTCATTTGTTCTTCAAAAATGTCAAAACATGGTTCCGTTCAAAAATGTTTATCTCGAAAACGGGCTCAGGACCATATAGATTTCTATCCATTTTTCGATTAATTGATAAATTCTCTATAAAATATCTTTTTAAGAAAAAATCGTGATGACTTTTTGCTTAAGTAATCAGGACCCTTAAGGCTTTGCTCAAAATTGACTAAATGGTCTAAATATCTAATGGTCCGTCCTTTACTTAAGATAATTCCGTAGTTTTGCACTGCGCACAGTTCTGCGCATATTTCGAATTTAAGAGTTTTACATTTCTTATCATCAATGAATACAGAAAAATACGAACAGTTTTTACATTTTCAAGCAAAACATTGCGAATTTCTTTAAACTCGCCCCAGTCCACACTCGGTAAAGCCTTGATATGATTGAATTTTGAGAATATTTCTCAAAATATCTCGCAAATCTTTTTTATTTCATAATATCATTTGAAATCATATTTTGTAAAACATGTATGATCGATGGCAAAATCTTATGTCTAGATTGTTTGATATTTCGAAAAGTGTTTCGTTCAAAACATCGATGAGACCCGTAAAAATCCGAACATTTTGTTAAATTTTACTTTATTTCACTTCGCTGTTTCATTTTAGTGCAAGTCTTTTTCTTTACATCAGTAGCCCAATGTAGAGAACACGCACTAAAAGTGTGCAACAGTTGTCACTATTTAGTGGTAAATAACACTAATTAAACAAAAGAAAACAATAGAATGAGCATAAAATAGCACTATTTAGTGGTATTTATGTTTCACCCCAGTTTAGTGCGTGCACTCTATAAGGAACACATGGAAACACATTCAAAGTGTTTGGTATTGATCAAGCTCAGTAAAGATATACTTTTATGAATGATGCCCATTTTCGAATGTTAGACGCTAAATTGACAAAAGTGGGTCTAATTTCCTCGAAATCCAATAGGGTGACCCATTTTTTGTTTTACATTTTTAATGAAAAACTCAAAAATGTTTTACTGAAGAATGTTTTATCAAAATTCTATTGCTAGTTTTATTACTACGGAATTACCTTAATGCACAAAAATATATTCAACTGCTAGAAGTTGCTACTGCATTTTAGAAAAAAAAATCTTATTCAATATGGCAACTTGAGGTCTTCGTCCCCATTACTTCAAGTCTTTCAGTAGCGTGGAAACCCTTTAATTGTCACCATACTAGTCGTCTTTGTCTCTGCTCGTTGTTTGTGGCGCGTAGTCATGTATGTGTGTCTCTGGGCTAACGACGTCCTCCCCCATGCTCCACATCCGTCCCAGCCATCCGTACGCCTCTCTTTCCCCGTCGGAATGTCCCTATCTATCGAAACCTTTCCTCTGGGCCATGTAACCTCACGCCAGTCATCACATCTTTCCTCTACTGCTGGTTTATCTGTAATGTACATACCATTATCAATGTTTTCAATAGTAGACTCCACGTTAGCTTGAAACAAAAAGCTATCTTCTTCACAAGGCTGATTGTTTATGCTTCTCATTTCTTCAACCAATGTTGACAGTTGGTTATTTGCTTCTGGGAATACAGACAATATGGTCGTATTGTCGTTATCTTGCAGCGTGTCTTTTAGTGAATTTTATAGAGCTGTTCAAGTTCATCAATCGTTCCTCAAATTCTTGAGCCTGCTGGCCGAGATGTTTTATTTTCTCGACTGCGAGTTTTCTGACGTCATCTCGGAGACTTTTTTCTTTCTGTTTCAAAGCTTCAACTTGACGGTTTATGGTCACTGTAATTTCTTTCTCGATATTCTCACACTTCAAGTTGATTTTTAACTGCATCTCTTCAACGACGTTCTTATGTTTAACTAATTCACATTCAGCACCAATGGCCTCCTCAAGGACTGCTTTTAAGCCCTTCTTGTGTTGTTCAGCCACATCATCAATGAATTGGTAGCAGTGGTCACGATGGTCTATGATGGTGCAATCACGACAGATCAACTGCTCGCAGTCTTCACAGTACAGTCTCATCACTTCACTTTTGTGTTTGCGCACTTTGATTGCTGTGATATGACTGACGTTCCTTGCTTCCTGACCTCGGCCAATGACATCAATGTATGATCGCGTGTTTCTAGGAAACGCTGGTGTGCTTTTATACAGAACTCGCACATAAACTTACAGCAATCTACACATCTCCCATTTGCTGTGTCATTAATAGTGCAGTTCTCACACAATAGCGCCGTTTGTTTGACGTCATCAACAGAAGTGATGGCCAGAAGCGAGATAAGGTTGTTCATCTGAAAGTTCGCTTTCAGTTGGTCAACCCCGTCAGTGTCAGTTATCTGGAAGATAAAGAATCACAAAGTTGTTTTTACAATATAGTCTGATAATTAATTAGCTCTTAGAAAGCACTATTTCGAAATTGAATAAAAATGCATCCAGAAAGTAAACCAATCAAACCTTTACCGACATAAAGTTGGATATAAACATTCAAAAAATTAAAATCGAAATTATGTATATCTGCAGATTCTATGATATGCTGATAGATTCCATTCTATTTTATTGCTAATGACTTTATTCAGGTTCTATGGCGCCGGGTGTAAACTATCAAAAAAATCCAATAAACAGACAGGATACCTGTACAACTCGTCGACATTCAGGACAAGAAATTTGATCTTTCCTAGAAGCAGCACGTACAAGATCTGCCAGGCATTCCTTACAGTAAGTATGTAAACATGGCAATAGTCGTGGATCTGTAAAATGCTCCTGGCATATTGCGCATGTCACTTGTTCCTCGAGGTTCTTTCTCAAGTTCGAAGCCATCTGGGGAAAAACATATATATTGATAAGTGGTGGATAATGCATTGATTTTACAAATACTGACAATGAAACTAATGAATTAAAGCTTATTTTATTTTTCCATTTATAATTGTAAATCTAATTGCCTATAGTATTGACATTTTTCTCTCTTCATTTTTCGGCGTCTCGAATATGTAAATAATATGAAAATTAAGGAAACTTAATAGCGAAGCTCCAATTTAATGAAATGAATTATTCATTCAATCATTCATTCATTCATTCATTCACTACCAGTCAGTCAGTCAGTCAGTCAGTCGGTCGGTCAGTCGGTCGGTCGGTCGGTCGGTCGGTGGTTCAGTCAATCAGTCAGTCAAAAATGATCATAGATAAAAAACAAACAAATAAATGAATTGATAAATCTATTGAATAATCATGAAAAGAAAATAACATAGCAAAAAAAAAAGTGAGGGATAATTTTCTCTTTTTTTCATTATCAAATAATCATATAATCAATTAACATTTTATTATACGCAAGAAATATGCACAAAAACGCGAAAAACATCCACTTTAGGTTTGAAAAAAATGTTATAAAAATCGACAAAAACTTCACTTTTCTGGCGAAATGCGGCGCCTAGGGATCCAGGCCCACCTAGGAGTTTCATGAGCGGGGAATGAGCTCGATGGTCCATATTTTCTTAATTATGGTGCTCCGCTCCGCCATAAAACTTTAATAGTGCACTGGTCCCGAATATGAATCTTGATTAGTGTAAAATCTACGCCAAAATGTTTGCAGGAAAATATACGTTATATTTCATAAAAAACTAACAACTAAACATACAATTTCTTTTTCTATTCATTATATTTAATGATATTACCACAGGCAGCCGACCATCTCAGTTAGAGGTATATGTTGTAGTTCAGGTTCAATTTGATTTTTAAACTGGTTCAATTTGGATATGAACCAGTTCAATTTTATTTGAACCAGTTCAATATATCTTGTACTGGTTCAAGTTTTCTTGAACCAGTGCAATCTGACATTCTAAAAGGGATTTTATTTTGGGGATTCATAAATAAAACAGGGGCTTGGTTTTTTTTTTTTTTTTGGGGGGGGGGTGGTCTCAAAAGAACAATAATTTCTTCACTACTCCTCACTTTCCTCACCCACCCTCCCTTAGGCTCACTTACTTCTCCTCTTCATTTCCTCACACTTAGCCAACACCCCACTACTTTATTACCACCACCCTTAACATATTATGTTATCTAATATCAAATAACTATTTAATAACTGGTTTACCTGTGTCTTTTTCTTTTTCCTTTTTTTCCTTCGCCAGGATTTGAACCTGGGACCACTGGCTTCACAAGCCGGAGACTACACCACTAGACCATCACTACACTTGTTACAGAGATAACATCAAACTTTTGTTTTATTACAATTCACTTTAAATATTAGAATTTAAACAAACAAACAGACAAACAAACGAACAAACAAATATAAAATATATAAACAAATAAATATATCAATACAAAAATAAATCGCATAAATTAATTTTAGAGCATGCACAGCAACGAATGTTGCATTGAACTATAAAACAAACATTTCTTTTACGGCAGCATGCAAAAAAGCAAGTGGACTTTAAACATAATTTTCTTGTTATTGAAATGTATTTAACTCGAATGCATTCATTAAAGCTTTAGAATGATTTCTTCTAAACAGTGTATTTCTTGCTTTCTTTTCCTCATTTCAAAACCTAACCCCTAACCCTGACCCTAAACCTAACCCTAAAACTAACCCTTAACATAACCCAGAACCTAACCCTAACACTAACGCTGAACCCTAACCCAGAACCTAACCCTACACCTAACCCTGACCCAGAACCTAACCCTAAACCTAACCCTAAACCTAACCCTAACACTAACCCTGAGCCTAACCCTGAACCTAAATCTAACACTAACCCTAAACCTAACCCTAACACTAACCCTGAGCCTAACCCTGAACCTAAACCTAACCCTAACACTAACCCTGAACCTAACCCAGAACCTATCCCAAAACCTAACCCTGACCCTAAACCTAACCCTTAAACCCTGAACCTAACACAGAACCTAAACCTAAGCCTACCCCTTAACACAACCTGGAACCAAACCCTAACCAGAGACTTCAGCGTTAACTGGACCGATTTAAATTACGCAATGGATCATACAAGTACACTTTTTTCATTTTATTCATCATCATCATTATTATTATTGGTAGTAGGAGTAGAGTCATTTTCACGGTCATGAAAATGACTACCAGTTAACACTGAGTTTTACTGCTTCAAAATAAATTATACTGGTTCAAATTAAACTGAACTGGTTCAAATAAATTTGAACTGGTTCAAATAAAAGTGAACTGGTTCAAAATCAAATTGAACCAGTTCAAAATCAAATTGAACCTGAACTACAACATATATAAGGGCTTCCTGTCGCGAAAATGTCGGTGAAGCGATTGAATTTGCTTTATGAAAGGTCTTTTAGGACATCGATTTTCGCTTTTTCTTCAACTTTATAATACTATTGTTTCAATATAAACTTTAAACCTTCTAATTGTTGACTGTGTGGTTTAGTATTCGTGCGATGCGTTTTAAGACGATTAACAGCGAAGACACGCTACTCTACGTAGGTGAATATTGTGACAAGACTTTCAACTCTCGCGCCGCCAGCCTCAAATCGTACTCACACTTCCCTCAAAATCTAATCGAAAAAATAATCCTACGCTCTCCAAACTCTGGCACAGATGAGGATGATAACCACAAAGTCCTTGCCAAAGTTTGAAAAATATAGCTCAAATAAATCGGGACGAAACCAGTTCTGAACACCGAAATTCTACATTCTCACTATGATCTGTCTAGACTCGAGTCCCCTTGGCATCCCAAGAATGCAAATCGTCATCCATTTTCCCGTCGAAGAAAAAACGAAAATTGAATTGCAAAGTCAATTTTCACGAATCACTTTTGGTTTTTCTGAAGTTTAAAAACTTGGAAATCAGATGACCACAATTTGAAATTCTAATTTCAAAAAAGGAAATTATCGAATTTTCGAGGTAATTTTCAGTGTTTGAAATTGAATTGAGCTCATTTTTCACATTTATTCAATTTTTGGAAAAATCAAAAAACGAATGGCGGAATGGTACACGCATTCAGAAACCTCGTTTTCTTATCCTTACCAGTGCATATGTGTGTATCATATGTATCGACGTATAATAATATATTTTGATAAAACCTTTAAAAATATCTGTAATATTGAAATATTCACTAGTATTAGCTATGAGATGTGCGCTGTTTCACACTAATTTGCACTGTGCGTAATTCCTATTTATTAATATTTAGCTGTATTAAATTACTCAGAATGCTATATTATTCTTTATAAAATATTTGAGATACAACGCGCGCTCTGATTGGCTGAGACGCGTTCTCTATAACCCAACAGAGCACGGACCGTTGCCTTGGAAACATTGGGCAAGTTCATCGATGGCTTTGGCAAAAATTTCCTCGTTCAGTGAAAGTTGAGAAAAATATACTTGTTTCGATGGAAAATTTGTCAATATTTGCATACAATTTTCAAGACTAAAGCTAGATAAGTAAATAAGGGAGTTTCGAAACAGATGAAAGTGGATTTTAACGTTTGACTTCGTCAAAAAGCCGAGAATTTGAAAGGACATTTTGTCAGACAAAAACATGTGCTTCCAGGTTCGCTCAAATCGATTGTAATGATTTTCAACCTTATCAAACCTGCAAGTAGAGGACTCAATGGTGATTTTTGATATCGGCTATTTTTACAAGCAGCCAGGACAGTAAGCTTCTCTCGTTCTCTTAAAATTCCCGCGTGCTCTATAACTCGATAGAGCACGCTGCCTCGTTTTCTATTCCTTCAAGATATTATTAAAGACGTCCATTTGCTATTCTTATTGAATGGATTACGAATGATTTTATTGTGGACAATTTCACTTCGCCCCTATGCGGATTTCTCATGCTATTCATAAGGGAGTCCCATGAAAAGCAATATGTATTCACACTTACTTGTTTCATACTTTCGAGGTCTTGTGCTGATTTAGATAATTTGATTGCTACGAATTATTCGATGTTTTGTTTTTTACCGTAAAGCTTGGTTAGTCGAGGATCAGTACGAAAATTTACATATTAAAATTTGACTCCGTCCCGTATGAATAGCAAATGGCCGACGTCTGGGTACGCGACTCATAGAAAACTTTCCGCCGACTGATGCCGAAATATTGTGTTTACAAAAAATATATTTTTGGAAATTCAGTCTAAAAAAACTGGAATTTTCTGGATTTCTCCTAGCATGCAAAACTTTTTAGAAGAGATTTTTCGAAGTTTTCAAAGTGCGTGACATTTCTCTCGAGTGGAAAATATTGTCGCAAACGCTTCGTTTGTCACCTATGTAAAATCATTCTAAAATCTTTTAACTCAGCTTATAATAATCGCTTAGCCCATCTAAATGATTATATCGTATTTTCTTTAGCAAAATAAAGATTCACTGTGAAAATCTACAATATTTTTGACTCCCGTACGAATAGCAAATCAAGTCGGGGTACGGATGACGTACCCGTAGCCACTGCGTTGAATTAAATTTGTAATTGTGTTTGTGCTTCAGTGAATTCTTAGTTCATAATAGATAACATATTTACCCATATTCACATCAATTCAGCCAAATTACATGAAATATAAATGCCATAAAACGACATAAGCATTCATTATTGAGGGAAGAACAATCGAATTCTTATATAAGCGCGCTTTGGGTTTAACTCCAGTTTACAGTTCTTGTTTACTCACCTCCAGCCCTGTTAGCAAGTATACATTCTTTATAATTTCTGTACTGTCCGTAGTTATCTGAGAAATGTAGACAGCTACAAACAATTGCTTTTTTTAAGACAACAGCTAAAATCTAAAGATTTCGAGGCTGGAGTTGATAAGCATTACTGTAGAATGGAGTACTGATTGAGAGTTGAAACACACATCTTTCAAACTTTCATTTTCAAGTTAGTTCAAACCATTTTACGAATCTTCTCATATTTATAGTATACTATTTTACTTACCGCTTTGAAAAATATTGAGGGCAAAACCACACAGTAATTTGAGTTAAATAGTTTTATCTGAAATGAAGAATGACGTACTTTGGTACTTTGTTCGGTTCTTGGAACTGGAGAAGGTTGGAGAGCTACAGGAAGCCCAAAACAGAAAACACAAGCGCTTTTATGTCTTTTATCGCGGCCCGCCATGTTGTAATTACGTCATCGATTTCTTTGTTTTTAAATGCAGCCTTTGCGTGGTAAACAAACAAATAATAAAAACAAGAATGATGGCGACTACAAGTGATAACCCAAGAATATTATTTAAAAATTCAAAAATAACAATGTGTAAAAATCTTGTAGGAAAAGGTTTATGGAAGATGATTGATCGCTAAATTAGCTTGTTTCTGAACGGTTTCTTACACACTAACGATCGGCCTTTGAAAGTGTTTATTTTTCAAAATTCGTCGGTAGCATATCGTTAAGATATTGTATTAGAGTTATTTTGTACATTTGGAGTCATAATTTGAAGTTGAGTTAATTGCATTTCAATTGGAAAACCATTTCAATCTTTCAAGAATAGTAACCTATTCCAGATACTCCCATTCATGCTCAGTTGAAATAAGGAATGGAATGAAATATTAACCAGCGCCCTTTTACCAATCCGTTACGATTTAGCTAGCTATGTGGTTCTCAGGTTTTAGCTATCTACCACACAACACCCCAAACCTCACCAAAACTTATCCCCTTCCCTACAGTTACGTTGTTTGCATTATCTGAGCTTAGAGGGTGCCACAAATTTCTGGTTCGTTCTGTGTTTGTCTCTTTCGGGCCGTCTCTGTGGGGAATTCGCACACAAAGCGCTTCAATTGGTTTATATCTTGCCACGGGTTAGTTACTTCTGATGCATCACCCGATGCTAGGCGTGCCCCATCTGGGTTAAGGACGTTTGCTAGCTGTAGATAATAATGAGCCGTGTGTCGTCTTGATCATCCTACATGGTCCATTACCTCCGCCAAATCAACCACTTTTAGGGCCAACGTTATCGCCCATCCTGCCCTGAAGCCGTGCAAGGTCTCACCCCAGTCCTCTCCTAAGGTATAACTTGAGCCGCACTTCTGCTGCGGATGAGCTCAGCGGTAAGTCCCGAATGGTTCCTTGTAGAGTAGTTGGGCGGAATAGGAAACCACGCGTAAGATCTACGCTTAGTTGTTGGCCACCTCCATGTACTGTTCAATACCTCTTATCGGGCAAATGGCGGTTTTGGGGTTTCTTCGGATCCCAAACACATTCTGATCACCGTCCCTTAAGGTTTTGCCCCATATGTGATTAAATATTAAGCCATCGTCGTTCGGGAACCGCAAGATCTCTGACACTTTAACTTGACCCAGGTCCCCGCCACGATCCCCACTAAAGAACATTGTTTTGAAATAGGCCTGGTCACGAGCCAGGATGAAACGTTGGATGAAGCTTTTTGCATGGTCCAGCTCCCTCTGGAGATGGTAAACTAGCCTCGATAGTTTATCTACAAAAAATGGGGTCGCTTGTCTTGGTGTAATGCGAGCCTGCAATTGCTCAGCTGTGACCAGTCTGAGATAGTCTCACTATTTTGTCTGCCGCTGGGTTTCCCAAACCCAGGCGTCTATCCCATTCACCGTCCCTCCCGAGGGAGTGAAAAATGGCGCGCACCTTTCCAATTTAATAGTCCACAGTTTTGTATGATATTCTTAATGGACATCCACATTTGGAGTGGCCTCGCTGCCCTAAGTGACAGCCATGTTGGTGCACTTCAATGGACATAATTGGACATAAATCACGTGGTGTTACTACTTCCAGGGTCACACGACCCGGCAGGCTAGCTAGAAAATCAGACAGCTCTTTTTGCAAAGAATCCTTCTGTTTGGAATATTTAGTTACTTGGTTGAAGTTCTCCAGCTGCACCAGGCGCTTATCAATTTCTTCTAGATCCACGGTCAATTCTTTGCCCGATTTATCAATGGTTACCGTTTCTTGTATCCACAACGCTGGCAAAACCGAAAGTCGGCATCATTAGCGTGGGAACATGTAGGGCAACGTACAGAAGGGACGAATAGTTTGGCGATAACTGGTAGGTCCTCATGTGTAGCAAGATGTTAAATTTGAACGTTAATACGAACAGGCGTTTAAGTACACGGTTTAGAGGTCCACTTCGTCCCCCTTGCTTCTCCCATACGTGCACTACAGCCTGGTTGTCTACCAACACATCAACCCGGTTGTTAAGGAATTGCTCCCCACATGCAACGAGCATCTTCTCAACAGCCGTAGCTTCTTTCGTGGAGATGTATGTCTAGGCTTTGTTCATCACTAAGCCAATAGTCGGACACATGCATTGGCTGTCCCCGCTGGCTAGGACCAAGTAACCCCAACCGGACGAAGAGGCATCCGTTGCCAAGTTAACCAACACATGGCGTTCCTCCCGCCATGGTAGTGGAGAATTCCAGTCTTCCAGGAACAGCCAGTGGGAGACTTCCTCGAGCAGGTCCATTTCAACCTTCATGCAGCTGTTTTCCCGTGCGTATACCCTTTGAAATTGCATCGTTCATCTCCTTTGTGTAAAGCCATGCCGCCGGGACGACCAGGGAGAACGAAGTGCACTTGCCGACCAACCGCTGAAGCATCTTGACACTGATAAACTTACTCTCAAGTACTTCCCGTATCAGCCGGACTAATTTGTCCCTCTTCTCTGGTATCAAATGGAAGACTTCATGTGAAGAGTCGACCCAGAACACCAGGTATGGGGCCACCTTCCTCGGAGACAAAATAGATTTGGACAGACCAAGGAAGTTCCCGAGACGTATTAGATGGTATTCTACTATAAATAGAGCGGACTTAGCGGCTGCAAGGCAACGCTCATCTTCAGTACGTAGCCTTGCGTATTCTCCCTGGTTCAAAGGTACTTGGAGTTGTCCGTTGTGTTGATCGTCAATATATAATAGACAGGGGATGCCACAGGACCGGAAGAAATTTGAGGCTACCAAGCCAACACAATGATAGATAAATGGAGAGGACTTCCATCCAAATGGCAATGAATTGTATGTTAAATACCAGCCTCCCCATTGGATTCCAAAAACGTTCTACGTGGTTCGCTCAGCAGGATATGGTCATAACCTGACTTATCATCAAGCATCGTCTGGTAGCTATCCTTGGATACATAACGAGTTAGGTCTCTTATGCTGTCAAGCGAGAAGGGTCTATCCTGAGTCCATAGGTTAAGGAATCTAGCATCGTGGCACAGGCGTGGCTTGGAGGGCTCCACCGTCAAGGGGAGTATCAAGTGTGGTCTCTCCCCAAGGCCTACTCTGCCTACCAAGGACAAAGCCCTTGTATTCAGGCGATCAATCAGGGTACGTCGGATGAAATCCATAAATGGTTTGCATGAGACATTGTTCCTAAATGCCCGAGAAGGAGGAACGTCACAGTCATACCCCACGCCCTTGAATGAATCCTTAAAGTGCTGCATAAAGGGAAAGATGGAAACCTTATTGTGGATCCATTCTCTAACCTCTTGACATGTTTGTTCGGGGTCTCTCGAAAAAACGTAATCCTAATAAGTTGCATTATTATGTAATTTACCCGCACGGAAGGCTGCGGGGTCACGGAAGGTCAGTTCGTCAATTCTTCCGATTACCTTTCCGTATTCTACATTCTTTACCCGAGCTTCGAGGTCTTTGTTTGCTGTTACCCCTCCGCTGATTGAAACGGGGTTTCCACTACAATCGATCCATCTGACATTGTTTTGATGTACTTCAAGCTGGATATAATAGTCGAAATCTTGGTCGTATTCCCAGGACCATGCCAAATTGTATCGAAATAAGTCATAGAGAATAATCCTCGTTAACATACCCCGTTTGTCAGCGGAGGAGTAACAGTTCTGACCCAGTATAACCGGGGGTTGCTATAGAGACCCCGTTTTCAGAGCCGTTTCAACTCCGAGACGTACGCATTTCGTGTGACATGTAACTGAAGGAAAACAAGAGGAGCATATGCAACTAGACCCGCTCTCTCTGTGTTCCTTTTGCTTTCTTTCATTTCTTTGCTGTTTTTGTTTTGTTTTTGTGTTGTTGTTGAAACACACCAACTACATATCATGCCGATAATAAATCCCTATTCATGAGACCACTGAGACTTTCATGCAACTAGTAATACTTTATTCAATCAATTATGAAGATTCTACATTTCTATTTCAATTAAGCAATCATTTTGAGGTTTGTTGGGCATCTTTTCATTTCAGGTCGGCAATACGCTTATAACAATTCGCCTTAAAGTGCCCTTGATTTTCACAGTAGAAACAATGTCCCCTCTGAGGGGAGTGAGCCCCCCTCGATCCAAGGCTACCAGATCGTCCCGACCTCCAGTAAAGCTTTGATTAGCTAAACAATCATTATTTTAAACCACTGCAGTCGTTCTCTGAACCAACTCGCCAAAGAATTCATTCCCCATTTTTTTTAGCTAAACAATCATTTAAAACCACTATAGTCATTCTTTGAACCCACTCGCCAGACAGTTAATTCCACAATAAAAGTTTTCATTTGGTAAACAATCATTTGAAAGCACTGTAGTCTTTCTTTGAACAAACTTGCCAAAGAATTCATTCTACCGTAAAAGTTTCCATTAGCTAAACAATCATTTTAAACCACTGTAGTCATTCTTTGAAGCAACTCGCCAAAGAATTTATTCCACAGTAAAAGTTTTCATTAGCTAACAATCATTTTAAACCACTGTAGTCGTTCTCTGGACTAACTCGCCAAAGAATTCATTCCACAGTAAAAGTTTTCGTTAGCTAAACAATCGTTTTAAACCACTGTAGTCGTTCTCTGGACCAACTCGCCAAAGAATTCATTCCACAGTAAAAGTTTTCATTAGCTAACAATCATTTTAAACCACTGTAGTCGTTCTCTGGACCAACTCGCCAAAGAATTCATTCCACAGTAAAAGTTTTCGTTAGCTTAACAATCATTTTAAACCACTGTAGTCGTTCTCTGAACCATCCCGCCAAAGAATTCATCCCACAGTAAAAGTCTTCATTAGCTAAACAATCATTTTAAACCACTGTAGTCGTTCTCTGAACCAACTCGCCAAAGAATTCATTCCACAGTAAAAGTTTTCATTTTCTAAACAATCATTTTAAGCCACTGTAGTCGTTCTCTGAACCAAAAAATTCATTCCACAGTAAAAGTTTTCATTAGTTAAACAATCGTTTTAAACCACTGTAGTCGTTCCCTGAACCATCCCGCCAAAGAATTAATTCCGGCACAGTAAAAGTTTTCATTAGCTAAACAATCATTTTAAACCACTGTAGTCGTTCTCTGAACCAACTCGCCAAAGAATTCATTCCACAGTAAAGGTTTTCATTAGCTAAACAATCATTTTAAACCACTGTAGTCGTTCTCTGAACCAACTCGCCAAAGAATTCATTCCACAGTAAAAGTTTTCATTAGCTAAACAATCGTTTAAAAACACTGTAGTCATTCTTTGAACCAACTCGACAAAGAACTCATTCCACAGTAAAAGTTTTCATAAGCTCAACAATCATTTTAAACCACTGTAGTCATTCTTTGAAGCAACTCGCCAAAGAATTTATTCCACAGTAAAAGTTTTCATTAGCTAACAATCATTTTAAACCACTGTAGTCGTTCTCTGGACCAACTCGCCAAAGAATTCATTCCACAGTAAAAGTTTTTGTTAGCTAAACAATCGTTTTAAACCACTGTAGTCGTTCTCTGAACCATCCCGCCAAAGAATTAATTCCGGCACAGTAACAGTTTTCATTAGCTAAACCATCATTTTAAACCACTGTGGTCGTTCTCTGAACCAACTCGCAAGCCCGATTTCCGATTTAATCCAAAGTTCCTGTCATACTCAGGGCCCAAAAAATGAGAGAAATTATTTTGCATTCAGGAAATCGGCAGGAATAAATCGTTGACTTAAAAAAAATGAGAGCAGCACGTGTGTCTAAATTGATAAATTTATACAAACGTACCATATAATGTTTGTAAACAATTGCAATTTTTCATAAACAGGGTATGGAAGTTTGGTATTGAAGGGAGTACCCCCCCCCCCCCCGGGCTCGCCAGAGAATTCATTCTACACACAAGAAAGAGTCAATCCCGCACTTTCCGCTGGCAAAACTAAGCAAGAATGAGTGTATCTACACTGGGCGTATTTATATCCATTTCGTAGAGTCATTCACGTGCACACAAATATGCAGTTGCGTTAATGGTCGATTATTTTGAGTTATTTCATGTTTGCATCTCATTAGGAGTATTTAGAATAGTGTCGACTCAGCTTAATTACCATTTTTTGGTCAACGACCTGTACAGTACTTTCCAATCTGCATACAGATGTAACCACAGCACTGAAACAGCCATGCTTCGGATAGCAAATGACATAAATTTGGCGTAAGATAATCATGATGATGTTATTCTGGTACTTTTGGATCTTTCTTCTGCATCTGATACCATTGGCCATACCATCTTGGTCAATAGACTTCAGAGCAAATATGGGATAACAGGCACAGTACTGGACTGGATTAAGTCTTATTTGGATTTACGAACACACTCAACTATCATCCAAGATACATCCTCTGATGCTATAAGACTGACATATGGTGTTCCAAAAGGTTCGGTTCCGGGACCTCTTTTGTTTTCCGTATATGTGCTCATGGTCTCCATACTATGATGTATGCCGATGATACGCAAGTTTATTTGGTAGTCAAAAGATCTGTCCCTATACCAGCTTTAACAAAAATAGAAAATTGTGCAAAAGATATAATCAGCTAGATGATGAATAATAAACTTGTCTGTTTTCGTCCTATTTTCTCTTTTTCGTCCTATTTTCTCTTTTTCGTCCTATTTTCTCTTCAAACATGTCTGGTTTCTTACGTGGTCACTCCTGCTGTTCTGCCCTAGTTAAACTAACTGACGATTGGCGTACTTCACTTGACCAAAAGAAAGAAGTTGGTGTAATTGCTTTGGACTTGTCGAAAGCATTTGATTCCATTTGTCACAATTTATTACTAGCAAAACTACAAGCTTATGGCCTTGATGGATCTGCTGTTCAGCTTATCTGCTCTTATTTATCTGAGCGCAAGCAAAGGGTGAAGTGTAACAACATTTTCTCAGATTGGCTACCAGTCCAATGCGGTGTACCACAAGGAAGCCACCTGGGTCCATTATTGTTCAACATCTTCATTAATGACATAAACTGCTCTGACTTGTCTATTTCGTCCCTAAGACTTTATGCTGATGACACAACACAATATGGTTCTGACGAGTCTCCTGTAATACTGGAATTCCTACTTAACAAGGACATTATGACTCTCTCTACATGGTTTACAGAGAACTTTTTGAATATCAATGCAACTAAGACACAAGCAATGACTTTGGGCAGCTCCAAATATAAATATGACTTCAAACATTATAATGATGAAATAATTTGTAAGGACTCACTTAAAATATTAGGTGTTACACTAGATCGTACTCTTAGTTTCAAACCTCATGTTACAGAGGTTTTAAAAAAGGTATATGCTAAAATAGCAGCTCTTAACCGTATCAAGAATTTAATTCCTAAATATGTTTTAATTAGTCTTTACAAAGCATATATTTTGCCACACTTAGAATATTGTAGCCCACTATTTTTAGGTATAAGTAAATCTTTAAAGTTAAAATTAGAATCTGCTAATGAATATGGGTTGAGATCTTTGCTTAAAGCAGGATCTAATAGATCATATGATGAATTACTTAATCTAGCCTCCATGAATTCATTACAACGTAGACGTTGTATTTACTCTTTAGATTTAGTGCACAAGTCTTTAAAAGGCTCAGGTCCGTCTTACATAACAAAACTTTTTAACCCTAGAACGTCTCATTATAATTTAAGAGGCGGTCATAAATTAAAACAGAAGTCTTATAAGAGTGCTTTTATGCATAATTCATTTAGTTATATTATATCTCATATGTGGAATAACTTGCCTAACTCAGTAAAAATTAGCAAGACGTCATCCGAATTTCGCAATAGGTTAGACTCAATAGATTTTAAGGGATGTACGTGTACGTCATGCTTAACATGACCATAACAAATCATTGTCTTGTGTATATATTATGTACCAATTTTTTACCCTTTTTACTGTATTTTAACTTTTTCTTTTGTGTTTTTTTTTTCTTTTGTTTGTTTTTAATGTTGATGCGTCATTTTCATTTAAATTAATATATTCAAATTTTTATATTTATATTCTAAATTTTAATTTTATGTATATATCTTAATTATCTTATTATTTGTCGAACGTTTTTTAACATGAGCCCCTGGCTCGGATGATTGGGCAACCACTTCCATACGCACTCGACTTTAAATAAAGTTTATTATTATTATTATTATTATTATTATTATTATTATTATTATTATTATTATTATTATTATTATTAATAGCAGCAAAACTAAAGTTATCCATTTTTCATCTCGTCATCTTCTTAGTCAGGCCATTCGATCTATACACATTGACAACAATTTGATTTTGAAAAAATCAGGTGTTCGTCATTTGGGAGTGCGACTGGATAATCATCTTTCGATGGACATACATATAAAGAACATTTGTAAATCTGCTGCTATTGCACTGCGTCGTATTGGTAACATAAGGAAATACTTGGACATGGGCAATACAGAAAGACTGATCCATCCTAAAATTGATTACTGTAATAGTTTATTTTCCAGAGAATACCTTGGAAAGCTGCAACGACTCCAGAATTCTGCTGCTCGTGTAGTTACAAAAACCACGAAGTCCGAGCACATCACCCCTGTTCTACGCAATCTTCATTGGCTGCCTGTGTCTAAGCGTATCATTTTCAAACTTATTCTAATAACCTTCAAATCTGTCAACCTAATGCCTCCCAAGTATCTGACAGATCTTCTTCAAGCATATATACCAGGTCGTATATCACTTCGCTCATCAGCCGATCATTTACGCTTGAAAGAACGCTGACAGCTATGGTGGCAGGGCTTTTAGTGTATGTACTCCAGGATTATGGAATCGGATACCACTTGAAGTACATGAATCGCCATCCTTAGATGTCTTCAAGTCGCGGCTTAGGACCTATCTCTTTGAAAACCTAATTACTCGGACTTCCAAGGGAAAGTCCGAGGTATAAATTCGCAGGTTTTTTTTTTTTTCCTGTCTGTCACAAAATTAAATTTCCCGGCTCTTGCGTGATTGGTTGCATTTCTTCCGTTTAAACCTTATGATTGGTTTAATTGATCACGTGCCATGTGAAACGTCATGGCCTTGCCGATGGTTTGCCGAGCTTCGTTTCGATTCAAGCTACTTTCTGGGATTTCAACGTTATAAATGGCTGTAAATTCTGTCTCTGTTACGCTCAAATCATGAACAAACGCACACTTCTTCGCGGTAGAACCACGTACAGTAAAAGATGTTGAGCGTTTTCAAAACGGATCAGTCTGTGAATTTATCAAGAGTGTCACTCACTTTATGAGTGAATTTATCGAGAGAGTCGCTCTGCACTTTACGAGTGGATTTATCGAGATACTTAACGAGAACTTTATCGAGAACTATTCGCTATCTAATGAACTATAATATAACTATTCAAACCACGCACATTGTCTGTCAATCTGTAAGGACTTGACTGCTGAATCTTCCGACTACAATCAAAGAAGCAAAGAATGTCGAAATCTGTTGCCCGTCTGTACAGCCACTTTTCCAGTGGAAACCTCTATGAAAACGATCGTAAGTTCTTTTATTCCTTGGTTTTGTACTAATTATTGAGTTCAATAACATTTGTTTCGCTGGTTTTATAGTTTAATGTTGAGTTTGCATTTTCATGTCTTATAGAATCTTGGACGTCCTTGTTGAAATGTACATTACTTCATTGTTAAATTATTGTGTGGCTAGATCAAACTTGACTGTACATGTATATAATGATGCACTAGTAACAATAAATATTGCAAAAAACACTAGATCTCGTTATTCTTAGTATGTTTATTACAATGATAGAAATGTTATTACGGTTACTCGCCTAAGACGTAATCGTGAGACTAGCAGATTACCAACACGAGCTCTAAAACGCCTTGCCACTAAAAGTAGAAAGTTTAGACGATTTGTTTTTGCAAAAATAGTACCCAGTGTACCTAAGTCGTCGAAGTTGCATAAAATTATATCATTAGCACAGTTGCAGGACGTCCATTTACTGTGACTAAAAGAAGGTTTACAAGTTATGTAAACAAACCTTTAAATAGAGTGCTAACACTATGTCATGAAATAAAACCTAATTAGTTACTAACTAATAGTCTGTTTAGGGACTATTTTCATGCTATCATTCAACCAGAACAGTAAAAGAAAAGGAAAATACAAAGGAAACAAATACCTCGTTACAACTTACTTGTCTAAAAAAGTCACTAAATATGAACTAATATGTAGTAACTATTTAGATTTTATTTCATGTCTTTCACGGACATCTTGTAAGCACTCTATAAGACTAGTCGTTACATATCATAATTGTTTTCTTCTTAAGTGACTTCTTTGTATAAAACCCAAACACATCTAGCCAATATCAAAGCAAGCCAATAACAGAACGGCATATAGTCAATTCAATGTTGCTATATTTGGACAAAATGCAGGACAACAATGTGTTTCAGTGAGTTTACATTCTCTGATTTATAATAATAAACATGGTATCAATTCATCTAATGATTTCGTGTCTATAATAAATACTGGAACCAGTTGTATTCAAGGTTGTCACAATCTGTGAGACAGATTTGAATGCAAACAGAACTACCAACAGTGTTGAATGTGTTGGAGAGTGACTATCAGTTAGACTACATTGAGGTAATTTACATAAAGAAACTGCAAATTGAAGGATACGCATACTCCACTTCTTTACAAACAGCATTTCAATTATAATAACTGAGAATTATACCAATTATATATTAACAATAGGGTTTAGTGCTGTTGCTATATATTGTCATAGTAACAATACATTCAAAGTTTTTGATTCTCATGCAAGAGATTTATGTCGTAGAGGCAATTCACAGAGTACCTGTGTACTTCTTGAATTATCTTCTCTAAGTTACTTAGTTCACTACTTTCAAAGTATACATTACAATGCATTGTTTCAATTAAAGGGAGTACAAGTAAATGATTATTATATTCAACTTTCCACTGAAGTTATTCTGTTGCCCGGTATTCACTATTCTAATGAAACTGTGTGGCTATTGTGATTGAAAAACCTTGTCCACTTTAGTGAATAACCAATAATGGCACCCATTTTTGTAATAATATAAATTTAAATAAGTACATAACAGCAGATCAATTATCAAAAACAGTTAATGTATGTAATAATTTGCTTTAACTTTGTGTAACAATACAAGTAATGGCAAGATCATTCTCAAAGAACTTACTATAAACAATCTTGAAAATACTGGATTTGTGATGTCATTGCTATTGCAGCTATTGGTTGAAATTAAATCACATTAACCTCAACTGACATTACAAAAATATTAATGGTGTTTCAAATTGTCCGACTCCCCCTTAGTCAAGTTTTGTCATTGTACAGGAACCCCGAGAGCAGAAAAAGCAGTAGATTGTGTTACATGATATGCCCGTCAAGGAAAAGATGGGTGAATGCGGTATTGCATACGCAAATCTCAGTATCGTTAACTAGAGTCACTTCATACATGAACACATTTTCAAGAATTTATTTGATTATTTAAATAGAAAATGTGATGTTCGAAATATTAAACTGTTTTGAATGTTCAACATCAAAACAGAAGAATCTTTTATAAAAAAACGCGTAATAGCAAGCATGATTTTATCATTTTTGTTTTTATTTCCTAGTTTTAGCGCTTACAAACGCTCAGCAAAACAAACAGATAAATCACATAGGCCAAAGAGAAGTCCGAGTTCACGCAGATATGCGTCTAGTTTAATTATCTTTACCATTGT
Organism: Diadumene lineata; assembly: GCA_918843875.1. Lineage (NCBI taxonomy): Eukaryota > Metazoa > Cnidaria > Anthozoa > Actiniaria > Diadumenidae > Diadumene > Diadumene lineata. The sequence continues at coordinate 16,616,775 of OU974070.1, read as the reverse complement.
TATTATTATATATTTTTAGTGAATAGATAATTTATTATAATTTTGTAACTTAACATTTTAGAAGTTGTAAAGCGCATCGAGAAATATTAGGTTGCGCTTAGCAAGAAATAAATTATTATTATTATTATTATTATTATTATTATTATTATTATTATTATTATTATTTTATTTATTTCTCAGCAAGAATAAATATACATTTCATTTACTATTTGCTGGTTTACAATATTCAACTCATTGCTCCTAGTGCTCCGATAACTATCGGCACAATCTTAGTCTTCATATTCCACAGTCTTTCAAGTTCGATACGTAATTCTTGATACTTGTCTATCTTCTCGGCTTCCTTCTCATCAATTCTGGAATCTTTCGGTACAGCAATGTCAATCAGTTGAACACTCTTCTCTTTCTTGTCAATCACTACTATGTCTGGTCGTCTCGCTTCAATCTTCTTGTCTGTATATATGTTGAAGTCCCATAATATCTTTACATTTTCATATTCAATCACTTTATCTGGTTGATGGTTCCACCAGTTATCAGCATCACACATTATTTGATGTTTCTTGCATAAACTCCAATGAATTGCTGCTGCTACCTTATTATGCCTTTCCATATATTCTTTCCCTGCTAGTACTTTACATAAGGGTTCAAACGCTAGGGCGAGGTTTTTCATTGGAATTCAAGACCGAGGGCCGCAGGCCCGAGGTCTTGAATTCCAATGCAAAACCGAGCCCGTGCGTTTGAACCGGTTTATAAACCAGGCACGCCCCAATTCTATTGTTTTTATGCGAGATTTAATCAGGTCTTTAGAATTTTATTGGCATTATAAGTCCACGGTATTCAGTAAGGCGTTTGTTGAAATGGAACGGATTTTAAAATAGATATCAATAGTATTTTTGTACTAGCTTAATGTCGTTTTCAATAATTTATTCTTATAAACCAGGCACGCCCCAATTCTGTTGTTTTTATGCAAGACTTAATAAGGTCTTTGGAATGTTATTGGCATTATAAGTCCACGGTACTCAGTAAGGCGTTTGTTGAGAGAACTGATTTTACAATAGATATCAACAGTATTTTTGTACAAGCTTAATGACGTTTTCAATAATGTATTATTTGCACTCTATAGTCAATTTGAAAATGTTCAGTTGTTTACCAAAATCTTTTCTAATCATAGTACAAGTTTAAAGAGTACTTTGTTTTGCTAGGACGGCTGTGTTTTTGTTAAACGATATGCACAACAAAAAAGTTCATTTTGTGCAAAGTGAAATTACATGAGCCGGGTCTGCATGTGATAGCTGCGCTGGTGAAGATGAGTTTAAGCGACGATGAGTATATTTATTACTCCACAACATGGTGGTTATTATCCAAGCCAACAACTTCCTGGCTTTGGTGAGGATATTGTTGGTTTGCTAGAACTGGAGCAAGACAACGCAGAAGAACACATGTCCCAAAATAGCTCTGCTCAAGAACTGCCCGAGTTGGGTAATGTAATTGATACGTTTTTGCAACGACTCTCAGAGAACAAAGAAAAAGAGGAACCTGTAGAGAATCAAGCGCAAAAACATAGATTTTCTCTCCCATCGTATTAGTCATTAATTTCATTGTAGTTCTTGCAGCCTTGATTATCAGCAGAGAAGAGTGGTTGTGAAATATAGACCTGGGACGCAGGTCTTGAATTTTGAATTCAAGACCTATCCCGGGTTTATAACTCAGCCCCACACTCCCCTGCTGATGATCAATGCCACCCCCGACTTGTATAATGTCGGTCTTCCATTGATTTTCAAAACCCACATAGAACAATAGAATTGGGGCGTGCCTGGTTAATAAATCCAGCTACAATGTGTCCGATGGTTTCAACCCTCTCGTTACATAGTCGGCATAAAGGTGACTCGCTTGTGTGATATTTACTTTTGAGGTAATTAGTTGGTAATGCTTGATCCTGTGCAGCTATTATAAGTCCTTCTGTCTCAAATTTGATATCGCTTTTATTAAGTCATAACCATGTGCTCTCCTGGTTTATTATTATTATTATTATTATTATTATTATTATTATTATTATTATTATTATTATTATTATTATTATTATTATTATTATTGCAGTTTATTACTATCTAGATGCACTTAAAAGACACTCATAGGGCGCGTGAACGTAACCTATAGGTGTGTATCAATTATTTACAAATAAGAGTTATAATAAATTACTAATACGCTAAAATTATTTACAATATTAAGATGCAGATATAAGCTATATATATTAAATAAAAGCTGTAATTAAAATTCTAAAATAAAACTATGTTATAAAAAAAAACCGTTTAGTTCTTGTTTACGGTTAATAAATTTGACTAGAAGTCCTATTAAAATTATTATACGTCTGTAGTGTTTACATAGAGTTCTTTTTTTTCCCATTATTTTCTTCCTTATTTGTATACTTTTAAATCACTGTTCAATTTATAATCTTAAAAGTTCTAGCAATGTTCAAGGTGCTTGACAATACTGCTTTCTGCATGTTTCTTAGTACATTCTTTGTCTTTTCTCCCAACAATTTTCTTAGGTCCATTACCTTCCATTACCTTTGAACATCTTCCCAAGACATCCATGATGATATTATATTGCTGCACTTTATATCCTGGGTGTTGTACTTGTAGCTCCCAACGTAGTGGGCCATATTTTTCTGTCTTTTCTTCATCTTTTTTCCCTCTATTTTCTATCCACGGGCAGCTCATCTCTAAGACTATGACTTCCTTGCTTTTGTGGTTCACAATTTTGGCATCTATTGGCATTTGTTGGATTTTATCTCGTTCTCTTCGCCGTAGGTTGGAATATCCCATAATGCATGTATATCCGCTGTCTTGTATTCTGGTTTTGGTTTTATAGGTGAGTACCACGGTGGGACACTCTCTATAAATTGTAATTCTCGTAGTAATTCAAAGTATAACACTTTCAGCGCATTATTGTGTTTTGTAAGGTATTTGTTTTGTGCAAGAGCTGAACATCCTGCTAGTACGTGGGCAACACTTTCTTGCTTCTTGTTACAAAGGCGACAGGTGACATTGCTAGACTGTGATGTCTTTGTTTTCTTTACTTGGTATATTCCTGTAGGTAGAAGTTGATCGTACAACTCGTACATTCCAGCCACAACATACGTAGGGCACGCCGTCCAATCTTTCAGCCAAGCAAAACAATACTTAGTATGCAAAGTGTCATCATCCCACCTCGCTGTGTGGAGTTTCCCTTGCCAAGCTTCTTCCCGTACCGTCTTTAACAGCTGTTCTTCAACTTTTGACTTTAGGAGTTCCTTTGCCTTCGTTGCACTTATTTCCTCTTCGTCATCTTTACACAACGTTGGGTCTGGATAGACCAGTTTTAGCTTTACACCTAGCTCCTCTGCAAATCTTTGTGATTCTGTGATCAACGACTGGTGACCAAGTTTGGCAGCCTGTTCTTCAAACTGTCTGACCACTTCCATGCAGGGATCTTTGTTTGCGTAGAGTTTCATGGTTGCTTTGATCTTTGTTAGCTTATACTCTCCTTCTACCGACTGTAGGCCTCGCCCACCTTTATCTCTAGGAAGATACAAGAGAGCACAGGATGACGCGGGGTGTTTTCCACCATTTGATACAATTATCTTTCGCGCTTCTCGGTCTATCCTCCTCAGCTCTGTCAATGGCCAATGCTGTGTCCACATGGGGTACTTTAGTACTGCTAATGCAAACTGGTTAGACGCTATCACCTTTTTAACATCTGATAGGGGGCTTGACCACACTACTGACAGTCGTTGTAGATATGTCTCTTCGGCACGTTTCAGTGTCTCTTTTTCTTCCTGCCTTACATTCTCGAGAATTCCAAGGAACTTGTAGTGTGAGTTATCTTCTAACGGTTCAATGGTTGCTGTTTCACTTACTTTTATCTTGGGGCCATCTTGCAAGATTTCACCTCGTTTCACGTGTATAACATTACATTTCTTGGAGTTGAGCTGTAGACCAATGTCTTCCATACAGTTGTTGGTATTCTTCAGTACACAGCTAAGCTTACTCACAGACTGGGCATATACTTTCAAATCATCAATGTACAGAACATCTGTTATCTTTGCACTTATTGGCTTAGACATTCTGTACCCTTCTGTTGCTGCAAGTTTCCATGCCAACGGATTCAGACATAGTGTGAACAACCTTGGACAGAGGGCGTCGCCTTGGGGTAGTCCTCGTTTAAACATGATAGCGTTGGAGGTTTCTTGGCCTTTCTTTGTCTGTATATTGATCCTCGTATTCCAACATCTGCATAGCTTGCTTATTGTGTCGCTCAGCCACGTTGGGAACCGGTGTACTTCCATCATCTCAAGTAGGTATCTATGATCCACTGTATCATAAGCCTTTCTCACGTCAATCCACGCAGCGCTTAGATTTCTCTTCCTGCGATGAAAATCCATGGCTACCATCCTATCGATGAGTAGGTTATCTACTGTTCCACTACAGTCCCTCCTGGCGCCTCGTTGTTGGCCCTCCATCAACTCGTTTAGCTCTAAATGCTTCTCGATTGGGACTAGAAGACATGATGTGAATAACTTATACACGTTGTTCAAACAAGTAATTGGCCTTTGGCTTTCACTGATGAAGTTCCCGCGCTTTGGTATGAGAGTTGTTCTTCCACCAGCAAACCATTTTGGATATTCCTCTCTGGAGCTAGCAATAGAGTTGAAACACATCACTAAGTCCTTGTGTAACGTATCGGTCAGGGCCTGGGGAGGACCAGTTCTTTTTTCTTCGAATGACTTTGGTGAACTCATCAATATCTAACGACCACTCTGTTTCTGTTGGTGCTCTAACGCGCTCATGAATTGCATATTTAATCTCTGTTAGCCACTTTGCGTTTGGGTTTCCTGTTCCTTCGTCTTCCCATAGCTCTTTCCAAAATACTGCGGCATCATCGATATCGTTGAATAGCTGTTTTTCCTGATGTACATGTTCTTGGTTCTTGTAAATTGGTCTTTCATCACTTTTATTTTGCTTTACCGCCTCATCAAATTTTATTATTATTATTATTATTATTATTATTATTATTATTATTATTATTATTATTATTATTATTATTATATTATTATTATTATTGCGTGACATTGAGCAGAGTAGACACGCTCTGTACATGTCTTCAGTTTAAATTAATTTTTCTTACTTGAATTAATATCAACATCAAAATTATTACTGGCAATAGTTTTTTAACACGTCTAAAATCATGGTCCACTCAAGGTTTCTTTTAATTCTAATAACTGGGATTGTTTGTTCGTTCTGTGGTCAAGACTTCGTCTCGTTGGGTCGTCATGCTTGGCGTTGCAAGCAAAGAGTGCAATTAGAAGATCGCGAAGATCAGCAACATCAAAATCATGACCAGCAAACCCGTGATAGTTCATCTGTTCCTGAACCGAATGCTACTATTGTCAAATGCTGTTGTGGGAAGATTTGTAAAGGCAATCGTGGGTTGAAAATGCATCAGCGTAGTTGTAGGGTAATATCTGGATTAAATGATGAACTACTTACTGATTTTATAAACACTGCACAGCATGAAAATGATGAAGATGAACAAGATCATGATACATCGTTTATTCAGTATGATGAGGAAAGTTTTCCAAATATAAAAATGGGAATAAATCTACCAAAATCAGATGAGCAATGGTTAACGGCCAACGAATATTTCAAAACTGTCCTTCACTTCAATTCACCAATCACATTTGAGGATTTGAACTCATGCATCCAACTTTTAAATGACACTATATAAAGCTATTTTTATGAAAATTTCGTTCATGTAAAGAAAACTGTTAATGAACATTTGATTAACAAGTATCAAGACAAAACAACAAAGGATTTAAAGAAAACTCTAAAAATATTAAAACGTTCACAAACTGACCTTACTGAAATCAAATACGTTTCCCACTTATTGCGTGACCGTCTACAAGAAAAGAACAATGTAACACAAGACACCAACAACCTCATCGACCACGATAGTTTTATCAACAAAAATTTCTGGAGCTATGTCAAAAAGATCTTTGAAACAAAGGGAACCATTCTTCCCTCTTTTACTATGGCTGAATGTGTTGACTTTTTCAAGAAAACGTTATCATCTGCTAATCCAACAAAAGTTTTTCACCTCCCGAATTGGATACCAGCTTTAAATATTCCTGTTACTCCTTTTAATCTCGATCCCCCAACATATGAACAAATTACTCATGTCATTCGGAAGATGAAAGCTTCTGGCAGTCCATGTCCCTTAGATCAAATCTCAGTTATCTGCTTTAAAAGATGTCCGTACCTTCCCACCTATTTAGCTGAGATAATTCGTGTCGTATGGTCATCTGGTTGTGTTCCTTCTCAATGGAAAGGAGCTTGTACCATTCTAATTCATAAAAAAGGAGATTCTAACGACCCAGCAAATTTTCGTCCAATAACATTACAATCCATTCCATTGAAAGTCTTTACCTCATGTCTACGCAATTCTATTTTTGAGTTTTTGGTAACTAATAATTTAATTGAACATGACATTCAAAAAGGATTTACACCTGGTCTATCTGGAACACTAGAACACACTTCACAAATGGCTGACATCATAAATAAAGCACGTACTAAACAACGCTCACTGGTGATTACTCTTTTGGATTTAAAAAACGCTTTTGGAGAAGTCCACCATAATCTGATACAATCCGTTCTTGAATACCATCACATTCCAGATCACATAAAACTCTTGATTAAAAGCTTGTATACTGAGTTCAAAACTTCAATCATTACTCAAGGTTTTAGTACTCCTTTTATATCTATTGGTCGTGGTGTCCTTCAAGGTGACTGTTTGAGTCCACTTCTTTTCAATCTATGCTTCAACACATTTATACAACATATTAAATCTGAAAAGTATCGTCAATTTGGTTTTTCATACAAGCTCCTAAATCCACTGCATTGGTTTCAGTTTGCAGACGATGCTGCTGTTATCAGCTCTCAAGAGTCGGAAAACCAACACCTACTTAATCGATTTGCGATGTGGTGCCAATGGGCAAGTATGATAATACGTGATATTGCAAATTTTGTAATTTTCTGGTCGGGCTTTTGTTGATATACTTCTATCTTCACTAAATATAAACTTTAACTCAAGCACGGAGAAGATTTGTCAGTCTTACTCTTTGGTCAATTTTTTCGCATAAATTTGAAGAAAAGTCGAGCTTAAATGTTTGCGCCGCTACGTTTTTCCTTGGTATGCTTTCTCTAATAATCTTAGATTAGTATTATACTTTTGGTTTTCAATAGAGTTTTGGCCAAAATCTTTGATCGGCAGTCAAAGATGACCAGGTCTCGTTGTGAAAGCGGCCATATTGCAGTATCTTGTAGATATTTCATGGTTATAAACAAACAAATTGTTATGCTAATGTCCGCAACAAGAACTATAATAAGCCGTACGGAAATAACGGCCAATCACTGTATGGTTGGAACCGAGACTTTCGTCACCTGAAGTATCGCTTTTGTGAATTAGGATTAAAAGGGATTTAGAGGTATTTTTTTTTCGCGTGATTATAGCGGCTTCTACCATTAACTTACGACATGCGCAGACAAATTCTCTATATGCTGATGGTTTACCATATTTTGTGAATTATGTTGTTTCACCAACAGCACATCGATTGGTTAAAAATAACACATCCAACAACACATTGGTTGGTTAATAAAATGGAATTCATTATTGAATCCATTGTTCGAATATTGAACTGATTATTCGATTCCAGTAATGTATGTATGTATCTTTGTGGGTGACAGATAAAGCATATTGCTTTTTTCCAATCTGGCCCTTTGGGGGACTTTTACGGACTGCTATTATGCATTTTACAAACATGAGTGTGTGTTAGTGATTAGTGCCCCCGATGTTAGTAAGTACAGACACTGAGGATGGTCGTACCTGCGTCCTCAGTGGTTCTTTAACGTCCACAACTGGATTAGAGTATAGAGTAGACGGGACATCCGTTTTTACGTCGTTATCCGAGAGGACCCGAAGATCTTACCATTTGCAGATAGAGAAACAAAGGCAGCAACTTCTCCTCAGTTATTTTAAGACCCCGAGTGTTGGTCCGGCCAGGGCCCGAACACGTGACCTCCCGCACTAAAGTCCGATGCTCTGTCAATTGAGCTATACGGTCGGAGGTAATCAAATTTGAAAACAAGTCTACAAAATTAAAAGGAACATATTCACAAAAAAAATATAAAAAAGCAAAATAACATCTTTCTACTACCAAGAAATACTTCAGTGAGAGTTTCTAGACAGTTAAATCTTTCAGTTGAAGATTTTCAAAGTTTTTCTGTCACAAATGTTATACTGGTCGATACGGGTGTTTTGACTCTAAATTTAGGCTAACTGAAACAGTCGCCGTAAAAAAAATAAAATAGTTCATAAAATTTTTTGAATTACCAAAATCTTGTTAATTGGTATAAGATTTCTTTGCTTAATTTGCTTGTTTCTGGACGATTTTTTACAAGAAAACGATCGGCCTTTGAAAGTGTTTTTTCCTCAAACTTCGTCATCAACACGCGCAGGCTGGAAGCGCAATGACAATAGTACGCACCAGCCCCAATGAGTATTTTATTTTTATTTTAACTAAAAACAATTTTTTTCATTTTCATTTTGTTTTTGGTTGCCAAAACGGGATAATAAAACAGGAGCCAAAATAGCTTCACGATCAGGCCCACTTTTTAAGGGTGTCAATTGCATGCTTTGTTAGTTAACTGCATTGGTGTATGGAAATTGATTAATACAAATAAACTATTTTAATTGAAATTATCAAATGCTTAAAGGACACGTCCATTCTTGCATCTTTGCTGATGACTAATGGAGAATACACTTAAACCATGAAAATGTTAATAGCTAAATACTGCACACAAATGCTTTTGTACTATGTTGTGGCAATCATACTTTGGGTTAAGATTGTATTCTAAGAAAAATGCTGAATGAGAATAAATGATTTTAATAACATTTAAACATTAAGAAATATACAACATATGGTATCAACTTGATGGAATTAAGTGATTTCAGTCTTTATATCATTGTCCATAAAACAGGTGTACTATTACATTTTGGACAACAGTTGTCATCTAAGTCCTCTTTGGATCAAGGGATGACAATTTTGCAAAATATATACAGATACAAACTTATGTAATGTTTCATCAAAGACCTAATATGACTTTCTCCCGTAACCCTCAATGGCTGAATGGTTGAGATCTCATCTAGAAAACAAGAGGTAAGTTAATTGAGCCCTGTGCAAACCCAACTGAGGCAGATTTTTTAATCTGCCATTATATATATATTTTCAATAGCTTTTACTTTTTGTTTTGTATTGTTTCTGTCATGATGCTGTTTTTAGTGGGGAGATTTCAAATAATGCAGCATTTTCAGTAAGCGTAAAAAGTGTACTGAATTCGTAAGATGTGATGGTCTGCAACATGGACTACTCTTGGACGATTCGCTCAAGTAAAAACAAAACTCGGTCGATTTGGATTCAGTTCAGTAGTATCAAAGAATAAAGTTAACTAACGTTTTTTTTAGTAGTATTAAGTCTACTCACCTTTATACTCATGATAAGCTTTAATTATAATATATGTTAGCCTTCGTCCCCTCGAGTCAGGGTAGGGAAACGTGATCGCTCATGGACTATTTGAAACTGTATCACCGCTAAATGTAATAACAATAGGAAATGTAATAATCAACCGTAAATGTAATACACTTGACAGTAAATGTAATAATCAACCGTAAATATTATAACCTTGACAGTAAATGTAATAACCAACCGTAAATGTAAAAAAAAACTTAAAATAAATAAAGGCATGGATAATAAAATTATTAAAGTTAGACCATTTTGAAACGTTGAACTTTATTTTCAACTAGACGCATATTTGCGTGAACTCGGGCTTTTCTTTGACCTTTGTAATTTATCTAATTGTTTCGCTGTGTTTAAGCGTTAAAAAATGCCTGGTCAGATAATTAAATTGCACTTTTTATAATAAAGGAATCTGTCCTTAAAAATGTGTTCATGTATGAAATGACTGTAACGATACTGAGTTTTCAGTATGCAATACCAGCTTTCATCAGTCCGGTTCATTACTAGATTTGGTAATATGCCTACGTCACAAGATGGCGGACAAAATTTTTTCAAGAGCACCTCTATTTTTTGTCCCTTACGGCTTGATAAAGACCCTTTCCCATTACTCTTTGCCCGCTTACTCATTCGTCTATAACCAACAGCCATATTGATGTGAACAAAAGTGTGGAATTTACAATATTCGAGTGTTTTCCTTGATTATTTCGAATGGTTTCTTATTTCATCTCGTTGGTGTTTACTCGCTAAAAGGTGATTTTAAGGATCTTTGCCCATTCTGCTCATAATTTCGCCCATATGAAGGCAAATTAGAAGAGTTGATTTATCGTTAACAAGTTGTTTTGATGGAGTGCCCGACATAAAAGTGAAGTGCCCAGCGCTTTGAAGTGTCTGATTCTTGTGAAATGGAGGTCAGCCGGCCCGAGCAGAAATGGATGTACATGCATGATTAATAAACTGATGGCGAGTTGTTTGTACGACTTCGCTGAAAGGGAGACATTCAGCAAGAAAAAGTAGAGAAAGGATTTGTAAGGATGTGTTTGTAAGAGAATTCCAGAATCACTGAAATATTAACGACAAGAAAGAAACGACTAATTTCCGCAGTTCCTTTGTGTCGTGCAAGCTTTTCTTCTACACAGCCGAAGCGATGAGGTCAATGTTACAAGTCGAAAAAATAATTTACTTCACGGACGACTCATTTAGATAAACGATGCCAATGTGTTAAATCTGAAGCCAAGAAAAGGAAGAGAGCTGATACAGCCAGCAATATAGCAAACGGTAGCAACACAGACACGCAGACAGAATTGATGAGACAAGGGAACAACACGAGTTCCAATCTTCAAATGTATTTACTAGTTACAATGTTGCTGAACGTCTCTGCTTATTACATGACTTTGATGGAGCAGAGAAATGGCACAACGGCTAGCAGAGAGATATGACTGTATTTTTATCACTTGTTAAGATGTTTATGACTGTACGAAGATGTTCGAAAAACTCAAGAAAGGGAAGAAATCAGAGATTATTGGATTGTGCAGTCAGACTTACGAACATGAATTAAAATAAATAAAGACATGGATAATAAAATTATTAAAGTTAGACCATTTTGAAACGTTGAACTTTATTTTCAACTAGACGCATATTTGCGTGAACTCGGGCTTTTCTTTGACCTTTGTAATTTATCTAATTGTTTCGCTGTGTTTAAGCGTTAAAAAATGCCTCCAATGTTGCTGAAAGTCTCTGCTTATTACATGACTTTGATGGAGCAGAGAAATAGCACAACGGCTAGCAGAGAGATATGACTGTATTTTTATCACTTGTTAAGATGTTTATGACTGTACGAAGATGTTCGAAAAACTCAAGAAAGGGAAGAAATCAGAGATTATTGGATTGTGCAGTCAGACTTACGAACATGAATTATAGGCAGTATTATGAAACAATTATTACGAGAGGTCAATAATGAAATTTTGAGCGAGGACCGCAACAACTATAAATTGTCAGAACAGATGATGTTGATATGTAAACTTGTGATTTAAATATGTAACGATCAATACTGGAAATAATTAAATAATATTATGTATCACCCGAAGTAAAATAGCTTTCTTGACCCTTAAACTATGTAATTCAATCATGTATTTGATGAAAATCTCAGTATGTTGAGTGGTGTTGATTGATGTTTGCCATGAAATTTAATGCAAGGCTCTCTCTGATTGGTTGAAGCACTGTTTACAAAATATTACCAAATCTAGTTATGAACCGGACTGTTCACCCATTATTATGATCGTTTAGTTTGTCTTTTCTTTGACGAACATATCTTTGTCACTGTTACTATCTACCGCTTTTTCCTGCTCTTGGGATTCCTGTGCGACAACAAAAACTTGACTAAGGGGTAGTGGTACAATTCGAAAAAGAAAACAATCGCTCGAGTCGCTCGTACTATTCACACTTCATGAATATGTATTATCCCGTGCAATGACGTCATAGCATTATATAAGAACAAGCAACTTATGCAAATGTGTCAGTTCAACAAGTTTCGAGATGTCAAATTTGGAAGAAGCTAGCTCGGCAGCACGGCGCGCCTTCTTTGCCCCTTGAACCTTCAGTAGATATCGCTCAAGCCGTGCTGCCGATATTACCGGTTGTGAAAGTGGCGTCCAACGCAACTAATTTGACCTCTAGAGAGACCAATTCTCCAGTTTTCTACACCACCTAACGTTGTGTCGGCCAGTACTTCGACAGCGTGGGATGTGATATATTTGTTTGTAAGTCGCAAAACCTCAATGGTTTTCGTAATTCAGATTTTGTTCTAGTTCGCTTCGGATAGCGTACTTCAGTTGCTATATACTTGTGGAGTTTTATCATATTTATTTTTTCGCTGTATCTACCAGTGGGAAGGATTTATTCATTACAACGCGGCGGTTTTAGTCCGCATATTTTACTCGTATTCAAATTTTCTCTGGTTTGTGCTCCGAGGTGTCGGTCCCAGGGGCTTTTTGGTATGGCGTTTCAATTAGTATCTCGTTTGTTTGGTTGGGCCGCTTTGTTTTTCATCACTCTATCTTTATATGTATTGTTTGTCTAACTTGTATTTTTTAATTTAATAGTTACAAGTTTTTGATGACCTTCACGGATGTGATTATAAAGAAGGAAAAAAAAAAAAAAAAAAAAAATTCCGGGTGCGTCTCTGTGACCCCAGATAGCTGCCTGGCGTGTGTCTGTGTGGCCCAAGCGGGATAGAAAATCCTGGGTGTGTCTGTGTGACCCCAGATAGGTGGCTGGCGTGTGCCTGTGTGGCCCCAGCGGAAGACAAAAAAGCCTGGGTGTGTCTGTGTGACCCCAGTTACGTGGCTGGCGTGCGCTAGTGTGGCTCCAACGGAATAGAAAATCCTGGCGGAGCTTTATCAGAATCAAAACAGACTACGAGATTTTTCGACGGCGTTTTAGTATGGGATGAGTCCGTTCCAAAATAATAATAATAAATAATAAGAATAATAAATAATAAATATCTGTTTGGATTAGGAATGGTTATTGGATTAGGATTGAGGATTGGGTTTTGTGGATTAAAAGGAAAGAACCAGTACCTTTATATGGTATATATAAAGGCGTTTGCAGTCCACCGACCGATACAAGGGCTCATATTCCAATACCTTAATGCTAATTAGTCATTGGGAGGGATAATATACGATCGCCGTGCTTAGAACAATGCAAAATGTGTCAGGGGTGGTGTGGGGAGATTTGTCGAAAAAGCTGCATTTTGTGACCGAAGACGGAAAAGACGACGACAAAAATAGCCGAATTTTAAACTCTAACCATAAGAAGTAAAAAAAAAAAAAAGGAATTACATAGATAACAAGCAACAATCAAAAACTCTTTAAATTCATTTCCGTCCTCAGTTGTTTCATTTATCTATTTTTGTAGTTTCAAGTGAAATTCTCGAGTTAGATCGACAATGAATTTGTCAAGGCAACATGACAAGGGCGGTCACGCGATCTAACTATTTGTACAAACCTTTTTATCAAGTTCTGAATTTCTCTCGGGTGGGGCAGCATCATTTACACGATGCTTTTGGCGTTTTCTTTGCGCTGCACCTCTAACTGGGCAATATTTTTGATTAACGATTAAGATTAATGCCTTGTGAAAAAAGAATTTTTAATTTGCATTTATAAAAGCGGCTTCGGGGATTTTTCCTCATAGCCATTTAACTCCATCCGAGTGTTATCGTTCATTGTTACAGCCCAGTTAAACAAGCTCGAGAAACACAGTACTGGATTACAGAGGGTGTTGTTTGCCATGAAGGAATAAAAACATAAATGTTGTTATAAAACCCCGTCGCATGGGGAAATAAGATTGAACAGGAAGGGCATGGAAGTCTTTCAAACTCATTTGCTAATTACCTAGAGATTTTCATTTTAGACAACTTTAATAGCTGAAAGAATATATTTGCACATCTATCAATACATGTTTTTCTTGTTTCCATGTTATCGTCTCTTGAAACTTTCTGAGATGACGTATTTATTTTTTTGGTTTCTATTCATAAAAGGGCAAGTTTTGATTGTTATTCAATTAAATAATAGTTATATTAGCTTCCTGCGCATACGTTTCCGGCACCCCATTCAAACTCATACCCTCCAACGTCAACGCAACTTTGTGTTCCATGACGTTATTTATTTTCTTTAGTTTGACCATTCTATTCATGGTCTGTCAGGAAGCTTTGTAAGGCAATCACGAACAAATGTAGCTATTATCAAAAGTGTAGTGCTGCGAGGGGTTGGTGTGGTTATGAAAAAGTTAGATTGTCGTGGTATTAAAAAAATAAAATTTGAAACTTGGTGTTGTTTGAATAAATTTTGTAGCTCGTGCTCTATATTATTTTTTCCTTTAGCAGTAGTTTGAGTTGCCACATGTGAATGAATATTTACTTTGACGTCATTCGACCAAGTTTGACATATGAAACAGGAAATATAGATAGAGGACAAAGAATTGTTTTTCAACTAAATACAAGAAACACTAGTTTATTGAACTTTGACATGTAGCCCCGAGAAACAGGTTTTAGGGCAATTTCTAATGATGGGTAATACTAACACACTATCACAGGAACACTGCGGTCAAACGTCTGTTGATGCCCGAAAAAAATATAAGAAATACCGATCAAAGGCGATCTCGTACCCAGTGCTTTCTGCGTAGGAATTTCTAAAGAAAGCTACGTAAGAGAAATTACTTTCGTCACTTTATTCTCAAAATATAAACATAATTAAAAAAAGTGTAAACTTAGGGTACAAAGATAATTTTACAAAGAGTTAATGTAGAAAAAAATAAGCCTAAATATTCACACATTTTTTTTATTAATTGACTTAAAAGTTATCTACCAAACGATCTGATTGTTTACAAATGCAAATAACACGCATGCGCTGACGTTTGACCGCGGTGCTTATCACAGGTAGTTTCGACCCGTTGCACGTCTGACTCTCAATTATCAACCTGTTAGAAAATGATCACACCCACTCGGCCAATCAACGCTCAGTATTTCGATGCTCTATATTCCATAAAGTAACTAAAGGTGTCAAGTGGGGTGGGCTTTGAAGCCGATTGAAATTGTGGGGTAAAGAAGCGTAGAATTTTACAGCTAATTAGTATTCTCGCAACTTATTTAACATTATTATTTGTTAAGTTTCACTGCTTCGAGTGATCTTGATCAAATAGTTAACTTATGCGAAATAACTTTTTTAAGCAAACTAATATACACTATATACTTTAAAGAAAAAAAATGTCAATTAAACTGAAATGTTGAACTTGTCTCACCATTCGATGTTGAGCCCATGCTTTGTGAACGTTCACTGCCCATTGCGTATTTTGTCTTGTTTTTAGTAGTATTCTCTCTTTTCAGTCTCTCTTACGTACTTCTTCCTCCGTAGTTTGAGCTTTCAATCTGCCTGTTAAGTTGGCTTCCTCTATGAAGTCTATCGTGTCTTCTCACTAACTTCGATAAACGCCATAGTTCTCCAAAATGACGTCCAACCTGCACTGATTTCGATTACAAGACAGACCAAACAAAGCATTCCAATGGTATTCGTACAAAACAACGAGATAATAAACTTCAATTATCATTCCACTGAAAAGCAGCAATTGAAAGAAAGAACAACACAACACAATATAAGCTAATTCTTTGAAAGAAACATCATACGACTCGTGGGTGTGATCATATTCTAAGTTAGTTAAAGAATAAACACTTGTGTCCCATGGGATATAGAGCTCTTGGGCTGCGACCTCGTTTTATCTAATGCTCGGGACTCTATATCCCATGGAACACTCGTGTTCATTCTTTAACCATTACATAGTAAATTATCCCCGTATCCTTTTTTACTTCTTAATCACAATATAGTTCGGCTTATTTTTCGCACCCTATTCAGAGGGTCCTAATGTAGTTAATCAGTAGTCGACTGAGATTCGGCCAAAATATTAGTAGTTAAGGTAGTTCGGGATCCACACTTCCCGTCGATAGAATTTTCTAAAACTTTTTCTAAATAAGGACTGACACATAAAAAAAAACAGAAATGAAGTAAAAAATAGGGGTCACTGTGCTTGTTTTGGAACTATGGGGGGTGGTCATACAGTCGTACAGTTCAGAATTTTAGAGTTTTACATTTCGTATCATCAATAGATACAAAGTTATTTCTGAGAAACACTTTAACGTAAAAATACAAACAGTTTTCACATTTTCAAGCGAAAAAATACGAATTTTTTTAAACTCGCCCCAGTCCATACTCGAAAAAGCCTTGATATTATTGAATTTTTAGAATATTTCTCAAAATATCTCGCAAACCAATACGGGCACCTATCTTTTTTATTTCATAATATTATTTGAAATCATGTTTTTTAAAACATATATGATCGATGACAAAATTCTATGGCTAGATGTTTGGATATTTTAAGTGTTTCGTTCAAAGCATCGATGAGGCCCGTTGTTGTGTGACCCTACGGCGGAATAGCTTTTAAGATAATTATCTGGCAGGTTAAGACAAGCGGTTCTTGTTAGTACTTCAAACCTACTAGTAAAATACAGAACGACACTTTAAATCGCTTTTTTTTGGTTTTACATACAATCATATTTATCATTATAGATCACTGATATCACATAAACAGATACGTTAAAGTTATTTTTTATCATTTCCGGTGAATTTTTTATTCTTTAAAAATGGTCGCCGTTATGTTAATTTGCTCAATAACAGGTCATGACAATTTCTTACTTGACGATGTTTTGAATAAAAAAAAACGAACAAACAACAACGTCAACCTCCTTTTTTATGTGTGGCCAAATCTAGAAAATGGTTTTACCATATAATATATTTGTGTTCATTTTGCTCCATCACATACAAAATAATCCCCTCCTAACCTGTGCTATAGAAACAAAATGAATAAACAGGGCTTTTACCATAGCCACCAGACACTGCCCATCAATGATAATTAACAATGGAAACATGTATTCGCTTTTAAGGCAATTATCTAACAGGTAAAATATTTTAAAACCTATTACTGATCTACAATATGGCAATTTAGGAACTCAAAATTCTGCTGGAAAACAAATCAATAATTCATCAATTAGTATAAGAGCAGGCTATGATCAGTTGTTCGTTTATTTCCTGATTTCAGTTTGGAAATAAAGATGGTTCCTTTGAGGGTAATGCTCCTTCGTACGTTTCCTTTGTTGCTGCAGCTTTCTATTTGTTTCAGTCTTCTGGAATCAACCGATGCCACCAACAATAACACTAATACCCCTGGACACAGAAGGTTTCGACTGCCTAAAGACTTACAGCCTCTCAACTATCAACTGAACATTTCTGCTGACTTGGAGACAACGTTCGACTATAATGGAACAGTAGATATCGATGTGAAATGTAAGCGAGAAACGTCACAAATCGTCCTTCATAGCACAGCACACAACATTACAAGCTACTCTGTCAAAGACTTATCGACTAACAATTACATCAACGTTGTGAAAATGTCGAGAGAACAAGAATCCGAGATGATAGAACTAGTCATGCCAAGCCAGCTCATCAATGGGAATAAGTACAGGCTGTCGTTTATCTTTAGAGGTCTCATTTTGCAGAAACCTGCAGATGGGTTCTTCAAGTATGAAGTTGGCGAAGAACATAACAAAACTAGGTGAAGTATTAAAACAGATGTTAATGAACCTATTTGAGAGAATTGAGAATATCGTTTAAGGTCCAGTTATCAATATTTTCCTCTGTCCAGTTATTCACCAAAACGAAACTAGCCTGAAATATTCTGCCTGAGATTGAGATGGTATGAGATTCATTTTTTCCGTGGTATTCAAAAGGTCATTTTACAAAAGGTTGGCCAGAATTGATAAAAAATAACGGAATTAAGCCTGGTTTTCATTTAATCGTTCACGATCGCCTGATCGCGAAAAATGAACTCTGACATTGAAAACCTATATTGCAAATATTTGACATCCACCTTAAAGCTACCTGGAAAGCATATGAATTAAACATTTTTATCGGTGGAATTGCTTCTGTAAAATTTGTTTTATTTTCATTAACTCTCTGCAATGAATCTTTACACCTTTTTTTGAATAAAATTGTTTTTTTTTTCCACAAAATGCCAAATAGTTGTGTGGATGTAGCAACAATGTCCCCAATTTATCTGATTTGTTTTTTAATCTTTGTACTTTCGAAGCCATTTTTCGTCCGCTAGTGGTTCGCCATCGTGGCCAATTGAATCAGACCAAGAATGTTCTGAATTCGTGTCGCCAAAAAATACTTGAATGTTTACCTTCTGGAAATAGGCAATGTAGCTTGGCCTTGGAAGACGTCACAAATCAATTCAGTCCCACCTCAAGGAGACTGGGTCCGAGTCGTAGTTTTCGTATTTTTTGTTAAAAAAAATTTTTGTTTTAAAAGCGACCAAAGTCTCATACAATTTTTGAAATGTTCTAAAAAAGGTATTAATAATAACTTGTGAAAATCTATCTAGATATTGAAATCCCAATCAACATATCAAAAGTCTTCTTGGCTCAAACCCTTCAACAAAATCATTTCTCCAAAGAAAATTAATGATAAGATAATCAGTTCATGTCGTAAGGCTCGAAATGTGGTGGGGGAAATCAGTAAAATAATTAAGTACGTATTACGACTGGAACCAGCGAGGCGGTTCTCAATAGCGTCACAAGCACGATTTTATGAAAAAAAATGAAATGTACACTTTTTGTAATAATATTATAGATATAGATAAAACGTATTGTAAACCTTTTTTGTGTGTGTGATAACTAGTTTGGATTATTTATGGATATAAATAAGATAGCCGCGTAGACTGGTAACTACTTTGTTTGTTATTTCCTTCAGGCGATAAAATTTTGTAGAAATGTTGACATTTTTCACCTTTGATTTTTTTTCCTTTGATTTTAATGTTAATATATGTGTTTCTTACAGATATGTTGCGCAAACTGAATTCCGACCAGCCTCAGCGCGAAGTGTCTTTCCTTGCTTTGACGAGCCAGAATTCAAAGCTGTTTTCAACATTGCCATTGGCCACAACAAGAATCTAACTGCATCGTCCAACATGCCCTTGAAATCTCTAACAAGACCTGATAGCAATAATATGGTAACCAGTATTTTCCAACCAACACTAAACATGAGTTCTTATCAGGTTGCCTTTGTCATTTCTGACTTTAAATACGCCGAGGCTGATACTAGTTCTGGAGTGAAGGTGGGTAGTCACCAATGTGTTTTAATATAAAAATTAGGTAAACCTAGCAGCGGACCTCCGATACGATGATAAGGCTCGTTAAACACAATGAATTAATCATTCATTGATTCATTCTTTCATTCACTCATTCATTCTTTCATTCATCCATACATTACATCCATTCACCCATTCATCCATTCACCCATTCATCCATTCATCCATTCATCCATTCACCCATTCACCCACTCGCCCATTCATTCATTCATCCATCCATCCATCCATCCATCCATCCATCCATCCATCCATCCATCCATCCATCCATTCATTCATTCATTCATTCATTCATTCATTCATTCATTCATTCATTCATTCATTCATTCATTCATTCATTCATTCAATCATTCATTCATTCATTCATTCATTCATTCATTCATTCATTCATTCAATCATTCATTCATTCATTCGTTCGTTTGTTCGTTCGTTCGTTCGCTCGTGCGTTCGTTCGTTCGTTCGTTCGTTCGTTCATTCATTCGTTCAATAAACGTTTTACAATGACCAAACACAAAATCCTCAAGGCTATTATTAAGGTAATTCCGTAGTAATAGAACTAGCCATAGAATTTTGATAAAACTTTCTACGGTAAAATATTTTGAGTTTTTCATCAAAAATATAAAATAAAAAAATGGGGTCACCGTATTGGATTTCGCGTGAAAATTTTTTAAAGTACACACTCTTTGTCAATTTAGCGTTAACATTCGAAAATGGGCATCATACATAAAAGTCTCTCTTGACTGGTCAATACCAAATATTTTTAATGTGCTTAAATGTGCTCCTTATACATTGGGCTACCGATTTTCACTAAAATTCAACAGCGAAGAGAAATAAAGCAAAACTTAACAAAATATTCGAATTTTTACGGGCCTCATTAACGCTTTGAACGAAACACGTTTCGAAATATCGAAAAATCTAGACATATAATTTTGTCATCGATCACATATGTTTAAAAAAACATGATTTCAAATGATAATATGAAATAAAAAAGATAGGTGCCCGTATTTGTTTGCGAAATAGTTTGAGAAATATTCCCAAATTTCAATAATATCAAGGACTTTTCGAGAGCGGAATGGGGCGAGTTTAAAGAAATTCGTAATTTTTCGCTTGAAAATGTGAAAACTGTTCGTATTTTTACGTTAAAGTGTTTCTCAGACATAACTCTGTATCTAGTGATGATAAGAAATGTAAAACTCTAAAATTCGAAATATGCGCAGAACTGTGCGCAGTGCAAAACTACGGAATTACTTTAATCAGTCAATTAATCAAAAATAACTGTGGCTGAAAAGCAAACAAATAAATATCATTTAAATACTTAAGAGATGAAATGAATAAATTAAAACAAATAAATACACATCATTCCAAAGCAAATAACATAGCAAACAAATGGGCAATTCAAATGGTTAAATGAATATCTGAGTGATTAAAAGAGAGAGAGAGAGGGATAATTAATCAAATCTCTGTGCATGCGAAAAAAGCGACAACATTTTGTTTATTACATTTTTAATCTGAACTTTTAAAATTGCTTAATTGATTGTAATAATTACTGAATTGCTTTTTCACATCCTTGTAGATTCGAATTTGGACAGATTCAAGTAAATTACACCACCTGGGACACTCATTGGCGGCAGCCAAAACCTCTTTGACATACTGTGAGAAGTACTTTGGATACAAATATCACTCAACTAAACTTGGTAAGTTGATGGGCATGACTAGTTGAATGATTTATTGTAATTCAATAGCAGTGTGATGATATAAATAGGAGTCTATCAGTTTGTTTACTTTTGGTAACGCTTTCACATATTCAGTTTGCGCGAAAAAAACATTACGGAGCCTATATTCAAACGTACAGTTATGTCTGTTATATTTTGCTAATCATTTTTTGCATTTTAATGAATTACACTTTATGTATCAATTTCATGTTTGAGTGTTTTTTGGAAATTTTTTTATCGACAGTTTTGTTCCCAGACACTCAGTTGCAAAATAGTTTGGAAATTGACAGTTTTTACCGTTTCCTTTCGAAACTATTCCTTTGTTTATGTATACAACGTTTTCACACGCTTCAAATCCCCCTCCCCCGAATCAATGTTGCATTGGGGTTGTTGTGACATGCTAATCGTCATCGAGACTACCAACATTGTGGAGGGGGGAGGGGTTAGAGTTTGAGAACAATACTGAGAGTTTTACTTCTAAATTATGTGTAGTGTCCTAACTAATTTTGCAACTGAGTGTAGCACATTTTGTGCTGCTCTCAGATCCGAAGATAAACATATTATGTCACCACCTCTGCAAGACAAGTGCGACACTTATGTAGTATTCAAAAATATTTCCTTTCCCGTATACTGTTTTTAACAGTGACATCCTAACAAGTGGCGGACATTCATGTGTTGCGGGAGTTTTGAAAGATAAATCTAATGATAAACTATGATATCATAGCTCTATTGCTCTCGCGGCAAAGGAAGGGAGATAGGGGTTCGCAAAGAACGGTTCAGTACTGATGTTGCTGTTTTTGTTTGCTTGTTTGTTTCTGTTTGATAATGACAACTGCACCCGGGGGGGGGGGGGGGGGGGGGGGACTCCGAGGGTAAACGATCGGGGATGTTCGTCGTATCTTTTAGGGGTAAAAATGGACGATTTGGTATCTTTTAGGGTTTAAAAATATGATATTTGTCAAATTCTCACTTTTTGGTATCTTTTAGGGGTTGAAAGCCACTGAAACTCATGCTTTTGGTATTTTTTAGGGATGAAAAACTTGTGCAGCCACGCCCTTTTGAAAAACGTCTGGTATCTTTTAGGGGTATTGTTGAAAAACTCCGACGAGCATCCCCGATCGTTTATCCCCGGAGTCCCCCCCCCCCCCCCCGGGCAACTGCAATAGTTTATTTAGTACCTCTTTGTATATTTAAAGTTGCTTTGACTAAAAAGCACTTTAAACTTACTTTTGGTACACGCTGGCTGAAATAACCAAAACGTTATCCGAGTTAGTTTGTCTATATTTTTTTTGTTTGTGCTTTTCTTTGTTTTGCCTGCCTAATGCCAATTTTTTTCTTTAAGACATTTATGCTAAAAGTGATATGGAAGATTGGCATTCTACATACTGGGGTTTAGCCACCGCTCGAGAGGATTGGGTGATAGAATCATCAGAAAATATAACATCTGAAACCACGGAGCATCTTTATGGTCAAATGCTTGAAATACTTGCTCTCCAGGTATGAAAAAGAAACAACTAGTTGCTGCATAGTAAGCGACGCGTTTTTATTTACTAAATTTGCGATAAACCGTATCATGCAACTGTAACATATAACGACGATTTCCTCTTTTCCAAATGTAACAGAAACGAAAGAAACTGATAGCCCACAATTATTTTTTGTAGATCGGCTATGACGTAATCGGATTTTCGAATGACCGCTTTGAAATCACTTTAATGTTATCGGTAAAATTAGAACTTTGCAATATCTGTAGTTTTTTGACAATACAGCCAGTTCTACACTAGTATGATTGCTCATTCTTCCTAGAAAAGAAGCGGTTTCGATACATTTTCTGTCATATTTCAAAAGCAAAACGGTGATAGCAATTTTTTCTTTCAAAAAAGCTCAAAACAGACTCAACAAAAAAATTATTCAATAAATACTGTCATGCCATTTTATGGATTACGGATTGCCATGAAAGAAACTGCAAACATCAAAGCCTTGCCGTTAGCAATTGAAAGTATGTCAATTTGAAAGCAGTAAAACGTTTACCATCAATGAAAACTAAGCTTATGATATTGATTAAAAAGAACAAGAATTCCCGGCGAAAACTCCCATACATCGGAGCCGAGGGTGGGGAATCTCGTCGTACCTTTTAGGGTGTCAAGTTTTCAGACTCACTCAAAATTTTTTCACACCTTTTAGAGTATTCACGGATTTTCAAATTCAAGATCTCGATTTTACGACCATTGCACCCAATTGTTTGTATTTGAGTTGTTAGCTTTTAGGGGTAAAAATCATGTATTGCCACGCCCTTATGGATAGAACTGTGATACCTTTTAGGGGTGATTTTCAAAAATTCCGACGAGCAACGTTAGTTAGTTAGACAATTTAAATCTTTATGAGAATAAAATAAATTAGTGTCATCTGCAAACAGGATTATTTTTGTAATTTGAAAGTTATCATTTACGTTAATCTAAAAAACATAATGGTCCTAGAATTGATCCCTGGAAAACTCCAAAAGGTTTTGGTTTGACATCAGAACATTGGTCATTAAACTGAACATACTGTGACCTTTTAGATAGCTAACTTTTGATCAATTTTGAGAACCGCCCCTTACACCATAATGTTTTATTTTCTCTAATAAAATGTAATGATTAAATCAAGAAATACACCAATTGCAAGTTTTTTTTGTCAATTGTTGACATTTGTCGAGTGACTTTTTTCTAAATTTATATTGATTATTAGCCAAAATTATGATAGAGTGTTTACTCGTGCCTTTGATGCCCTTGACATAACTTGTTATTCATTGTGATCATTCTTGTCATTCTCATTTGTTACTCATGTGTGCATCTCATTAGCAATATTTCATTGCTAGAAAAGTCAGTCATGTGCGCCGGATAGTCAGTGGGCTCGCCCAATCGACTTCGGCACTTCCTTTAACGAGCACCTATGCAGCTCATTGGACGCTTTCAACAAGAGTACGTACAGAATATAAACATTGCATGGAGTACATAGCTCTATCGAACGCATGAAAACAAAATGGTTTGTTATGAAAAGCTTGAAAGCTGCATTCTTTGTTTTTTTTTTCTGTTCTAAGTGACTGAATATTAATTTGCCTCTTGGCAAATAGGTATTTTTTGCCTCTTTGCAATAGGTATTTTTTTAAATCGTAGTAGTTGATATTATCAGACATTCTTTTAACACTAAATTATCTAGTTGATTCAAAATCTCGCTGAGACGCCGAGACTCTTCACTTTTAAGAAATCAGAGACGCGAGACTTTAGCCTCAACTTAATTTCTTAACTTTGTACCAGCTCGTTCACATTGCGATTGTTGGCTAATTTGTTACTGAGAGTTTGAAGCGGGCGAATTGAAAAATCCGAGACTCCGGTACTGCTTAAAAAAATCCTTTAAGGTGGCTCCATATAATTTCAGCGCGCGCGCTCGTGCATGACCACGCACATGCGCACACCTCAAACTTGAAGAATTTTTATTTTGATGACGTCATGAAAATATACAACGCGCGCTTCAAAAAAAAATTAAAAAAACTCAAAAACGGAGCGGTAAATGTTTTTGCAATTTTCAGAATATTATTTTAGTGGTATAATAAATTTTTTAAATTTAGCAAAAACCATTATTCCGTTATTTCTAAGGTTCTACAGTTGGGATTTTTTTATATGCTAGGTCATCGTACTGAAATTCATATACAATGTTTTTTAATAAAATTTACCGCACAAAACTAGAGTTTTTATTTTTTCTACGTTAAAAATGAGCTTTATCAAGACAGCCATAGCGTTGCTATGGTGACCGGTCACGTGATCATTTGTGCAAAAACTGAATCTTTGACTCAAAGTCTTTGAAATATAGTCCACCCATGAGCTTTGAGGGCAGTTGATTTTTAATAAACCTCTAAGATCCTAGACGCCCCATAACTATATGGAGCCTCCTTAAAAATAATAAAATACGAGACTCTGAGACCCATAACAAGCGCCTCCCATTCTCCACCTCTTTGTTTCGATCACTATTAATGTGATCTTACGGTTTCTCTGTCTTTTAATTCCCATGTTGCTTCGCATTCACCAGCCTTCGAGAAAGATTTTGGTACCAAACACGATATTAATTCTTAAAAAAAATGATTCTTATGGGATTCAATATGCATCCATCCTTTTTGCATGTTGATATGATGTCATGTGTAAAGTACAACAGTTTCCAAAAAATCGAATCTTAAGGTATTTGGAGACAGTATCTCAAAAGGCCTACCGACATTAGAAAACAACGGCAAAAGCCATCTTGCTTTTCTTATTTCTTTTCTTTGTGTCTTAGTTTATGCTTCGGCGCATTGTTAGTTAGTTGATAACTATGTAGTTGATAACTAAATACTATTAAGCGCTAAATAGTTAGGAGTTGTTTCACGCTTATATGGCATGCACTCTAGATATGCACTCTTTATCGTATAAAGAACTGGCTTATGCATATCTTAAACAATTTCTGACCTGAAATCGGTGATCATTAAAAAAATCTGTGACGGCAAATATCATTTTCTTTGAAGTGATTGCTAATTGTTGGGTACGGGATCTCACCAATCGTTACACAGGTTCAAGACTTTGAATATGTAGATCTTTAATCCAACGACTTGTTCCAACTACCTTGGGGACTTTTCCAACTACTGAGCGTCCTGATCAACTCCCTTTTATATGTAAACACCGTGGGTAAATTCCGTGGGAAAATACATAAAAAGGTGTAAGTATCTAAATATTGATAGTTGATCAAGAGGCTCTGAGAGTAGGAAAACCTTTACATACTTCATAGATATAAGATATATGATAAATGATTAAATACAATAATATTTGTTAACTATTTTTAGGGAATAGCAATTTAAGCTTTACAACATAATTATAACCAAAAATTGTGTTCAACGGCTTCATAACTTCAAATTTCTCAATTGAAATTTCTTTAAAATCACTGTGCAGTTAGGGAGTATGTTGAATATTACGCTTCTGAATTTTGACATGATTCTATAGCAAATTCTTGAAAATAATTTAAAAAAAATGTTTTCCAGGATTTCCTCATAATTTGCATAAATCAATACTGATCGCCACAAAAGTCTCAAGATATCCTCCACAACTATTAAGCAACTGTGTATCAAAATATTGTTAAGAAATAAGAAAAGAAGGATGGCTTTTGCCGTTGTTTTCTCAGGTCGGTAGGCCTTTTGAGAAACTGTCTCCAAATACCTTAAGGCCACTGCCTATAGTTTCCAAACGGTCGATAGGAATTACTAGCGCGACACGCCGTTGTTCCGTTTGCCTCAAATTTTCATATTACGACAAGGCAGCACGCAGGAATGTGAAGATGAAAACAACATCAAAGCACTGAAAGTCACGAAAGCGAACTTGCTTTAGACATGGTCAACTTTGAATTTTGTTTTGAGCATATTAGAAAACGTCAATCAAATTGGAATTCGGGGAGCATTTTGAAAACATAGTCAAAATTGACTGACAAAAGTTTAAAAAAAAGTTATCGACGATTTTTTATTTCCGAGCGCTAAACGTAATTTTTAGACATTTTGCGAAAAAAATGCTCAAAGTTATGTTTACTTCGATGATTACTGACGAAGATCTGTTGCACTATATAACCTGAAATTTTACAGGAAGGTAGCCTAATATTTGAGCAATATTTGGGCGGTATTACAGTGGCAAAAGTGTCTTTTTCCCAAAGTTATCGCAACACTAACAAACAATTATGAATTTAGGGGTTAAAAAAAGTCGTCTCTAATAACTCAAAATCGGCTTGATACAATTTTTTCTAACTCCCTATACTTTGAGGCAATTACTTGAAAAATACCGTCATGGGTGTGGTTTTAAAAGTTTAGATCGAAAAGCGCGTAAAATGAGCAAAACGTAAACCTTGTGACACCATTGTTCCGTTGCCATGGTAACACTTATGTAAACAAAAAATACATCATTAAAAACTTGAACCTTTCTATAATAACTGAGCAAATACTCAAAACTGTGGGTTGGTTTTTGTGCGAGCTACAGTCGTTTGAATTAGGTATGGTCGACCGTTTGGAAACTATAGGCAGTGGCCTTAAGCATAAACGCAAAACGCGTGTAGAATAGATACAAGTATATAGTTCTTAATATCAGATTTATTGCCCGACTTGATCATAGGAACAACCAGTGCTATATTTTGGTTTTCCGCAAAAAATCCATTATGAAGCGATAAGTTGATTTTACTTAATGGCAAAGTAATGTGGCTAATGGACGTTTTATTATTACCCATCGTGGTGTGATAATAGCCAGCAGACTTGCCAGATATTTATATAATCCGTTAACAATTTTAAGAATTTCATCTTCACAAACTGGCTAAAAAACGAATAGAATTTGGATTGCTTATAGTTAAAAGAAACATTTGAAAAAAAAACCGTACATCACTGTCACGAATATTTTTCGCTAAGTTAGGGCTTAAGGCAGTGAAATATTCACTAAAGGTGTTAAAGTTTATCTTATGCCTGCCGTACTTAACCAGTTTGCGTATGCGCAAAAATTACTTTGTATTGTTATACGTGTTCATAAAACTCACATGTATATTTCACTTTTGTAAGTGACTGTATTAACCCAAACTACCACCCGATTTTAGAAGTAACTGTTGTATATTAAATAGATGTTTTTTCTTGCCGTAAAGAACAATATGATTAAATAATTTCATTGTTTGTTTTGAACAGACTCGTCAATGGACTGTTGAACCAATCACCGATGAGTTCCCATATTTAGATACTAGGGGAATTTTATGTGCTAATATTGCTTTTGTGATTGGTCACATGAGGGAAAACGGCTCATGAATAATGTGATGGACGATCAGATTTTTAATTATTCAACATTCATTAAAGACGATTCATTATATCCCTCGTCCGGTAAAATGAATGAGGTATGTTTAGAAAGCTAATCGTCCTTCGTGTTCCCTCGTCCCTCCTTCCTGAGGAGGTAATGGTATTAATGATAGTTATTGAATTTTTAGTGGTTTTCAGGGCTTGTTACGTTCAAGTGGTGGGACCAAGACGTGTTTTATCTGGGAATCGCTCAATACTTTTCATACTTCCGTGCTTTCAGGGTTAACAACCCATCATCGGACATGGTGAGAAACTTTGTTAGTATACAAACCCAGTTAATTAAATAAAAAATATATGTTGTCGTAGGATATGTAGAATGTTCATATCTATTATTGCATGTTGTTCAATTTTAAATTCGGCTGATACTACCCATATCAAAATGGCAATGATATGTTTTTTACTGATCTTCCTTAATTTCTTTTCGGTACCATCCACACGAAAGCAATTTGCAATAATTCAAACTATTCAGTACTTCTTTCTGTAAGATATTTCTCTATCGCTGAGATCTTTATAAGTGTGTATTTTTTAATTTGATTCTTGCAATTCTTTGATTTGTTATTAAATTGCAATAAAACGCTTGTATTCGTCTGTGTACTCATTTGCAAGTTGAAATTTCAAAAGTTCATATTGAAATAAAAGTTCATAAGTATTAGCTATTTTTTTAACGATTTACGCAGTATTCACATTTGATAATTAAAAATGCAGAGTCGTATTACATAGCTTACCAATAAGTTAATTGTGATACATTTCACCAGGAAAGTGAAGTTTTTGTCAATTTTTATAACATTTTTTTCAAACCTAAAAGAGCGTGATAAAGCGGAAAGCGGGCGCGGATACAACTAAAAGAAGCCTTGTTAGTGCTTTTCTAAGTTTTCATTGGATAATCAATTTTAATTGACAAGTGCGATTTTTACCATAGATAACCACAAAAGGAAGCCAGTTAAAGATACTAAAATCATTAGTTTCAAACTCTAGAACATACCAAAAAAGTAAGAGTTTGAAAAATTTCTTCTTTTTAACCCTAAAGAGACCAAATCACTGATTTTTACCCCTAAAAGATACGACGAGCATCCCCGATCGTTTACTATCGGAGTCCCCCTTGAAAACAAAACTTTATGTCAAGTAAAATTCGTTGTTCAACGAAGAATTGACTAGAGAAACGGAATCACGGTCGTCAAAACACAGCCAGTCACCGATCGGGTTATCAGCTCTCCACGTCCATCAGTTTTGAATGGAAAAACGCGGGGGCCTAGGGAGAGTGTTAATACCAAACTGCACGATAGTACAGGTGAATACTCTGAAGGAAAAAAAGCAAAAAAAAAAAAAAAAAAAAAAAAGCAAGAAACAAAACGGTACAAAATATGGAATACGGTTTCTTTGCGACATCTCGAACTTGCCTTTAAGCTCTTATAATACCTCGTGGAGTTTGACGGCTAGCAAAGAACTCTGTGAAGTACACAGGAAGCCCATAAGTATTATTCGTTGTTTGCCCTTTGTTATGTTTCTCTCAATTTCGCAAAGTTCAGCCAAAAAAGAGATCCTTTTAGACTTGAAAAGTGACCAAATAGTCTCCTTTGGGTAAGATACCAAAAGATCCTTTTGAAATATTTGTCTTTTTTCGCTTTTGCTTGTACACATCGCTAAACAATCGTTATTCAAGTCGAGTGAGCGAACTTCGATATGTATACGTCTACAAGCTCGAAAATTCTCACTTTCGCAATGGATTTTTTGCTACTTTTTGATCTTGTTCACTTCTAATGATTCTTCTCAACAATTCCAAGGATATCAAACGTCTACTCAGCATAAATGCAATAAAAGTTGTAAATCACCCCCGAGAAGGTTTTTACAGTCGTCTCTTTCTCATACCAAAAAAGGGAAAGTTGAGGCCAGTCATAGATCTGTCTTATTTAAACCGTTACATTCAAAATTGTCATTTTCAGATGGCAAATATTTCTTGTCTAAAATCAATCATTCAAAAGGGAGACTTCACGATAAGTGTCGACTTAAAGGACGCTTACCTATCAGTTCCTATTCACCAAACATCACAAAAGTACCTCATGTTCAAATGGGAAAACACGTCCTATGCCTTCCAGAGCCTCCCGTTTGGGCTAAATACAGCACCAAGGGTATTCACAAGACTCTTAAAACCGGTAGCGTCGTTTCTCCGCAAAAGGAGTGTTTGAATGATTGTGTATCTGGACGATTTTCTCCTCCTAGCAGCCAACAAAACAGAGGCAAATCAGAACACATTCATGGCAACACGACTTCTCCAAGATCTAGGTCTCAACATAAACTGGGAAAAAATCGTCCCTTGTACCAAGTCAGACTATTACCTTTCTAGGTTTCAACATAAACTCAGTTTCCATGACTCTAACCCTTCCAGAAGACAAAATTCAGTCAATACTGTTTCGCTGCGAAAAGGCTCTGTCTAACCCTCTCATGACTGCACAGGAATTAGCCAGCATACTAGGTACACTAGAGTCAACACGCCCTGCTTTACATCAGGCCCCTTTACATTTCCGACATATACAAATTCAACTGATCAAACACCTTCAAACCAACGAGCACGACTATAACACACCATTAACTCTAAGTCACAATGCTCGTCAGGAATTGAAATGGTGGATAGTAAATCTCAGAAAAGTAAATGGCAGTCCAATCATCTGCCCACCACCAGACACGGTTATCGCAACAGACGCCTCCAAGGAAGATTGGGGTGCAATTTGCGAAGGAGTCACTACCAACGGTCGTTGGTCAGGGCAAGAAAAACAATTGCACATAAATTATCTAGAGCTAAAAGCTGCCTTCCTAGCATTAAAGTCATTTATGAAAAACCAGTCCAAAAAGGTAGTTTCCCTCAAAATGGACAACTCCACAGCAGTTGCCTACATCAACAACAAAGGGGGAACTCGATCCCAAAACCTGGTAAACCTGACATTAGAAATTTGGCAATGGTGCCTGGAGAGAAACATAATAATAAATGCTCAACATCTGCCAGGCAAAGACAACACTGTGGCAGACAGGGAGTCGAGGGAGTTTTACGACACAAGCGAATGGCAACTAAATCCACCTCTAATTTACCCTGTTACCTGTTTGCCTCCCGGCTGACAACCCAGCTTCCCCAGTTTGTGAGTTGGCGTCCAGATCCGGAAGCTATATTTACGGACGCCATGACAATACACTGGGGCCCTCTGCGAGCCTATGCCTTTCCCCCGTTTGCCATGATACCGGCAGTATTACAAAAGGCAAAGCTAGATCAAGCAGACATTATTCTAGTGGCTCCAGCATGGCAAGCTCAACCATGGTGGCCAATCCTTCTGCGCATGCTTGTCAAGAGGCCGACGTTACTACCAGTCTCAAAGAACCTTCTGAGAGACCCATCATCACCCAAGAGGATACGCCCAATGTTTCCCAGGCTTCATCTAGCCGTATTTCATATATCAGGAAAAACTTTGAAACAGAAGGCATTCCTGACAACGTTACCAATATATTACTGTCAGCCACTCGATCCTCCACATCTAAGACATACCAATCAGCATGGAAACGTTGGAGCAATTAAAACAAAACAATTAAAGAGGCCGTAATCAATACGGACATTTTCAAAGCCCACTCAGTACGAGGAGCCTCTACCACAGCAGCAGCAAACAAAAATGTTCCGTTGAAGGACATATTAACCATGGCTGACTGGTCTTCATCGAGTACATTTCAAAGGTTTTATTACAAACTATGGACAGGCTGTTTTGTCAAAATGACTCATCTGTTGCAACTAAAAGCAATAAAGTTGAAGTTAATTCACAAACATTCGTTGTAAGATCAGTCATTGGGCGTTAAAATCTACCTGTTTTCTTCTCATATATTTCGAACGGATTTTGTGAAATATAATCCAAATTATACTATACGCAAGTATAATTCAAATTATATTAACAAACGAAGTGAGAAATATATGAGTTTCTACGCCCTCCCTTCTAGTAATCCCCTCATATATTCTCACTTGTTTTACACGTGCACAAGCGTCAAAGGAATGGCTAGAGCTAGGTGACCACGCCGTTGTAGGGTGTGAGGTATGCTGGGATTA
This sequence comes from Diadumene lineata, assembly GCA_918843875.1. NCBI lineage: Eukaryota > Metazoa > Cnidaria > Anthozoa > Actiniaria > Diadumenidae > Diadumene > Diadumene lineata. The sequence goes on along the minus strand of OU974070.1, from coordinate 16,584,766 downwards.
CGTCATCGTAGGTGGTTCTATTTTTAGTTTTGCATGTTTTTTTTTTCATGCGTTAAAATGTGGTCCGAAGCACAGTAAACGGATTTCTACCTGTTTTCTTCTCATACATTTCTCACTTCGTTTGTTAATATAATTTGAATTATACTTGCGGGCCGCTTCGCGGCCCTAGTATAATTTGGATTTCTAACAGCGGAAAAAAAAGAAACTGTCTGCATTTTGATACTCGTGCCAGAGGCCTGGGCACGAGTAATGAAACTTGATAATTTTTGCTGCGATTCTATTTGTGGTGGCTTTACAAAAACGTTATTGAAATATTCAATTTTCTTTACAGCAACGATTTTTGGAATAAAAAAATATAAAACGATAAAAACTTATTTATATCTGCTATTTTCCCATCCTTCTTTTCCTGAAAAGTCGCTTATAAATGTACGTGCAGCTCAGTCGCAAGAATTGGGAATAACCATCATGTAGAAATAGTTTTTGTCGTGACCTATAACAGTAAATTACAGCATTTGTTCCGAGGAGATTTGCACTGCAAACTTATATTAGCCTGAAGTACCCATACTTTTTCACTTGGTTCCAAAGAATCCTTCACTAATTTTTAATTTGATCGATCTAAGTAGAGTAATGTTTCCTTTATTCACTTTTGAAGAAATTTGAATTCTTTAGCATCGACAAAGTTTTTCATTTTTCACAAAAGTTAATAAGTTCCATACCGAGTGTATCCTACTTGCCAAAGGCCAATATGACTAGCCGCTTTTGTGGTGTATAAAAGACAATTTCTGAGTGTGTTTGATACCAAAACAAACCTCTATAATGGAGCTTAGCTTTGCTGCAAAGATGTCTGAGATTACTTCCAAAGGAGTCCCAAAATCAGTGACAAATGCCTGTGCACTTTTACTTCCGGTGAAATCAAATTTGGCGCGAATTTTCAAAAAAACAAGGTAAAATGTCGGAACCGCTTTATTGCTTCAAAACACTTTGAGAATTGTTTTTACTAAAGTAAAAAAAAGTATTTGATGGTCAAAAAATCTATTTGATGTCGAAAAATAGTATTTGATGGTCACAAAATCTATTTGATGTCGAAAAAAGTATTTGATGGTCAAAAAATCTATTTGATGTCGAAAAAAGTATTTGATGGTCACAAAATCTATTTGACTATGCAAGACAACGAAACGAAATGCAAGCAAAATTTCATTCACAATTTACATAAATAATGAGTGTTTAAAAAGATGGCATAAATTATTAAGGACAAGAAAGGTACGATTCACTGAAATATTGAATGTTTTTCAAGTAAGGTATGCAAGTAAGACAAGACTCGGAAAGGCTTGACGAACAACTAAGGAAGCGTTGTACCGCCGCAATTTGTAATAATCGTCGCAATTTGTAATACCTGTCGCAATTTGTAATAATTTTGTCGCAATTTGTAATAACTGTCGCAATTTGTAATAAACCTGTCGCAATTTGTAATAACAAAAGCTGTCGCAATTTGTAATAACTGCTGTCGCAATTTGTAATACCAAAAAGCTGTCGCAATTTGTAATAACTCTGTCGCAATTTGTAATAATGGCTAGAATGAGTAAGTACAGTATATATAGACCAATATCTCAATATGTTTTTTCCTGAGAAACCTAGAGTCGTGGTAAAAATGAAATCTGTTATATTCTGAGAAAGATAATTGACAAAAAAGATACATTGATTAATATGGATTTAAGCCTAATGGTTTCTATTCAACAATCTAAGCGTCATCAGTACAGTCAAACGTCGATTATCCGGACCACTCCGGACAAAGCAAACAGTCCGGATAGTTGAATTTATAAATATTATTGAGCCAGCAGCTCAAAATAAAAATAAATCGTCTAGCGAAAAACAGAACACTGGTATAAACGGCACATAACAAGCAAATCTATGCAAAACACCGGTAAGATAATCGAAGTTCGACTGTACAATATTATTTGTTTTTATCAAAATGGACAAGAGAGCCGTTGCTGGGTGCATGCTAAGCCCCCTGGGGGGGAGACTCAGAGGGTAGGCGATTGGGGATGACGTCGTATCTTTTAGGGGTAAAAATCAGCGATTTGTTCTCTTTTACGGTTTAAAATATGAAATTTGCAAAATTCTCACTTTTTGGTTCTTTTAGGGGTTGAAAGCCACTGAAACTCATGCTTTTGGTATCTTTTAGAGATGAAAAATTTGTGAAGGCACGCCCTTTTGAAAAACGTCCGGTATCTTTTAGGGGTATTTTTAAAAAATTCCGACGATCATCCCCGGAGTCCCCCATCCCCGTCCTATTGCAATCGGAGTCGAGATTTTCTATGCCGAGCAGGGAATCGCAATCACTAAATAAAAATAATAATAATAATAAAAATAAAACTTAGAAACAATAGATTGATGTCAAATGCAAGTCAATTTCATCTGGATTTATCACATTCACATCTGTTCTAGTCATCCAGTTTTATAACGTAAAGCAAAATTCCAGGCCTCTTTATACAAACCTAGTTCTATTTTCTCTCTTTCACCCAACCATGACCTACAATTGTAGCCTTAATATTAATATTTAGTGTTTTATTAGGCTCATTACACAAAATTGAGAGCCCTATCTTGTCTCAATCTTTCTCGAATATATACATCATTGACTGTTTTTTCTTTGCGCTCGGCGACATGCAAAACTCCACATCGACATCACGAACATCCTATTATTAGTTTTTCCAATTATTATTATTATATCCCTTTTTATATCTTGTGACTTTATCAAAATCTCAATGCATTCCTTCCAATATAAACAGCAATTTTCGAGTCATGACATTATTATTACAAATTGCGACAGAGTTATTACAAATTGCGACAGCTTTTTGGTATTACAAATTGCGACAGCAGTTATTACAAATTGCGACAGCTTTTGTTATTACAAATTGCGACAGGTTTATTACAACTTGCGACAGTTATTACAAATTGCGACAAAGTTATTACAAATTGCGACAGATATTACAAATTGCGACGATTATTACAAATTGCGACAGTACAAGCGTGCATCAGAAGCAAACATTTTGTGTATGCAAAATTACCGGGATTTCTGACCATGAGTAGATAAAATAAATACCAAATAAAACCTCATATTTACACGTCGATCTTTTTAGTTTTTGAAAGTGAAAATAAAATATTTCTGAATACATTTTTTGCGTCCCGAACAAAAACGTTCGATCCGAGAATGTCCCAAGAATTTGTAAAACAGTCTAAAAAATTTCAATTGGAAAATAATTGCACTCTACTAACACCAGAATATACCAAAAAAGACACACTCATAATAAATTAAACCACAATAGCTTCCTTGACCTCATTTTTGAGCTGTTTAATTTGGTAAAGGTAAACCTGGGCGACGATGGTGACTGGACAATGATTTACTAGAATCTGATACTAGAAGCCGGTCAAGCGTAGCGTTGATATGTCGGTAGTAACAAGGCATTATTTTACCTGCGCATGCGCGAAATTGCCTTTTGAGACACCTCATCCTCATAGCTTTCGCTGTCGGTTTTCATAACTGCTTGGTATGCCGATGGATTTTTTTCCACCTTTAGAACATTTTGGAGCATAGAAAAGTCCAGTATAGTTTTAAATAACTTCAAGGTTATTGCTTAAGTTCCAGTCGTTCAATTTTAGACTGATGATGCCTCGCTAAACGGAGTCAAAGTAATAGTATTCTGCGAACATGTGCGAAGAATCTTCGCCATTTGTTGCTTGTTTTTGCCTGAGAAGAGCTGTTGTTTGATTACTTTTACTAAAAGTCATGGTTCTAATCAATAAATTTAGGTAAGTGTATGATAAATATGTTTTTATTTCATTATGTGTTTTGAAATCGGATTATCCGAATTGGATTTTGCTTTGGTTGGAAATCTCTCGATATTGTGCACTGGAGTAATTATAGCTTTATCAAACGGGAAAATTCTCTTATTGGAGGGTAACAACCACTGAGTTATTTCTACTGATGAGACCTTAAGTTCATCCTTATTATTGTGATGTGAAACTTATTGTTGGCAAAATTTGGCTAATTAGGGTTTTCAAGTGAAATATTATTGATGGTGGTTTTAGCGGCAGACAGAATATCGGTTCCATTTTCAAATCAAGAGAATATTATAGCCTTGCAGCTCTAAATTCTATCTTCCCAATTCGTGTGCTACAATCCCATTTATTTGTTTGCAAAATCGGTCATTTGACATTACAATGGTCCGAAGTTTAAATTCACCTTGAATATTGTTGTTCATGAATATTTAATTTTGTGTCATAACATGAATTCTCGAACATCAACCACTGAGTTATAACTTGTTCTCTTATCTATGTTATGTACACTTTTATGTTATTAGGTGAGAACAACTGGGAAAATTTGGCAAAGAGACCAAAACATGGCTTCAAATTGACCTGTCACTGACATTCTGGCCTACTGATTCAATGACTTCTGATTCAAATCGCTGGAATAAATATTTTATGGTTGTTTATTTGTTAATGTCAATGAATTAAATATTAAAGAAATGAAATAAACGTTTATATTGCACATTGTTTTTTTACATCTGTAAAAGAAGGCAAGAACAACAAGCGATAGTAAAAAAAATATTACACAACAAGCGCCATTTTGACAATATAGGCTTTGTGCGCGTCATTCCTGTGAGGAGCCCGCCATACAATTGTTTGGCTCAGCAGTTCAGCGCATGCGCAGGTAAAATAATGCCTTGTTGTCGGTAGTAACGATGAGTTTGGAGAGCGGATCATTTTGTTCGGGACGCTTAAAGACATTCCCGTCGAAATAAATTATTAGTCGTGCCCAGGCCTTTAGGCCGAGGGCACGGCTCTAAAAATGCTGATGGTTTTTTGTCACGTCGAGCTTGGAGTCAGTCATTCCTCGCACAGCCGAGAAGACACTGACGCTAATCTGGAATTCGTTTCTTTCGACTTCTCGTTGTTTTCTGGTATTATTTATACCATTTTTATCGTCCAAGGCAAAGGAAAGCTCAAGATTATGTTAATTTGTCTATCAAGGTATTAAGTTTTCTGTTTCCAATCCGTATTTTCAAAATGCTTTAGAAATACTTTGTATTGATTTAAATCGCTAAGCTTTGATAAGTGTTTCTCAGAAACATTTCCGAATGTTTTGTAAAATTTAGTGAAAAAATACATTATTGATCCCAATAAAGAGTTGTAGAGATAGAGTTTTTCAGCACAGTTCCATATTGTACAATTAACTAGACCGTGAACCAAGCGATTCCCTGTAAAGCAACTTACCAATGCTACAATAACGGCTATAAGGACGGACATCAAAAGAAATATACCAAAAAGATACATAATATGTGTGCATGTAATGGTAAAACAAAACTGCATTGACGAAGATGATATTTAGTGCAAACACTAAATGTGTGCAACAGTTGAAAATTAATATATTATGCCCAAATGCGGGTCAACATTGTGTTGCAATAACTTTATTTGCCCTTATTCATAATGATACATTGCAATTTTTAATAGATCATTTATTCTACCGTGTCAATAATGTTTTACATTTTTTTCCTTTCCACTCAAACAATTTACATTGGTTAATATGTAAGGTACATGTGTTTTCCTCAAAGTAAAAACAAATGATTTGAACCAATTAATTTCAAGTTCTTCACCAACACAGCAATGTTCAGACTTTAATTCAATTAATACTAGCAATAAAGTACTTCCAATTAATTGTGATGATCAAGCATGTATTATATCAGTCGTTGAAAGCAATATTTACATGGATACCATTCAACAGTAATGTTTAGTAATTGCAGTTTATTTTATTTCTTTTTCATTTATAATGCAATGCTCTTATTGGAAATCTGCTACTGAACACACAGTATTTATGAACATTTTATTTTATCAAAGGATGTCAGATAATGATTTTGGTGAATCAAACTTACCTAAGAAAATAAAAAAAAATATTATGGATGCAAATATTGCTGAACAAGTTTCTATGGATCACTATCAATTACCTCTAAAGAGAAATCTTAGAGAATACTATAAACACAGGCTTTTTGCTTTTGTATGGAGAAAATTGCATTACTTGTATAGTAAAGCACAGCCTAACAACAAACACTTTAAACTATTTTGTAATAACTGTTGATAAGAATAGTAGAGTGAATATTCCTCACACTGCATGTAAAACATTTATATGCTTGTGCAAAAGTTGTGTTCCATCTTTAACGAAATTAACATAGGGGAATCTGGTTATATTTACATGTCAATCAATTCTTTTTACAATGCACATGTCAACTAACAAACAAGCAACAACAATTAAAACATTCTGAGAAAACATAAATCAATTGAGCAAAAACAACCAAATAGTAATAAAAAGAAATATCACTTCATTAACATGGTATCTGCTAAGAAATAATAAAATTAGAAAAACTGAAAACTGTGTAAATACACTGAAATCCATCCAAGGCATATGCAGGACACGACTTCAAAGTGAATTCAGGGTCTAGTTGGTTTTATTATTGATTAGATACAGAAAGCAAAAAAAGTGAAAGTTGACAAACAAAGAATTATAGTACCATATGTAGTCGTATGTTACTCCTGTGTTACTTGTATTTAATCGTATGTTACTCGTATGTAGTCGTTTATAGCCGTATGTAGTCGTATGTTACTGGTGTGACTCGTCTGTATTTTTAGAAAAGGCCGCAGAGAGAGAACTGGTACCGACTTATGGAATCAGTCTAATAATAATTAAGATATTTGTGTGTGATTAAAGTTGATTGATTGATTATATTGCACACATTTTTCAATCAGATATACGAGATAATTAAATATATTATTTAAATTGCACGTGATGCAGGATCAACTCAAACAACAATAATTTTATGCCAGAATTTTGTCGAATTTTGTGAAGATAATTTTCTCTCTCTCTTTATTTTTCCAGATAGAAGCATTTATACAATTACGAGAACATGCAATATTGTCAGATAGTTCGATAGAAAGCCGGCCAATTATTCCAGCAGTTGCAGAAAAGAGACATATGGACATAAGAAATAATAGTTTGTATATGATAAGACTCGCGTATAAGGTAAATAAACGTACTTAAGTTTTATTTGTAATCAATCAGTCGGTCGGTCAGTTTATTGTTATCATTATTTTTTTGGGTTAATTGCTTGGTCGCTTTTTAGGTTGATCAGTTGTTTAGTTTGTTTGTTTTTTCTTTGTGTTTGTAATTGTTATTTTTCTTTTTTCTTCATCTCAGGCAAGTCATTTGGTTGATATGATAAAGACTATAGTAAGCGAAGAAAAATTCAAGAACGGTTTGCAGGTATATAGTCAAATACAAAATACTTGACGTCTCGATCCGCAAACTTACAAATTTATTCAATTTAATCTATCTATCTACTAGCTGTAAAAGAAACTGTCAAGAAACTCTTGAAAAACTTCTAAATTGAAAGACCAATATTTTTGAAAAAATGGAAAGTTGATGTTTTAGCATCCGCTGTGGATGTGATAATTTCATAAGAAAGCATAGTTAGTAGACTCCTCATCTTATCAGCAGTAACGAAGGCCGCTCTATAATGATTTATTATAAGTAATATCATGTATCAGAGCCATGGTATTTGTTTTTAATGAAGTACCACGATTTCCGAGGGACAATAAGTTCTCTAATCTTCCCTCATTCATTATGGAGGAGGGATGATTAATTTTCTAATCGAAAAGAAACTCTAGAGATCTAGAAAACTAATCGTCCCTCATGTTATTCATGGGGGAGGGATGTCAGCTATTAAACGACCTTCCTATAAAAACTGTAGATTCCGATCGAGGTGATGATGGTATTGCTTTTTAAAATAACACGTGTATATGTTATCTTTCCATTTGCTAGTTATACTTGAAGAATAACGCTTTAAAAAACGCAGATGTGGAAGATTTCTTAAACACCTTCCAAAAGGTAATTATATGTACTTATTGACTGAGTAGTAGGGCCGAGGTGATGCCGTACGGACCGAGCGCAGTGAGGTCCGGTACAAATTAATGACCGAGAGCCAAATATCTTCCCGTACGGCCCGACCTAACTCAGTCAATAAATATTTTATCATATGACCCTCACGTCAAAGAAAAGAAAAAAAAAAAAAAAAAAAGAGAGAAATAGTGAAAAGTAATAGAAAGAAGCGCGCGGAAACAACAACCATTAAGAATTCCAGGTTTGTGTTTGATTCAAAAGTTCAATGTCAGATTATTTGAGCATGACTATGGAATGAATACACTTCAAATCAATCATTTTACATCCTTAAAGGCTATGAAAAGTTTAAAAATTTGTCTAAAGTGTTCACAGAAATGTCAATTCAACAGGAAACAACTAACTCGTACGCCATTTTGTTTCTCTGGCTCATCCAAACTAGTTTTTAGGCTTACTCGGTATGTATGTAATGCCTGACTTCAAAACCAATCTTTAATCTCTGTTCAGACCAGAGTTCAGACAGTATGACAAATTTTGAAAAAAAAAAAAATGTCGTAGATCGCAAGTTAAGAATCGTAGCTAGCATCGACTCTTTCTTAAGTAAATCAAGAGAAATCAGGTTTTGATATTCTTTTTGGCATAGAAACACTAAAAGTTGTGGTATAACAATCACCAAACAAACTTTCGCTGACCGCGGCTCAAAAGACTCATATTGCTAGTAACGAGCTCGTGTTGCTCGATCACACATTGTGCTAAATTTGCATTTCAATCCACTCCCTGAACTGGCAGTACTACTTTGTTGACAAACATCTTGTTTGAAAATTTTTTTCGTCGTGAATAGTTGATAAATCTGCATTGATTCTAAAGCTCTCCATGTTATGAATATCCCGTAAAAATTGATGAATGAACAGAGGGAAATTATCTTCATGAGTCGTGTTCGTCTTGCTGATCACCTCTTTTGAATTGCTGCAAATGCAACGCATATTTGTTTAATTTGTTTTTGTTTTTATGAAAGTTTCGTCGCCGTCGATTTTACTTTTAAAAGTAGATTAGTCGATGTACTGTCGCAATTTGTATTTATTTATTTATTTAATAAACTTTTACCCTAAAATAATATATGAATAATAAAAACAAATAATCATAAAAGATAATATAACTGATTTAAAATAAATTGAAAATTCTATATACATATAATAAAAAGCAAATATTCGGGTGAGGACGACACAACAGAGCTAGGCTCCAATCAAAGTGCCTCCTAGAGAAATATGTAACTAAAAATAATAAGATAATTAAAAATATTAAAATTTAGAGTTCAAATATATATGATAATATCGTGACACTCAGTAACAGCAAGTTTTAGATGTTAGTAGATTAAGAGAAGAGCAGCATTTCAGGCAATTTGATTTCCAAGTGTTAAATTGATTAGGGTCATAAAAATTTGTTTGAGCACTAAAATAATGTTTATTAATCAGAGATTTAAGGAGGCTGGAAATAGTTTCACTCAATTCTTATATATCAACTTTCAATTATATTTTATATATTATTAAAATCAAAACTATACTTTCAAGTGAGGTATCACTTTAAAGCGCATGAATCAAAGATGTGATTTTTGTTCAAATTATGATGTTTGACGTTATCATGTCAACAGCAGACCTCTGTAAAATGGACCCTTAATTCCTTTAAAAAAAATAATATTTCCGCTTCTGGATGGTAAAAGTTTTTCTAATCTTGCATATGTTTAGCTACACACTTGATCTTGCAACTGAGGAAGAATAAAAAAAATCTGTAATGAAAAAACATTTTTATCTCACGAAAATATATTTTTTAACATTCTAAGGGTTTTGCATTACAGATTTTTTTATTCTTCCTCAGTTGCAAGATCAAGTGTGTAGCTAAACATATGCAAGATTAGAAAAACTTTAACCATCCAGAAGCGGAGATATTATTTTTTTTAAAGGAATTAAGGGTCCATTTTACAGAGATCTGCTGTTGTCATGACAACGTCAAACATCATAATTTGAACAAAAATCACATCTTTGATTCATGCGCTTTAAAGTGATACCTCACTTGAAAGTATAGTTTTGATTTTAATAATATATAAAATATAATTGAAAGTTGATATATAAGAAATGAAAATTAGACGAGAGGTACTTACCTTGAAGTGTAATTGTAGTTCTCTGTAGATATGCGAAGCATTATGGGATAATTATGCATACTTTCGATCTAACTGGTCAGCGGTCACACTTTCAAAGACTTCATTCAAATGCAAATTAGGTGGTATATAAACACAGCGGCCATGTTTCACAACCAGTTCTTTCTGGAGTGCAAAAAAATATGTATAATATTGGCCGAGGTCCATCCTTATGGGCAGGGTGTCAAAATTTACTCCTAAACCCAAAGGAAAGGGGTGGGAAGCATTATCCCATAATGCTTCGCATATCTACAGAGAACTACAATTACACTTCAAGGTAAGTACCTCTCGTCTAATTTTCATTTCTCTTCCGATATGCTCCGCATTATGGGATAATTATGCGATTTCGAAGAACTGAGGCCAATAAGACACCACAATGGCATTGAAGAAATAACAGGAACAATTTATTGACTTTGATAATGAACCTACTTATCAGGTTCCCTTAAATAATGTCTGCGGAATGTGTTTACATTTGACCAATCTGCCATTTTTAAAATATTATTAATTGGCATGCCTGAAAAATAAGCATTAGAGGCTGATGCCCCCCTTACGCTATGTGCTTTAAAGACTGAAGTGTCTATACCCGACGAACTTAATACTGACTTAATCCATCTAGCAATTGTAGAAGTAGTTACTTTACTGTGTCTTATAAAGGACAAAAACAACTTAGATTCACAATTATTGTCTCTTAATCTGAGAGGTTCTGTTCGAACAATATACTCTCTCAGTGTCCTGACAGGACAAATTGAGATCTCATCTGAATATGAAAAAATTACTTCAACTGATTTTCCTGGTCTGGAGGTTTTCAGACGGTCTGTTATAGTAAATGTTACTGTGTTTTGTGTCTCTCTTTTGCCACGTAAGTCCAATGCACATAAAGTCTGTTCTCTCGATGCACAAGATAGTGCACATAACATAACTGTTTTAAGTGATAGTTGTTTCAAACTTAAGTCCTTCAACGGACTTAATGTTTTAAGATAGGCCGTAACTTTTGAAACATCCCAAGTTGTAGAATACCTTGGTGTTGGGGGTCTCAGAACACAAATTCCCTTCAATAGTCGTGAAACCAGTGGATGTGAACCAAGGGATTTCTCATCTTCAGATGAACAATCAAGAGTAGTGCAGATAGCAGAACGGTAGGTGTTGATGGTGCTGTAGCCTTTACCAGTACTGTAACCTTCAGATAGAAAATTAACAATGTCTATCACAGATGCTTGAAGAGGATTAATCTGTCTTCCACTACACCAGCGAGTCCATTTTCCCCAAACTCCCTTATATTGCTTCTCTGTACCAGATGTCTAGGAGTAACAGATGATATTGGTTGATTCTTCAGAAAAACCTCTCTTTGAGAGACATTCCCTGATAGAGTCCAGGCGGCTAACTCCAGTTTTGTTCTTAAAGGGTGTAACATCTGACAGTGAGGAAGTGTCAGCAGGTCTTGATGACGAGGTAACAGTATCGGTTGATCTGTCAATAGTTGAAGTAGACGTGGATACCAATTTTGAGTGGGCCATACTGGAGCAATTAGTAGAAGTACAGCTTGGTCTTTGCAAACCTTGGCAAGTAAACGAGGCAGTAAACTGAAAGGTGGAAAGGCATAAGACTTGAAATTAGCCCAAGAAATTGAAAATGCATCATATGCTATGGCACCAGGCTCTGGGTGCCATGACACAAATTTATTTGCTTTAGCATTTAGTCGAGAAGCAAATAAGTCAATCTCAGGAACAAAGGTTTCTCGAATAATACTGTCAAACACCCCATTGTCTAATGACCATTCTAGGCTGGAATCATAATTTCTAGAAAGGGAGTCTGCTGTGACATTGGTTTTGCCTGGTATATGTTGAGCTGTTAAATATATTTCCCTACTCATACACCACTCCCAAATAGTTCTAGATAGTAAATCAAGTTGGGATGAATGTGTACCCCCCATGTTGTTGATATAGGCCACTGCTGTGGAATTATCAATGGCCACTCTAACATGAATAGATCTGCTATTACTAGCAAAAGATTGAATACCATGAAATGCTGCCACCAGTTCAAGGTAATTTATGTGGTTGGCTTGTTCAGCAAGAGACCAATTCCCATGGGCAGACTGACCATTACAAACTGCACCCCAGCCTGATAAACTTGCATCACTCTCAATATAAACATCTATATCAGGCTCTCTGAATAGCTTCCCATTAAATTTTGGAATATTATTTATAATTGTTGTCAAATCACCACGAGCTTGCTCACTTATTGTGACCAATTTGTCATAATCAGGTTCAATCAAACCAGACAATGCCTCTATTTTACACAATTCAAGAGACCTGTAGTAAAGCTGTAGGTAATTTATGGCAGGCAATGCAGAAACAAGCAGGCCCGTCACTTGGGCAATATCTCTCACACTGGGCTTAGTATTTGACAACAATTGGTGACAAACAGATGTGATCTTGTCAATTTTAGGTTGAGGAAGCGACAGTCTCAATGTTAATGAATCAATAGTGAACCCCAAATAAGTTATTTTGTTAGCTGGAGTTAATTGGGATTTATCTTCATTAATAACAAACCCTAAATCCTCTAAAAATTGCCTGGCAACAGCAAGTTGCTCAACACATAGATGGTACGAACTTGAAACCAATAGCAAGTCATCAATAAAAATGGTAACTCTAAACCCAAGAAGGCGTAATTGGGCCATGATAGGTTTAAAATTTTTTGTGAAAACTCGTGGAGCTAGGCTATATCCAAATGGAAGGCAAGAAAACTCAATTACTTTTGACTTCCAGAGAAAACGCAAATATTTGCGGTGTGGGTAGAAAATAGGAATGCTAAAATATGCATCCTTGAGATATAAGGAAATCATAAAATCCCCTTGATTAATGGAATTCAATGCTAATTGAATATTTTCCATTTTGAAATGAATTTTTTCGACAAACTTGTTAAGTGGTTTCAAGTTTATAACTGAACGGAAATCACCGGTCTTTTTTGGAACCAAGAAAATGTTTGATAAGAATTGATTGTGGCATGGGGTAGCTTCACATAATGCCCCCTTCTGAACAAGTTTGTGGACCTCCTTATCAATCAAATCAATTTCACTGTGTGTGAAATGACACGGAGCAGGCAAACAATTTTGCACAGGCATTTGTGTAAACTCTAAGTGATAGCCAGAAATAGTTTCAAGGATCCAAGGATCACAAGTGATTTTCCTCCAGTTGTTAATTTTATTTTTTAAATTACCCACAGGATATACCTGATCTAGGATTTGTCCTTCAGAGTCTTGGTGTTGGTTGACTGTTTGTTTGATTGGTTTCTGTAACTGTCTCGGAAGAAATTTCCGCGTGGTCTGTAATCTAAAAAAGACCTCTTCTTTTGATCATACGGGCCAGTACTCCTATAAGAATTAGTGGAGCTTGAACGCTTGGCAAAACCACGACGACCACCTACTCTCCTGGAGATCTTGTTAACCTCTCCAATCTCTTTGATATGTTTTAGGAGTTCATCCCCAAACAGGAAGGTGGTAATGGCATTAGACTTGCTACAGACCGACTGGTATGGTTTAGCAATGTCAGGTCTCAACATTTCCTTCCTCTTCAATGATGTCAGATAAGAAGCATGTCCCAAAAAGGTGACTGCGTCTGCTATTGACGATAAAAGGACTTCAGGGTCCAAAGTGGTCTTGCTGCTTCGAGTTTTCAATACAGTGTCGAAGACTTGAATAACTGGCTGAGTAGCTTTCACAATAGACTTTTGCACCTCCTGCATTCCGAGGTCTCGATTCTTCGACTCTCTAGATAAGTCGTGCCAAAGTTCTAAATTAACTTTGGGCACACATAAGTTCTTGCAGTTCGAGGGTGTTTTATACTTATCCTCGAGTTCCTTTAGTTTCGAGTCTAAGGCTTTCTTTGAACAAGCATCGTTCACTCTTTGAGCAATAATTGCAGTAGACAGGAACCACGTTTGAGACTTTCCATTCTTTAGGAACCTGACCAAGAGATAGCGATAAGTTGAAAAGCTTGCAAAGCGAAGATTTCAACTCATTTGCGCATTCCTTCAATACGTATGATGGTATTTTGTCAGGTCCGGGAGCTTTATGGTGGTCAACAAGCTGCAAAGCTTTAAGGACTTCAAGCTCTGTAAGTACGATGTTATCAAGCAAAGGAACTTGGTCGGCTATTGTTGAAGAAGTTGCTAAATCCTCATCATCTTTCTGGAACGTGGAAAAGAAGAACTTGTTAAATGCTTCGGCTTTATCAAGATCAGATGTATACTGATTGTTGTTGTAAGTCACTTTAGCTGGTATTGAGTCAGATTTTGTTTTACTGCGGAAATATGACCAGAAACGCTTTGGGTTAGATTTTATATCACGGCCGAGAGATTGTGTATACTCCTTATATTTTAAATCAATAAGTTGTTTGGATTCTTTTCTGAGTTGTTTATATTTGTCCCATAGTGTTGGACTAGCGGATTTTTTAGCCGCTCGGCGAGCTGTTTCTTTTCTTTTGAGAAGATGCAAAACTTCACCATCTATCCAAGGAGGAGTATCAGAAGATCTAGATTTCATTTTTTGAACGTGAGTGTCGATGATTTTTGTTAATTCTAGTTTCCAGGACTTCCAAGCTGCGTCAATATTCGCAACTGAAGAACAAGTCTGTAGAATAGATGACTGATTATTGCGTTTTTAAGTTGATTCAAATCACAAGCTTTGAAGTTGTAAACAAAGCAAACAGGTTTCTTTGTATGGCGATTGTGATGCGTAATGTCGAATTCGAGAAGGTGGTGATCCGTAGAAAGGCCGACGCTCTCAGGGAAAATAGATGTAATGTTTGATACTCGTTCTGGGTCATTAGATATTACAAGATCCAATACAGTCCCTCTGTTGATCGTAAAGTGTGTTGGTATGTCTTGAAAGAAAGAATGATCCTTTAATCCCTCGCTGAATGCATATTCATCAGAGCTGTCAGATTGAACAAACCCGCAATTAGAAGACCATTGAATGCTTGGAAAGTTAAAGTCACCCAAGATAATAGCATGACTTTTAATGAATTTGGAAATAGACTGTAAAAAGTCCAAAAATGGTTGAATAAATTCATGTTTGATGTTGGGTGGTCTATAAAATACACTAACAAAAATTTTAGGAGAACCAGCGAGGGTGAGTCGTGACGACAAGTCGCTGCGACTTGTCGCCTAGTGTGTGCCGGCTTTAAGTCACTTCGTCTTGCGAAAGGTAAATTATTTATTTCCGTGAAGTTAGCATGATCATGCTGCATAATCAAAACATGGCGATTTAAAAAGATCAATTTTGTGCTTTTAAAAGAGAAATTTCGAGTATAACTACCAAAATAATAATCACAAATACAATACTTTTATTTGTATGTGTTCGATTTTGAGTGATTTTCAACGACTTTGGCTCTACATACGTAAAGACGTGATTAAAAATTAAACTCTTCAATATTTGACCTCAAACAACTTCACAACCTCGCAATATTTCGACCTAAAATTTTTACAGGACATAGACATTCGTTCACAAAACCCATCACAATTTAAAGTATTTAAATCTGCAAAAAATCTTACGAGTTTGAATCAGGTAAACTTGTAATTTTTTTGGGTTTATTCGAATTACGGACCTAAAATAATCTTTGTCATTGCGTGAAAATTTATTTCTAAAACCATTACAGCATTGCTTATAGGCTCTAGAAACCATCACAATGTCATTTGAACCTTTTCTGTTTACGAGTAAAGATAAAATGACTCTCCAATCTTGGATATTCAACGATGTAATATTCGGAAATGAAACTTTATCGGCTTGATGCAAAAATCATGCCTACATATCTTTCCAGAGCTTTTCACATGCAAAATATAATCCAATAAGGTTTTTTAATCTAAAGCCTACCTACTTACCAACCCATCACAAGCAAAAAATTGCAAATTTGGCATTTTTTTGTACCAGATATTTTGAGCTACTTTTAGCACCTACAGACAATTGTACAATTATTCCGTACACATTAAACGAAAAATAAAAACTTCAGCACACAAACTTTATATGCTTTTCATTGTCAAAACCTACTTTTCAAGTAATTTGGGATCAAAAGTGGTGTTTACAGCGTATTTCTTTTCTTCTGGTAAATATAAATTCAGCGCATAATACTCTTTTGAAATGTTATTTTTCCTTGAAAAACTTTCAAAAAAAGAAAACCAAAGGCGGGTTGAGGAGTCTAGCGATGGGGGTCGTCAGCTTACACTTTTCTAGATAAAAACTACCTCTGTACAACTATTTTACTTAAACCATAATATATTCACAATATATTTTCATACTGGAAGAACTGGCTCCGATAACTTTTCATAAAGTTCGTCCAGTTCTCCAGCGTATAAATTATTTCTATTGATTTGTACTTAATTTGATAACCTTTAATTTGACATCATGTATGGTTTTTTTTTTCAATTATTGTATACTAGTATAACGTAAAAACTATGCACATAATGTAACTAAAGAATGGTACAAACCGACAATGGTGGAAATAAACATTCAAATAAAGTTTTCAACAGAATTATTTTAAATGGTTTAAAAAATAAGAACATATGTGAAAGATTTGTTTCGGATACTGTAGGAAAAAAAAGAAATTTAAATTTAGATAACTTTGAAAAAACAGCACTGAAAAGGAAACACAATCACTATTGGTAAGAAGCATGAATATTATCCTCCATTTGTAAACTATGTCACTCCATTCGTATTTTATTACGCTATGGAGACTATAGACAACTTCCTTACACCTTCAATTATTCTTTTAATATTTCAGTTATCTTTCTTCAGAATAATTTCAAACCAATTCAACTTGTGACAATCATAACATGACATGTTCCAAATTTTTTGGTATTAAAACTTTTTTGTAAATTTGCGAATTTCGATGCGGCCTTTTTCAATGGTCAGGAATGTTAAAGGGAAAAAACAATGTTTCTTATTTTGCAAATTCTCAGCCATACCTGAATTAAATCTTTCGATATTTTGTTTTTGGATACTTCGAAAGTAGCTTTATTTGTCACAAGTATAGCATGATAATTTTTTCAATTGTTAGGAATCAGAATAAAGATTATAAAAGTGGCATATTGTCATAATGACTTTACTCGTGAGATTTTAAAAGTCGAAATCAAAGTTACTTAAATTGTAAATTGTCAGCCGCATTTTAATAAAATCTTCCAATTCTTGTTTTATTCAATAGTTTAAGAGCAAGACTACTTGTCACAATCATAGCATGATATGTTTTCTCATTTTTTGTCAGGAATTTTTTTTTAGTAAATTTGAGGATTTCGATGCAGCCTTTTTCAATGGAATGTTAAAAGGAAAAAACAATGTTTCTTATTTTGCAAATTCTCAGCCGTACCTGAACTAAATCTTTCGATATTTTGTTTTTGGATACTTCGAAAGTAGCTTTATTTTTCACAATTATAGCATGATAACTTTTTCAATTGTTAGGAATCAGAATAAAGATTATAAAAGTGGCATATTGTCATAATGACTTTACTCGTGAGATTTTAAAAGTCGAAATCAAAGTTACTTAAATTGTAAATTGTCAGCCGCATTTTAATAAAATCTTCCAATTCTTTTTTTATTCAATAGTTTAAGAGCAAGACTACTTGTCACAATCATAGCATGATATGTTTTCTCATTTTTTGTCAGGAATTTTTTTTTAGTAAATTTGAGGATTTCGATGCAGCCTTTTTCAATGGAATGTTGAAAGGAAAAAACAATAATTCTTATTTTGCAAATTCTCAGCCGTACCTGAACTAAATCTTTCGATATTTTGTTTTTGGATACTTCGAAAGTAGCTTTATTTGTCACAAGTATAGCATGATCACTTTTTCAATTGCTAGGAATCAGAATAAAGATTATAAAAGTGGCATATTGTTATAATGGCTTTACTCATGAGATTTTAAAAGTCGAAATCAAAGTTACTTAAATTATAAATTGTCAGCCGCATTTTAATAAAATCTTCCAATTCTTGTTTTATTCAATAGTTTAAAAGAAAGACTACTTGTCACAAACATAGCATGATATGTTTTCTCATTTTTTGTCAGGAAATTTTTTTTGTAAATTTGAGGATTTCGATGCAGCCTTTTTCAATGGAATGTTAAAGGGAAAAAACAATGTCTCTTATTTTGCAAATTCTCTGCCGTACCTGAACTAAATCTTTCGATATTTTGTTTTTGGATACTTCGAAAATAGCGGTATTTGTCACAAGTATAGCATGATAATTGTGAGGAATCAGAATAAAATTATAAAAGTGGCATTGTCATAATGACTTTACTGGTGAGATTTTAAAAGTCGAAATCAAAGTTACTTAAGGAGGCTCCATATAGTTATGGGGCGTCTAGGACCTTAGAGATTTACTAACAATCAGCTGCCCACAGAGCTCATGGGCGGACTATATATTTCAAATAAAACACCTTGAGTCAAAGATTCAGTTTGTGCACAAATGATCACGTGACTGGTCACCTAAGCAACCATGGCTGTCATAATAAAGCTAATTTTTAATGTAGAACAAATAAAAACTCTAGTTTTAAGCGGTAAATTTTTTTGAAAACATTGTATAAGTTAATTTATTCTAACAGCGCATGGAACCTCTCTATATCGACCGCTGGTGTTGAAAGAGAGCCGGAGAGAGGAAATGGCCTTTTCGTCCCTTTAGGCCTGAGTGGCCTGTGTTTTGGCCTTTTTGGCACTTTTGGCCTGTGTTTTGGCCTCTTCGGCCTGTTATTTTTTGGCATTTTTGGCCTTGTTGTAAAGGGGATCTGCAATAGATTTGTACATTGTCATCTAGTTGTCATCAGCTGTTAACATGGTGTACAAGTGAGTGGCTCCTGTGGCTCCAAGTATTTAGTTCGACTAGCCAACCACCTTGCAGATGTACATCAATTCAATGTAAACAAACGAAAAATGTATCTACAAAAGGTCAAGCTCCAACCTAAGGTCAAAGTTGTTGTTTATCCATATCACGATCGTAACATAGCTGAAAACTCGACAAACACTATGCTATGGTGACCAGTCACGTGATCATTTGTGCACAAACTGAATCTTTGACTCAAGGTGTTTGAAATATATAGTCCGCCCATGAGCTCTGTGAGCAGTTGATTTTTAGTAAATCTCTAAGGTCCTAGACGCCCCATAACTATATGGAGCCTCCTTAAGTATCTTTGATTTCGACTTTTAAAATCTAACGAGTAAGGTCAATATGACAATGCCACTTTTATAATCTGACAAAAAATGAGTAAACATATCAGGCTATGATTGTGACAAGTAGTCTTGCTTTTAAACTCTTGAATAAAAAAAGAATTGGAAGATTTTATTAAAATGCGGCTGACAATTTATAATTTAAGTAACTTTGATTTCGACTTTTAAAATCTCACGAGTAAAGTCATTATGACAATGCCACTTTTATAATTTTATTCTGATTCCTCACAATTGAAAAAGTTATCATGCTATACTTGTGACAAATAAAACTACTTTCGAAGTATCCAAAAACAAAATTTCGAAAGATTTAGGTCAGGTACGGCAGAGAATTTGCAAAATAAGAGACATTGTTTTTTCCCTTTAACATTCCATTGAAAAAGGCTGCATTAAAATCCTCAAATTTACAAAAAAAATTTCCTGACAAAAAATGAGAAAACATATCATGCTATGTTTGTGACAAGTAGTCTTGCTTTTAAACTATTGAATAAAACAAGAATTGGAAGATTTTATTAAAATGCGGCTGACAATTTACAATTTAAGTAACTTTGATTTCGACTTTTAAAATCTCACGAGTAAAGTCATTATGACAATATGCCACTTTTATAATCTTTATTCTGATTCCTCACAATTGAAAAAAGTTATCATGCTATACTTGTGACAAATAAAGCTACTTTCGAAGTATCCAAAAACAAAATATCGAAAGATTTAGTTCAGGTACGGCTGAGAATTTGCAAAATAAGAATTATTGTTTTTTCCTTTCAACATTCCATTGAAAAAGGCTGCATCGAAATCCTCAAATTTACTAAAAAAAAATTCCTGACAAAAAATGAGAAAACATATCATGCTATGATTGTGACAAGTAGTCTTGCTCTTAAACTATTGAATAAAAAAAGAATTGGAAGATTTTATTAAAATGCGGCTGACAATTTACAATTTAAGTAACTTTGATTTCGACTTTTAAAATCTCACGAGTAAAGTCATTATGACAATATGCCACTTTTATAATCTTTATTCTGATTCCTAACAATTGAAAAAGTTATCATGCTATAATTGTGAAAAATAAAGCTACTTTCGAAGTATCCAAAAACAAAATATCGAAAGATTTAGTTCAGGTACGGCTGAGAATTTGCAAAATAAGAAACATTGTTTTTTCCTTTTAACATTCCATTGAAAAAGGCTGCATCGAAATCCTCAAATTTACTAAAAAAAAATTCCTGACAAAAAATGAGAAAACATATCATGCTATGATTGTGACAAGTAGTCTTGCTCTTAAACTATTGAATAAAACAAGAATTGGAAGATTTTATTAAAATGCGGCTGACAATTTACAATTTAAGTAACTTTGATTTCGACTTTTAAAATCTCACGAGTAAAGTCATTATGACAATATGCCACTTTTATAATCTTTATTCTGATTCCTAACAATTGAAAAAATTATCATGCTATACTTGTGACAAATAAAGCTACTTTCGAAGTATCCAAAAACAAAATATCGAAAGATTTAATTCAGGTATGGCTGAGAATTTGCAAAATAAGAAACATTGTTTTTTCCCTTTAACATTCCTGACCATTGAAAAAGGCCGCATCGAAATTCGCAAATTTACAAAAAAGTTTTAATACCAAAAAATTTGGAACATGTCATGTTATGATTGTCACAAGTTGAATTGGTTTGAAATTATTCTGAAGAAAGATAACTGAAATATTAAAAGAATAATTGAAGGTGTAAGGAAGTTGTCTATAGTCTCCATAGCGTAATAAAATACGAATGGAGTGACATAGTTTACAAATGGAGGATAATATTCATGCTTCTTACCAATAGTGATTGTGTTTCCTTTTCAGTGCTGTTTTTTCAAAGTTATCTAAATTTAAATTTCTTTTTTTTCCTACAGTATCCGAAACAAATCTTTCACATATGTTCTTATTTTTTAAACCATTTAAAATAATTCTGTTGAAAACTTTATTTGAATGTTTATTTCCACCATTGTCGGTTTGTACCATTCTTTAGTTACATTATGTGCATAGTTTTTACGCTATACTAGTATACAATAATTGAAAAAAAAACCATACATGATGTCAAATTAAAGGTTATCAAATTAAGTACAAATCAATAGAAATAATTTATACGCTGGAGAACTGGACGAACTTTGTGAAGAGTTATCGGAGCCAGTTCCTCCAGTATGAAAATATATTGTGAATATATTATGGTTTAAGTAAAATAGTTGTACAGAGGTAGTTTTTATCTAGAAAAGTGTAAGCTGACGACCCCCATCGCTAGACTCCTCAACCCGCCTTTGGTTTTCTTTTTTTGAAAGTTTTTCAAGGAAAAATAACATTTCAAAAGAGTATTATGTGCTGAATTTATATTTACCAGAAGAAACGAAATACGCTGTAAACACCACTTTTGATCCCAAATTACTTGAAAAGTAGGTTTTGACAATGAAAAGCATATAAAGTTTGTGTGCTGAAGTTTTTATTTTTCGTTTAATGTGTACGGAATAATTGTACAATTGTCTGTAGGTGCTAAAAGTAGCTCAAAATATCTGGTACAAAAAATGCCAAATTTGCAATTTTTTGTTTGTGATGGGTTGGTAAGTAGGTAGGCTTTAG
This sequence comes from Diadumene lineata, assembly GCA_918843875.1. NCBI lineage: Eukaryota > Metazoa > Cnidaria > Anthozoa > Actiniaria > Diadumenidae > Diadumene > Diadumene lineata. Next base: position 16,562,824 of record OU974070.1, on the reverse strand, counting down.
ATTAAAAAACCTTATTGGATTATATTTTGCATGTGAAAAACTCTGGAAAGATATGTAGGCATGATTTTTGCATCAAGCCGATAAAGTTTCATTTCCGAATATCATATTACATCGTTGAATATCCAAGATTGGAGAGTCATTTTATCTTTACTCGTAAACAGAAAAGGTTCAAATGACATTGTGATGGTTTCTAGAGCCTATAAGCAATGCTGTAATGGTTTTAGAAATAAATTTTCACGCAATGACAAAGATTATTTTAGGTCCGTAATTCGAATAAACCCAAAAAAATTACAAGTTTACCTGATTCAAACTCGTAAGATTTTTTGTAGATTTAAATACTTTAAATTGTGATGGGTTTTGTGAACGAATGTCTATGTCCTGTAAAAATTTTAGGTCGAAATATTGCGAGGTTGTGAAGTTGTTTGAGGTCAAATATTGAAGAGTTTAATTTTTAACACGTAATAATTCTATAATAATAAGTCTCACGTCTTTACGTATGTAGAGCCAAAGTCGTTGAAAATCACTCAAAATCGAACACATACAAATAAAAGTATTGTATTTGTGATTATTATTTTGGTAGTTATACTCGAAATTTCTCTTTTAAAAGCACAAAATTGATCTTTTTAAATCGCCATGTTTTGATTATGCAGCATGATCATGCTAACTTCACGGAAATAATTATTTTTAACTGCTAACAATACACCTCCTCCTGATCTTTCCAGTCTGTCCCGTCTTAGGATGATGTATCCTATACCTGTCGCAATTTGTAATAACTTTGTCGTAATTTGTAATAACTGTCGCAATTTGTAATAAACCTGTCGCAATTTGTAATAACAAAAGCTGCCGCAATTTGTAATAACTGCTGTCGCAATTTGTAATACCAAAAAGCTGTCGCAATTTGTAATAACTCGGTCGCAATTTATAATAATGGCTAGAATGAGTAAAGTACAGTATATATAGACCAATAATCTCAATATGTTTTTTCCTGAGAAACCTGAGTCGTGGTAAAAATGAAATCTGTTATATTCTGAGAAAGATAATTGACAAAAAAAGATACATTAATTAATATGGATTTAAGCCTAATGGTTTCTCTTCAACAATCTAAGTGTCATCAGTACAGTCAAACATTGATTATTCGGACAACTCCGAACCAAGCAAACCTTCCGGATAGTTGAATTTATAAATATTAATGAGCCAGCAGCTCAAAATTAAAATAAATCTTCTAGCGAAAAACAAAACACTGGTATAAACGGCATATAACAAGCAAATCTATGCAAAACACCGGTAAGATAATCGAATTTCGACTATACATTATTATTATTATTATTATTATTATTATTATTATTATTATTATTATTATTATTATTATTATTATTATTATTATTATTATTATTATTCAGAGCTGTATTGAATAACTCCCTTCCTCAGTTTAATAAAGTCTGGTCACTAGCACAATGTAAACTACCAAAAAACATCTACAACTTTACCATCCGTTACATAAATAACACTCTTCCCACACGTAAAAATTTGGTTAAATGGGGCATCTCTTCATCTTCAGATTGTTCTCTGTGCTTACAACCAGAATCAATTCTTCATGTTGTTGCTGGTTGTAGTTCCTACCTAAATCAGGGTCGGTATACTTGGAGACATAATTCTGTCTTGCAGTTTATCGCAAACTCTTTGTCAGCAATCAAAGACATCATCCTGTATGTTGACCTGCCTTCTTTCAACTCCCCTTCAATTATCACTGGAGATAGTCAACGACCAGACCTCTTGATAACCACTTCAGACAAACATCTATATATACTCGAACTGACCGTTGGACACGAAACTTAGAGAAAAACTTATTGAGAAAACAAACTAAGTACAAAGAACTATTTTCTTCTAATAACAATGATTTCAAAAATATTAGCTTCATAAATTTGTCAATCAGCGCTTTAGGAATTTTTTCTAAAGAATCTACAACGTTTCTTGACATGCTGGCTGATCTTGGTTTTGACGATAAGACCTCCAAGTATATCATCAAGAGCATTTCAGCTATTTCGATAAGGTCAACATATTATATATTTTGCTGTAGGAACAAGGATTGGCCAAATCCTGAATTACTTAGCTATTAGTTGTTGTTTTTTTGTTTTTTTTTCTTCTTCTTCTTTTTCCTCAAACTATTTTCTTCATATCGATTCAAGTAGCAAATTGTAAACTGCCTAGGTATAGTGAGGTTTACAGTTGTATGTGCAAAAATATGAAATAAAAGTTTACATTATTATTATTATCATCATCATTAACATCATCATCATCATCATCATCATTATTATTATTATTATTATTATTATTATTATTATTATTATTATTATATAAAAATAAACTGCTCCTCTACAGTCGTTATGTTCTCTCCAAAATCAGCTGCCACTTTACTGTTTGTGACCTCCCTAAAACGTGGGTCATCCAGAACATTGACAACATTGTATCTCACTTTATACGCAATTGGTTAGACATTCCCGTATCTTGAACTCTCAGTAATGTATTTCTTCCCTGTTCTAAATTTGCATTTAAACATATGCCCACCTTCCGTAAAGTTCACTCATTGTCAAACAGTACTTCGCAAGGCCTTGAAAACCTCAAAAAATGCTGACATACGACATCTTTGGAAATCCACAAATGAACACACCAACATCCAGTACGATATTTTTAAAACAACTAAAGAAGTGATTAAGACTTTCCATTCAGAACAAGAACATAAATTAGATAATGACTTGATATCTCAAGGTTTCTTCTTCATTAATGTCACCAAATACTCCCTATCAAAATTAAATGGCTTATGGTCATCTATGCAATCTAACCTTCCCAAGAATATCTACAACTTTACCATTCGCTACATAAATAACACTCTTTCAACAAGAAAAAACCTTGCAAAATGGGGTATCTCTTCTTCCCCCGATTGTTCATTTTGTCTTTCTCCTGAATCTCTTCTCCACGTTGTCAGTGGATGTCAACACTACCTTGATCGCTTTACATGGCGCCACAATTCCGTCCTGAACCTCATCGCATCATCACTAAAGCCTCTTGACAACATTGCACTATATGTCGTCCTTGATGATTACAACAGCCCCTCAATTATAACTGGAGAAAGTTATCGTCCTGATTTGATTTTGAAAACGCCTGAAACACTTTATGTACTGGAAATTACAGTTGGATTTGAATCTAACCTTAAAAACAATGCTGAACGAAAAAGGAAAAACTATAGAAATCTAATGAATGATTTAAGTAGTGATTACCAACAAGCTAAATTTATTAACCTTTCAATTAGCTCCCTTGGAGTATTTTCTAATGATTGTTCTACATTTGTTGATTTTTTTAGAAAGTTTAGATTTTGATAGTAAACAACAAAAATATGTAATAAGGAAAATGATGAGTATTGCAATTCAATCAACCTATTACATTTTTTGCTGCCGTAATAAAGTCTGGGATAACCCTGACTTAATGAGATTTTAACTTCTAATTGTTTTTGTTGTAAATAATGATGTTTATTAGTGTTGTGTTTTTATTGTGTATTTGTAAGCGATTCAAGTAGCAAATTGTAAATTACCTTTAACAAGTGAGATTTACAATTGTAAATGGAAAAACAAAATAAAGTTATTATTATTATTATTATTATTATTATTATTATTATTATTATTATTATTATTTTAAGCTTCTAGGCTATTCTTCAGCCTGAAAACATTCATTATTTTAATTGCATGCTAAGGCTATCTTAGAGTAGTAGGAGAATAAGAGTTCACCAACAAGTGCTCCTATAGGAGCTATAGGAGCAGAGGGGGATTTCCCGATCGGAGCGATGACGTCATTTTCGCGCGTTTTTTTTCCCGCCGAATTTTTTGATGAGCTCACCGGTTTTTTTTGTTTGATGATGTAATCCTATTTTTAGAATTGATGTCATTCGTTTCTATTTTTAGAAATCATGTCATTCACATGACGTAATCTTAATACAGGGATATATTTTTAGAATCTAACGTCATTTAAACAAGATTTATTTTTGGAATTTTAATTCTTTTATTTCATGACGACACAACCCTGTGAAAAAGTATTTTATGTAACAATGGAAAGAAAAGTTAAATTATTTCTTTTTTTTATCTCATTTTTAAAGTCTTTATATTTGAGACTCATTTTAAAACCACAGGAATACCATAAAAGAAGATATATGAAACTATTATTGACTTATGTCTGCCAGCTAGTCTGTGTTGACTAACCAGCAGGTAACCTATTGTTTAGATAATCCTTTGGTTACTTAAAGACGATCAGATTTTTGACTTGTTAATTAGTTTATCGTAAACTTTGATTGTACTAAAACACTAATGTTTGCGAACTTTATGTCACTTTAAAACGATAAAATAAATCATACATCAAAAAATATCTATCAACTAATGAAAAGAATAGAAGTCACAGTTAAGTGTAACTACCTTTATTTCATAAAACAATTATCCCGCTATATATATTTCACTGCTTGTGAAAATTAAAAAAAAAACTAATGGTCATAGTATCATTGAGTTAAATCAATATTACTCCATCTCATCTTCCGAATTACTATCCAATTCATTATAGGTATGTGGAAGATACTGATTCAGCAAATCATTCAAAAGATATTTTCTGTGATGAATCGTAAGTTTTAGTGCTTCAAGCCAATCATAATGTCCAGTGTCTAGCAGTTCTTTTCTTGTTTCCATAATTTTCTGAAATAATGGGTCTCTTCGCATCATATGTATCCACTGTAGTTTTTCAATAAGTAGATTTCGTAATTCCTTCCTTATAACTGGAAGAACTTTATCGTTAGCAATCTTTCTAGCGTCTTCGTCTGTTCTGCCATCGGATATTAGATTTTCAATTATTTCTTGTCTTTCTTTTTCATGTCGGTTAGCTGCAGCATCCACTAAGACTTGCCAACACCATGACAGTTCAGATTTATCAACATCCTCATCAGAATCATATTCACTTTCAGAACTTTCTTCAGAATCACTGTTATCTTCCACTGAACTGATATCTTGAGAACTCTCAACATCGCTAAGTTCCTCCTCTTCAATGCTACTTCTGTTGTCATATACCATATCATTTTTCCTTTTACATGAACCGTTTTCCAAGTGACGCCCTAAATTGAATGACCTTGAAAACACTCTACCACAATATTGACACTGTTTTGAGCTAGACATGTTCACTCTCTTCAACTCAAACACGAAATGAGCAATTTGAACAGAATGACTTATATTTAAGCCAGAGCACGGATCGATGGAGTACTCTCATTTGCACATGAGCAGTCTGCTCATCTGCACATCTCAATCGCAGGGACATCAGAATATAAAAACGCTTTTTGTAAATACGACAAAAATGTCCTTGTGTCCTTGCCATTGAGATGTGCAGGTGAGCAGACTGCTCATGCGCAAATGATAGTACTTTATAGACCCTACTCATCTGCACATCTCAATGGCAAGGACACAAGGACATTTTTGTCGTATTTACAAAAAGCGTTTTTATATTCTGATGTCTCTGCGATTGAGATGTGCAGATGAGTAGGGTCTATAAAGTACTATCATTTGCGCATGAGCAGTCTGCTCACCTGCACATCTCAATGGCAAGGACACAAGGACATTTTTGTCGTATTTACAAAAAGCGTTTTTATATTCTGATGTCCCTGCGATTGAGATGTGCAGATGAGCAGACTGCTCATGTGCAAATGAGAGTACTCCATCGATCCGTGCTCTGGCTTAAATATAAGTCATTCTGTTCAAATTGCTCATTTCGTGTTTGAGTTGAAGAGAGTGAACATGTCTAGCTCAAAACAGTGTCAATATTGTGGTAGAGTGTTTTCAAGGTCATTCAATTTAGGGCGTCACTTGGAAAACGGTTCATGTAAAAGGAAAAATGATATGGTATATGACAACAGAAGTAGCATTGAAGAGGAGGAACTTAGCGATGTTGAGAGTTCTCAAGATATCAGTTCAGTGGAAGATAACAGTGATTCTGAAGAAAGTTCTGAAAGTGAATATGATTCTGATGAGGATGTTGATAAATCTGAACTGTCATGGTGTTGGCAAGTCTTAGTGGATGCTGCAGCTAACCGACATGAAAAAGAAAGACAAGAAATAATTGAAAATCTAATATCCGATGGCAGAACAGACGAAGACGCTAGAAAGATTGCTAACGATAAAGTTCTTCCAGTTATAAGGAAGGAATTACGAAATCTACTTATTGAAAAACTACAGTGGATACATATGATGCGAAGAGACCCATTATTTCAGAAAATTATGGAAACAAGAAAAGAACTGCTAGACACTGGACATTATGATTGGCTTGAAGCACTAAAACTTACGATTCATCACAGAAAATATCTTTTGAATGATTTGCTGAATCAGTATCTTCCACATACCTATAATGAATTGGATAGTAATTCGGAAGATGAGATGGAGTAATATTGATTTAACTCAATGATACTATGACCATTAGTTTTTTTTTTAATTTTCACAAGCAGTGAAATATATATAGCGGGATAATTGTTTTATGAAATAAAGGTAGTTACACTTAACTGTGACTTCTATTCTTTTCATTAGTTGATAGATATTTTTTGATGTATGATTTATTTTATCGTTTTAAAGTGACATAAAGTTCGCAAACATTAGTGTTTTAGTACAATCAAAGTTTACGATAAACTAATTAACAAGTCAAAAATCTGATCGTCTTTAAGTAACCAAAGGATTATCTAAACAATAGGTTACCTGCTGGTTAGTCAACACAGACTAGCTGGCAGACATAAGTCAATAATAGTTTCATATATCTTCTTTTATGGTATTCCTGTGGTTTTAAAATGAGTCTCAAATATAAAGACTTTAAAAATGAGATAAAAAAAAGAAATAATTTAACTTTTCTTTCCATTGTTACATAAAATACTTTTTCACAGGGTTGTGTCGTCATGAAATAAAAGAATTAAAATTCCAAAAATAAATCTTGTTTAAATGACGTTAGATTCTAAAAATATATCCCTGTATTAAGATTACGTCATGTGAATGACATGATTTCTAAAAATAGAAACGAATGACATCAATTCTAAAAATAGGATTACATCATCAAACAAAAAAAACCGGTGAGCTCATCAAAAAATTCGGCGGGAAAAAAAAACGCGCGAAAATGACGTCATCGCTCCGATCGGGAAATCCCCCTCTGCTCCTATAGCTCCTATAGGAGCACTTGTTGGTGAACTCTTATTCTCCTACTACTTCTTAGCCCCCATATTTCTCCAAAATCAATCAACTCATCCCATGTCTAATCCGTTAATATTCCAAGGGTTGATCCCAAGTTTGGGGTTCCAGATTCCGTTGATGTGGATTGCTGATTCCAGGACGTATCGTCGGTTTTTATCAAATCGGATCGGACAAGAGAGCCGTTGCTGGGTGCATGCTAAGCCCGGGGGGGGGGGGGGGGGGGGGGGGGTCAGAGGGTAAGCGATCGGGGATGACGTCGTATCTTTTAGGGGTAAAATCATGTATTACCACGCTCTTTTTGGATAGAACTTTGTACCTTTTAGGGGTCATTTTCAATCATTTCGACGAGCATCCCCGTCCTATTGCAATCGGAGTCGAGATTTTCTATGCCGAGCAGGGAATCGCAATCACTAAATAAAAATAATAATAATAATAAAAATAAAACTTAGAAACAATAGATTGATGTCAAATGCAAGTCAATTTTATCTGGATTTATTACATTCACATCTGTTCTAGTCATCCAGTTTTATAAAGTAAAGCAAAATTCCAGGCCTCTTTATACAAACCTAGTTCTATTTTCTCTCTTTCACCCAACCATGACCTAGCCTTAATATTAATACACAGTGTTTTATATACATCATTGACTGTTTTTTCTTTGCGATCGGCGACATGCAAAACTGACATCACGAAATCCTATTATTAGTTTTTCCAATTATTATTATTACATTTTTTTATATCTTGTGACTTTATCAAAATCTCAATGAATTCCTTCCAATATAAACAGCAATTTTTGATTCATGACATTATTATTACAAATTGCGACAGCTTTTTAGTATTACAAATTGCGACAGCAGTTATTACAAATTGCGACAGCTTTTGTTATTACAAATTGCGACAGGTTTATTACAAATTGCGACAGTTATTACAAATTGCGACAAAGTTATTACAAATTGCGACAGGTATTACAAATTGCGACGATTATTACAAATTGCGACAGTACAAATCTCCAGCTTTGAATGACTATTGAATGAATTATGACAGCTCTGCATGACTGCACATTTGGATGGTTTAAAAAAACGCCATGAGCGACTTTTACCCATTTTGTCAGTGAAAATATTTGGAAGTAGCTTTTCATCGTTGAATCGTAGTTATTTTTCTTTTTCACACTGCGATCTTTGTTTCTCTTTCTCAGTCAAATCTCTTCAAGCCGTCAGGTTAGCTTTACCATTTTCATGCTCGTTGTCCAGTGTAGAAATACGTTTTGTAGAAAAATTTCAATGAACTGCATCAAACTGCAAAAAAAAAAAAAAAATAATAATAAATAAAAAAAAATGAATGTTCGTATAGATATTTTGTCAATGAATCGGACCCTAAATCCTCAAAAAAATATATTGACATTTCGTACGTTTTTTAGAACGCTTTTTATAACTTCGTTTAGAAATTAGAGCATTTCGATTTTTTTCCAATGTACTCTTTTAAACTCCTTTCCGATCTATGTAAAACTGCACAGATTCTTGCACTATTTGGATGTTGATGATGTTGTTGCTTTCGATGTCACATTGGATAAGATAGAAATGCAGTGTTGAGGCAAAAGTCGTAGAAACCGTGTGTTTGGGGAAAAAATCTGAAACGTCGTATTCTGTTAAATAACTGGCAAATCAGTTGTATAGCTAAAACTTTTAAAACGAATTTCCAACAACAAAAGCTTTTTTTTATTTTCTAGATCACACAGAAAGATCTCAACCTCACGCAAATTTTCCACGGATGGCTTTACCTCCAAGGATTTCCATTAGTTGAGTTAAAACGACATAAAAATTATTGTGCGATGGCTATTGTATCACAAGAAAAATGGATCTCGGGCAGTAATCAAACAAGGACGGCTCAGGAGAAAAGGTAAACGAGGATCTCAACCTCACACAAATATTCCACGGATGGCTTTACCTCAAAGGATTTCCAATAATTGAGTTTTACCTAAAAATTATTGTGCGATGGCCATTATATCACAAGAAAAAAGTATCAAGGAACAATAATGAAGAAGTATAGAGTTGGACGAGAATGATTAATGAAGAATCTGTTCCTTTTCCAGCAAATTACAAAAAGGGAAAATAATTGTAATTGAGGAAAAAACGGTTTGAATGAGAATCGAAAGTTTACCCAGAAGAAACACTTGAGATCATTGAAAATTTCTTTGAGGTGATAGAGACCAAAGTGAAGCTAACTTTAGATTCGCAGCCTGAAATTCAGATTGTCTGAGATTCATATTCAAATAGCGGGGGAGGTCAAGAAGGTCAAAATACTAAAACATTCATTATTCTTAGATTTTTTTTAAATGTCTTAATGATAATGAATAAATAAATAAATATATGAATGAATGAATGAATGAATGAATGAATGAATGAATGAGTGAATGAATGAATGAATGAATGAATGAATGAATGAATGAATGAATGAATGAATGAATGAATGAATGAAGGAATGAATGAATAAATAAAAAAATAAATGAATAGGTGAATGGGTGAATGAATGAATGAATGAATGAATGGGTGAATGGGTGAATGAATGAATGAATGAATGGGTGAATGGGTGAGTGAGTGAATGGGTGAATGAGTGAATGGTTGGATGGGTGAATGAATGAATGAATGAATGAATGAATGAATGAATGGGTGGATGAATGGGTGAATGAATGAATGAATGAATGGATGGATGAATGGGTGAATGGGTGAGTGGGTGAATGGGTGAATTGTAATGATAAGTCTTTCGAGTTGTTTTGATGTGTTTTAGTCTGGGATTTTGGAGGCTTTACATCTGTAGAACCTTATCGCACGTGGGCCACTCTTGCACGACAATCACACACATCCCGCGCATGCTCACTTCATTTATATAATGAATATTAATAAGTAATATCATTACATTCCTCTGAAAAAAAAATGTCAATAACTCAACTATATAAGATTGCTATTATGTTCATCTAACAAATGTCTATGAGTTTGAGAACCCATGTCTTGCAGGAGGTCGGATCTGTCGACCGCTTCTAGTCGTGGCGGCTGTACTCGGTTGTGGTACTGGTGAGGGTGAATCACGTGGTGGCTGCTTTGTGTCATCACTGTTTGGAGGTGGAACTTCTCTGATCTGGGAACGGTTTCGTCTCAGCTCTCTTCCAGATGTAGTGGTGACTGTGTAGGATCGTGGAACTTCCTCAAACTTTCTGTTTATTGTAGCGGGAGTCCACTTGTGGGTAACAGGATTTTGGATCGTGACTTTCTGTGTTGGCTGGAGCGTTGGTAGATCTTTCCAGCTTCTGTCATGGTAGTATTTCTGTTGTTCTTGTCTGTGCCGTAATCTTTCAATCACGTTGTCGCTATCTCTGTCTTTTTGGATCTTTCTTGGTAGATTGTCTTGTATGGGTCTGCCTAGTAGTAGTTCAGCGGGTGACGGAAGTTGCTGTCAACAGGTGTTGCTGGCAGACACATCATAGCAATGTAGGGATCCGTGTTGGTAGCTTTAGCTTTGTAGAGTGCGCTCTTAAACTTGAGACTCGATAAATCCGTTGCTTTTTGTATAGTTTGGTGAACTAGTCACGTGTGTCGTAGTCCCTTGCGCAGATTTTGAAAGCTTGTGAATCGTAGTGTGGACCATTGTCAGATCGAAGTACCTTAGGTACACCATGTTCACTTAAGATTTGCTTCATGATTTGAATCACAGTTCCGCTGTTGCTCTGATTTTTAGGAATTTTTCTTACAAACGAGTACTTTGAGTAGTAGTCTGCAACAAGGAGGTACTCATCTCCCGCGAGATAGAATAAATCTGACGCTATCGTGTGCCAGGCACGTGGTGGTATCTCTGTCTGAATAAGCGGTTCCTTCTGTTGACTTTGTTCTTTAAGTGCGAGATTGAATCGTGGTAGATCTAGATCAGTTGACGTTGTAAGACCTATGATGGGAGGACCTTCAGTCTCAGTGACTTAAAATGGTGATTGTATTTCTCTGTTTTTGTAGGCACATGGAATTGTGACGATGCCTTGATGCTTTATCTGTGAGCCTCCGTAAGCGACTAGTACGGTGCTTGATGGTTGTAGTGAACCGGGTTTTGGTTAGCCAGATCGTGCAATGTTCTTCGGGAACATTTGACGATATAGTGGTAACGGTAGTACGTTGCCTTGGGCGCCCGTGTCAATTTTCGGTTTCAGTGTAGCTTTCGTGCTGAGTGGAATATCAATGTTGACGGTTGCGTAGACTTCTTTCTTGTTTACAGATGTGTGTCCATGTGACAGTGACTCGACGTAGATTGATTCGAACCGCATTGACTCATAGACGGGATCGTTTACTTCAGCAGAATCTTGTATGTCGTGGATGTGTTGTTTTGCTTTCAGTCTTGAACGACAAACCTGGCTGAAATGACCGATCTTTTTACAATAATTACAAGTTTTCCCTTTCGCTGGGCATGCATCTTTATTGTGGGAACGACCACAATTTCCGCGTGGACTTGGATTTACATTGTGCTGAAATTTTTGGGGTTCCTGTGTCGAGGTCTGTAGTCGTTGGGCTTCCTGTGGCCTGGACGTCTGGCGGTGTTGTTGATTTCGTTGTTTATTTCGTCGAGAGTTTGGCGAATTTCGCGGGAAAGCATGCAGATCTTCTTGCTTGATGTCGTTTGACATGGCATTGAGTTCTTTTTGCGATTCTTCGTACGATCGTGCGATGCTGACTGCTTTCTCCAGAGTCAATGTAGAGCCTTCGTCGAGGAGTTTCTCACGAATTTTCTCTGTGCAGGCACCGATAATTATACGATCTCTTATCATTAACTTCTTTAAACTCACAATCTTTTGCTAGTGTTTGAATGGGTGAATGGGTGAATGGGTGAATGGGTGAATGGGTGAATGGGTGAATGGGTGAATGGGTGAATGGGTGAATGGGTGAATGGATGAATGGATGAATGGATGAATGGATGAATGGGTGAGTGAATGAGTTAATTAATGAAAGAATGAATGAACAAATACATACCTATATAAATGAATTAATTAATATGCGAATAATACCAAGCGTTTAAAAGGCTGAAGAGTTCATTTCAGGGACTTATCATTCCATCAATACAAATAAAGCGACTATACCCCCTGACTCGTACCCTCTAACTTTCGAGTTTGAAACGCTTGTGCTAATACAACTTGTTGCTTATCCAACTTGTAAAAAAATAACGCGTGAATGAGGACTGGATCGAAAAGCAGTATATAACTCATTTGTAAAAAGGTAAGTAAAGCATAAAAATTAATTATAATGCATTTTAGCACAGGTGTTTCAAAGACGCACGGTAGAGGGTACGCGTCAGGGGGTCGAATCGCCTTAAATCAAAATTAACTCTTATTAATTTCATGCATATAGAGCGCTGTGGTACGTTCCAGTTACGTATATTACTTCTGTGTCGTCGACTGTAAGGACGCGTTGGCTTAATCAGAAGTCAGGTATGGCTTGTCTCTCAATTTGATGCTGGTTTTCAAACTCAATAACTTAACAGTTTGAGACCGCCTTGCTACTGCGCATCCTGCTCGCGCAAGTGATAATAACATTTCTCGCCAGGAAATAGATTTCGTGTTAGAACCAAATTATGGTCATTCTCGAACTTTTTGTAAAAGAAATAGCATCATGGCTTTACATACGAGCCTCAAAAGTGGCTAGTGTCCATTCCTGCGCGTCCAAAACATTAATATAATCTAGTTTTCCGCATGTTGTATTTGACAATATAAAATAAACTTTATAAAACTCAGGCATAAAAATACATGTTATTCGAGAGCAGGACATTGTAATTTTCACCTTTTTGTGGCAAAATGTATGAAGAATCAATGTAACTCTTCCTTTAAATCTACATCCACCTACAGTTCCAAAACAAGCACGGTCATGTTTTTATTCTATGATTTTTTATATGCCAGTCTTTATGTAGAAAACGTTTTTAAAATTCTGTTGCCTCAAGGCCAGCAAAAATTATTTTACCTTTTTTCAATTTTTCGACAATTTGATGATGGTTTCATGCAAATAGATTGAATGACGAAAACATGATTACTGTCAAACTTTACATTCTACCAAATCCCGGTGACGTCACTTGGGATTAACATGAGATGCACACTTGCCACCGCGGTTACTCAGTACGCTTCGTTCTGCAGTGGAGCTCGGTTGTACTTCGAACTTGGACGATATTTCGATCTTTTTTCTACATTTTAACCAAAATTATCAAGGTATGGGTAAGTAAATCGATTTAACTTTATTTTTCCATTGTTGGGAGTGTTTTCCCTATTTTTCAGACCTTATTTCTTAAGCCGGTGTCGTTGAAAGAGGAGAAAAGTCATGGCGAACTGTGTTCGACATTTTGTAAACTGAGTGTCCTTGTACCTCGTTTACTTTGCCTTCACAAGGCAAACAGGGAATGAAAGTGATAGATTCCCTAACGAATCATTTAACCTCGTAGGAAAGAAAGGTATAGTTTCCCGAGGTAATTCGCTTCAAGGTGTCGACCACATGGGTCTATACAGAAGCTCAAACAAAGTTGTTCATCTACGTGGAAATACACTACGGACGTCTGTGTGGGAAACGAAGGTTAAAGTTTCCATTTGTGGGAAATATCTTAACAAAAATCCAGGTGGTTAATTACTTGGTTTAAATGACAATTATAGCTGACATAGTAAGTATAAACCTTGAACAACAAGAAGCTTGTCTGTGATCATGGTTGTTAGCTCAAAATTTTGTTTGCCTCAATCATCACGAGGTTTTGGGACATCAGAGAAATGTGGTCCCTGGAAATAATAATACTAATAAATTCTGTGGAAGGAAGATAATTTTGTGCTCCAAAATTAATTGAGGGAGTGCAATTGAATCGTGCACCTCTGAAGCTTGTATTGATGAGTTCCTATTGCATATTGGATACGTTTTGTATAGTATTAAAGAAATTAACTTACTCCTGTATCGTGAAATCTTAATGGCCTAGCTTGACTTTTATCTAGGACTATGCACGAAAATGAAATTTAAAAGAAAGAAAGAGAATTAATCAATGAATTAACCTTGATTTAGTCTGAAACGTCAGAAAGAAATCTCTCTTGCTGTTACAGTGTATAACTTACACTTTTTACAACAACTGTTTGTAAGAGAGTTGGGGTCTAACAGCTAGCACAAAGCCTAAACCTACAAAGGAACTGTTGACTGTTTACTCTGAGAATTGTTGCCTAGCTTGCACTGCATATTAACATGATGATGGTTTGAGCAGGTGACATACATGGATACGTACGTGTCTAGAACCAGTTGGTTGAATTATCCAGTCGAAACCATACTGGTTGTGAATCACATTCTTGATAAGTGCAGGAATGTTGAATTAAGGTCTAGATGGACAATATGACCAACTTGCTACCCATTGTTGCTGTTGGCTCACATTCGGTTTGAATATGCTTGCATGCTGTTACAGTTACACCCACCAAGAAGCTTGTGCAAAAAAAACAAAAAAACAAAACAAAAAACAAAACAAAAAAAAACACAAACAAACAAACAAACAATCTGAATGACGTTTTTTTCTGAAGCTGACAGGGATGTCAATTGTGTTTAAGGCTAGGATACAAATATCAATGAAACAGTGCAAAAGCAAAAAAAAAAAAAAAGAAAGAAAAAAGAAAAAAGAAAAAAGAAAAAGAAAAGAAAAGTCATAGTTGACAGCCTTAGCGAACTAGTGTATTTAGATTGATGACAAGGTGATTAAGCTTTGTGAACTAATTATCAACTTGAGGCTACATAACCAGTCTGATAGAGAACTCTGAAAAGATGATATACTTTATGATGAATAGAGTACGTACAAAACGCACAGCATAATAGTGACCATCTTAATTGCACTACTTGCTCCTAGTGCTAGAGTACACGCACTAAAAGTGTGAAACATAAATACCACTAAATAGTGCTATTTTATGCTAATTCTATTCTTTTCTTTTGTTTAGTTAGTGCTATTTACTACTAAATAGTGACAACTGTTGCACACATTTAGAGTTTGCACTCTATGGCTTTTGTTGTTGAAAGAATGTTATTTATCGCAATTAATAGTAGTGGGAGTTTACAACATTAAAAGTTTTCAACATGACATGCCGAGATGCTTACAATATTTGTACTTGGACCTATTACCGCAACTTACTTTTCTAAAACTCGTGCTTTGCATGCATTGATCAAAACCACGAGCGCAAAGGATCATTGTTCTACCAATTTAATTAAAAAAGTGTGTACAAAGTGTGTAATTGATGACACCACTAGACAGCACTGTTTTACGCTAATTCTATGGTGTTCTTTTGTCTAAACAGTGCTATTTTTACTGGATTGCGATAAATATTGCTTATTACCAGTGTTTGTACTCTAGCATTTACACTATTATAGTATATAGTATATTGTTCTTTGACATTTATATGTGATGCATTTAGCATGTATTACCACTTGGCAAAGCTTGATTGCTTATTCAGAATGTGCAGATCCATGGATATTTAGAATGACGCGCCAAAGGGACGTTAAGAACGTCAGTGAAGGGCGGTAACAGTGCAGTGCTCTATTAAAGATTATAAAATATATAATATTTATAAAGAGTTTGGCGGAAAGTCCTCGCATCTATATTCACTCGGGACAACCAATGGTTCGACAACTTGTGACCTTTCAATTTTAAGGCCAATGAAACCTAAATGTTTGTGTCGGAGATGCTAGAAGCATTTATTTCTATTTTAGTTAGATATTTCAAGTTGGTGAACCAATTTAGGATTTATAGGAGCTCTCTGATGGGTTATCCTTGAGCTTCATGAAATACATAACAGTTGATTCCCCTAGTTATAGTACGAAACTGATTTAGGGTTTATAGGAGCTCTCTGATGGGTTATCCTTGAGCTTCATGAAATACATAACAGTTGATTCCCCTAGTTATAGTACGAAACTGATTTAGGGTTTATAGGAGCTCTCTGATGGGTTATCCTTGAGCTTCATGAAATACATAACAGTTGATTCCCCTAGTTATAGTACGAGGATCGGTGTGATCTAGAGTGCAACTCTGCCATGTAGTTATAATAAATAGATGGTACTCTCTTTCGCTGCAATCATTTGGCGGCAAGCTATAATATGACAGGTTTTTGAGTGAGGTGTCATCTGATTTAATAATAACACACACATACAAAAGAAAACCATGGAATGTTCTCCTTCGTGTATTGCATTTCTTAAAGTTAAGACATTGTCTTAGAGCGGCGTTATAGCTGTTAACCATATATAGTTTTTAGGATAGCGAGGACATCTTCTATCGCATATTTTCGTAACGGAAAAAAAATGAACAGGATGGATCGCATTGCAAATATATTTTGCATTGAGGCTGTAATACACAAAGGTGAGAGTAGTAGTGTATATGCATAAGTTTCTTCACAACGTGGGTATTCTTCATGGAGAAAACTAAATACGGCACAGTCTGCACCATCAATTAAAATTGTTTAGCCCGTTCCGAGCATTTTTGATTGAACAATGGCCCAATTTTGTATAATAAATGTGTTGTCATTTGAATACAGCTTTACAACTGGAACTGATATCAATATCGCTGCTTTGCTATCAGAAATACCATTTGCTAAGTAATTATTGACGGAATGTGATATATGTCTTAGCTTCATGAAAATAATTTACAACGAGGAAATTACATTAAGAATTTGTGCTTATAGCTTAACACTGTGGGAGAAGGGATCTTTTCTTCTAGCTTACAATGCTTAACTAATAATAATAGTAATGACGATAAATGATTGCATTTGATATTATAGTACATCGATCACTACTGAGAGAGTTTGAGCCTCCTTACTCGCGACACGATCGAATACCTACCATGGTTTCCCATTGGTATAAAATAAAATAAAGAAATAGGAAGCTAACTTTGTCAATGGGCACAAAAACGCGAACATATGAATCCGTCATTAGCAAATTAATAAACAACCTTGATAAAGTATCTATAAAGTGAATTTAGTTTTAATTTTCCTACCATACTACATAGTATTGGGCCAGGAGTATCAGTCATTGATTGTGTCACAGCTTTTTAGGGAAAATGAGTTGCTCAAGTTATATATCAATCCTATTAAAAGGACCATGTAATTGAGAGCAATTTGAAATGAACGTTTTGTTTCTTTGTCTATAAGTTGTGTCCATGATTATTGCTTTAAAGTCTCATGTTAATCCGAAGTGACGCACCGGGATTTGGTAGAATTAGAAAATTAAACGAGACTTACCTGTAAGTTGAAGTTTGATTGGGATTCTACCAAATCCAACGGTGACGTACGGAGGGTTAACATGCCCTCCCTTATGTAACTTATACTTGGTCCCCTCCCATTATACTGCTTGTTGTCTCTGTTTTGTGAATAATCATGTCCACAACATTCTTTGAAAAACTGAGTAACCGCGGCGGCAAGTGTGCATCTCATGTTAACCCTCCGTACGTCACCGTTGGATTTGGTAGAATCCCAATCAAACTTCAACTTACAGGTAAGTCTCGTTAAATTTTCTAATTATTGTTGTTGCAGTTTTTGTTTGTGAGTTTTTCTATGACAAAACTGCATGTTAGTAACAAACATGGCAGGAGAAATTCGGTGAGCTTTTATCGAAAGATAGTATGAGTCGATATACATGTATATGATACAGTGAAACCCCTCTATACCGGACTCTACTGGGACCAAATAAAATGTCCGGTTTAGAGGGGGTTCCGGTTTATTGAGGTTTTTGTATAATCATTGAAATACACACTGTAAATTAAAGGCACAATCATTTTTGCATTTGAGTATCACTATATCAATAAAGTAAACATGTTATATTCATTTACATTTTCGTTGTCAACTTTGGCACTTTTTCCTAAGATTTGAAATGCTTTGACAAAATAAGACGATTTCAGGTGATCAAGTCAGCAATTTTGTCCGGACTAGCGGGGTAAATTGTATTGTTAAATATCGTTTTGAAGAGAAATTATTGTCCGGTTTCCGGAATAGAGGGGTTCCGGTTTACTGAGGTTCATTTTACAAAAGATATATAGGGAAAATTTCCGGACCAAAAACATTGTCCGGTATGGAGAGAATTCCGGTAAACTGAGGGTCCGGTATAGAGGGGTTTCACTGTACATAATTAAGCATCGGTAAGGATAAATAAGAAAACGAGGTTTCTTTAAATTTTGCTTTTATCATTTTATGTCTCATGACTTGGTGTACACTTATCCCGTGTGTGGGGGGGGGGGGGGGGGGGGGGGGTACTACCCTATATTGACTATACGTGGATGATCCGCTGAACAGGGAATGGTTCTTCGACCTTGGTGTCAAGAACAGGGTATCCAATTCTACTCTATTTCCAATTTAATCCAAACTTCCTGTCAATACTCAGGGCCCAAAAAATGAGATAAATTATTTTGCATTCAGGAAATCGGCAGGATTAAGATCGTTGACTTTAAAAAAAGATAAGAGCAGCATGTGTGTCTGAATTGTTATATTTATATAAATCATATAATGTTAGTAAACAAATGTAATTTGATATAAACAGGGTATGGAAGTTAGGTATTTTGTGTCATAAACAGGGTAATCCCAGCGAAACACCCCTACCCAGACCTGAAGGGAGTACCCCCCTCCGGGAACCTTATTTAA
Source organism: Diadumene lineata (assembly GCA_918843875.1). Classification (NCBI taxonomy): domain Eukaryota; kingdom Metazoa; phylum Cnidaria; class Anthozoa; order Actiniaria; family Diadumenidae; genus Diadumene; species Diadumene lineata. The sequence continues at coordinate 16,543,942 of OU974070.1, read as the reverse complement.
CCATTTCAAATCTATTTGTAATATTACCTACATTTATTAATAAAAAGTATAAAAGGAAGTGTATGTTGTTCATTTTTTGTAAAATATACAGTATATTTTCCTACAAACATTTTGGTGTAGATTTTACGCTAATCGAGATTGATTGGGAGGAGATCACTGTAACAGTTTTATATTTACATATTTGACACGCCGAAAAATAAATAAATAAAAATGTCAACACGCATTTGGTACATTAACTATAGCTGCATCGCCTTGATTTATATAATACTTCAGGACATACTTGTTCATTGGTTAGAACGACATAAATTCTAAAAATAGGATTACATCATCATACAAAAAAAAAAAAAATACCGATTAGCTTATCAAAAAGTCGACGGGAAAAAAGCCGCGAAAATGACGTCATCGCTTCGATCGGGAAATCGCTCGCACCCACAGCACCCATGGGTGTTCTTGTTGGTGAACACTCAAAGATCTACTATTTATATTCTCGTTGTTACGTCAATTTCAATACTAATGATATAATTGTGTTTTTTTTTTCAGTGGGATTGCCTTCAAAATCGAAAAAAATCAAATGGATCAAGGCGAACATTAATTCTACGGGATTCTACCGAGTGAACTATGATAAAGAGAACTGGAAACAATTGATATTACAATTACAGAATAATCACACGGTATGTGAAGTGTCCTTTTCAATCATCTCGTGATACTCTAACTGGTTCTGTATGAAATACACGAAACCCAGCCAATAGAGCTGGGATTCATCACCATCAGCAATATTTAAACGAAAAAAAGGCACTCGAGGAAAATTTACAACGCCAGAAATGGATAATGAAAATATTCATTTCGGGTTATAATAAAACTGCTTCCATAAGTCGTAGCTTTTATTTGGTAGGTCGCGCAACTAGCAATTTATTCCAAGCCAAAGATTTTTCCTGTACAAAACAAAAACGAAAGGCGCAATTACGATTGTTTTCCTTGATACGCACCGATCGCAAAAAAGTGGCTCGAAAACCTCGAAATCAGTCAATGGGAATTCCTTATAACTGGAGTTTATAAATGAAAAAACAAATTTAAGGTAATTCCGTCGTAATAAAACTAACCATAGAATTTTGATAAAACTTTCTTAATTAAAACATTTTGAGTTTTTCATAAAAATATATAATAAAAAATGGATTTCGCGAGAAAAATTTTTAAAGTGTACCCACTTTTGTCAATTTAGCATCTAACATTCGGAAATGGGCATCATTCATAATAGTAGAGAGCTTTAGATTTGAGAACGAAGACGAAGACGATGACGAAAATTAGCGTAACTTTCTTCTGCGCATGCGTACGTGCGTGACAATGTCACACAAGCGTGAAAACGTCGTCGTCCCCTCTTTGGCGATAACAAAGTTTGAGTGAAACTTCGTCCTGTGGAAAACAAAGTTTTGAAGGTAAGATTTGAACGTTTAATTTCTCTTCAAAATGTTGTAAAATCCCATGCAAATATGGGTACAGTATGAAAGATTAGATTGATGTCGTAAAAAAAAACGGCATTTGGAATTACATTATTATTTTTTTAATTTTATGCGGATACTGATCCGGAGACAAGAAATGGCGCGACATCTTCAATCAAAACAAACAAAGCAAATTCGCCAATCAATTGTAAACATTGATTTTTGGTTCCAAAATGAAAAAAACCTGAATGACATTGTTTGTAATTATAATCATATAATCGTTTCTTAGTATTTTACTAGTTAACTAGCTCGGATAATATCCAGACATTTTCATGAAAAAATGAAAAAAAATTGATTTTGGTTGCAAAATAAAAAAAAGAAAACATCAATGACTTTGGAATTATAATCATAGATTTGTTTCAAGGTAATTTAGTAATTATTTTTAGTAAATAAAACGCTTTATCTGTACGCACTAGCGATAGGCCAGGTTGGACAAACTTCACTTTTATTTTTCACTCGGGTAAATTCCGTCGGCTAACTTGACTGGAATGAGTATTTTTAAACTTTGAGAATAGAAGTAAGTTTGGTTGGGTTTTTGCAATTTAAATTCATGATATTGAAATTATTGAATAACTTTTTATCTTTTGAAAAACTCAAGTACATTACAGTATGAGTGGCTTTTCTGATAAAACTCTTAGTTATTACAAAAAAATGCATTTCATTGTTTTGTCTTTGTAACTATTTATTTGTCAATAATAAATAACAATGCAAAACCATGCAAATAATTTTGAAATAAAATTTTATATATTTTTTTTATTTTAGTCATGGCCAAAAGAGAAGTTTTTACCTGGAAAAATGAACAGGACATACTTCTTTTGAGAGAAGTCCTTGTGGAGGTCCCACACAAATATAAATCAGGGACAAAGGAGAGGGGGCAGCAGTGGGAAAATATAGCCACTAGCTTGAACAACGTAAACATGAAAGTCACGAAAAGATCTGTCAGGGAAAGGTTTGACAAGTTGCATACAGAATTCAAGCATCGAGAGTCAGAAGAACAAATTGCCAGTGGTGTTGATGTTGAATATGATGAGCTGCATAAAGCCATGACTGAAATTAATGACCTCATCAGGAATTTTGAAGAGCAGAGAGAAACAAAAGAAACAAAAGATAAAGCTCAGGGTGAAGAAATGAGACGAAGAGCCACTGAAAAATTGTCAGAAACGAAAAGAAGGAAGGCAGCAAATACTGCAGATGATGATGAAGAAAATGATGACAGTTCACCCACAACAAAAAAGAGGAGGTCTAGCCAGGCCAGTATCACAGACTTGCTTGAAAAGAGTATTGGCCGCAAAAAACAAGAACATGAAGACCAGTCACGTATTAGAGAAAGAGAACTGGAACTGAAAGCTGAAGAGATAAGACAACAGCAGCAATTCCAAGCCATGATGTTGCAGCAGATACAGCAACAGCAACAACAACAACTACAACAACAACAACAACAACAGGCAATGAACATGGCTTTTATGAATGCCCTTTCAGAACTTATTAAAAAAAATTAAATCAAACCAAAGTACAAATCCATGGAAAACCATAAAGAAATTTGACATGAAAGAAATTAATTAATTGTTGTTGATGATTTTTTTTCTTGTGTTTGAACTTTGATCCTGCATACATCTATTTTAAAAATGTTGAATGTCAAAATGTCAATAGGTGATTAACTCAACTGAAATGAGTTTCTGTTATTACTCTCTGACAATGCTTTTTTTAATAGATTTATGCAGGTGTTAACTAGTATATAGTTCAGAACTATAAATACCATGATACATATTAAACATTTGTATAAAATATTTATTATTTACACATTTGTATGTTATTATTTTACACAAAATTGTTATTTATATTCTCTATAAAGAAATTGTAAAAAAGAGATATTTGATATCATTATACATCATTTTGTATTTTTAATTGAGACTATTCAACTTGTATATAATAAATGAGTTTTATAAGAACTCATATGATTATAATGTTTGCATCATTACCTCAGACAAAGAAAGTCAAAATTGAAAGTACTCGTGGATTGTTGGAGTTGTCAAGTCAAAAAATGCTCCAGTATTTGAGCCATACAAGCAGGTATAAGCATTACGAAGCAAGGCACATACAGTATACATGTCACCTACTGGACTTAGACCAATTTTAAGATTTCTTTTGAAATCTAAAAAAGTGAAAAAATTTGTAATGTCACCAAATACCCATTCTACCGCTGTGCGGACTGCACTCATAGATTGATTAAAAGCAACCTGTTGGGGTGTCTTGTTGGCAGATTTGTATGGACCTATCAAGTGTACTCTCAATGGATATGCAGGATCACCATAAATGCACAATGGACTGCCTGTCGTACTTTGGGAGTAGTTTTGCAGCTCACCTAGTAGACCAGACAATCGTAGCATGGATGCATCATGTCTCCTTCCTTCTGTTGATCATAATAAAAAGGCAATGATAATTGAAATAATTGTTCACTTGTCCTCAGTGGATAAATTCAAAACTATCTATTTTTTGTAAGTGGGAAAATAAAAATGACACTTCAACATTAATTATAAAATATGTTATGTAAAAAATATAATATCATTAATTGTATGTACATGTAAATTAATATGATAATAAATATTATAATGAAAAAGTCAATTTCTGTTGATCATTAAGTTGATTTTCAACACAATTTTAGAGAACCATTGAAAAACAATAGATCATTTTAGACAGATTCAATGATATGAATAAGTGAAGAACGAATAGTAAATACACAAACAAAACAAACAAGTACTTTACCAAACAACAAACAATGCAGAAATGAATGAGCAAAAAACTTATTAATTATAAATAATTGATTCTTACCGACTGGACCATAAAGATTAGCAATCATCCCATCTGGAGTAACTATCGATTGAAATTTTATGGCATGGACAGGCTTGTGACCATTGTACATCACTCGTTGGTTTTCTCCAGGACGACAAATCGCTCGTACGGTGCCATCGATGAACCCCCAACAGTTGTCTAAAGCACCGCCTTTTCGGTGGACTTCAGCAGCATATCTCTCTAGATTTAGAGGCTGTAGCCAAGGCTGATTAAGGTCAGTTAGTAGATGTCTGAATGTCCCAACGATGTGGTCAGTGACTTCTCCCAAAATCAAACTCATTTCTGGCACTGAACGACCAAATCTTGGTATCAAGTCGCTGAGACGACATGGGTATGAAAACCTTCGTAATAGCAACAAAAGAGCCTCTAAACCCGAGGACACAGTACCATTTACACAAGTAAACGTTTCAGGAATCCTTAAAGCATCCTGAAGTAGATCAAGCTCAGACTTTTCGAAGCGAAACTCGGCTTTGAACTCAGCTTGAGGGATTTCATCGATGTGCTTTTCAATCTTGTCGTACGACCAGTACGAAAATGACGGATTTCTTCTAGTTAAAATATCGTATATTGGCAGAAATTCCTCTTCGTCGATGTCATCATCAATGTATAGGATTGCTGCACTTGATAGACGGCTACGTTTAGAGAATATTTTCAAAAAGCAAGTAAAAGAAAAAAACTTCGTTGTAGTTGACAATCTAAAGTTACAATTACGCCAGCACGAAAACGACAACAAAAACACTCGTACCAGTCTACGCGCGGTAAGACCTCGTCATCGTCTTCGTCTTCGTTCTCAAATCTAAAGCTCTCTAGTATCTCTTTACTGAGCTTTTTCTATCCCAAATATTTGGTATGTGCTTTATAGTGCCTATCACCTCTAGAACAATAAAAAATTGGAGCAATGTGGAGACTGCAGTAACACGAATTTTGTTGTTTGAATTGAATTTGGAGCAAACGGGAATATTTTATCGGTTTTTAAAGTGCCTATCACCCCTCAGAGTGGACCAATTTAGTAAAATTGTAGACATCAAGAGCTTTCAAATGATATAAATAATAAGTGATTTGGATAAAAGCACGCCGAGATATTTAAGGTTTAAAAGCTGTATTTTGGGTTTCCTGTGTTACATTGACAGATGCAAAACTAGGTCGAGTGATGTCATACTGTACCTGGGCACATGCGCAGTGGTTTACATATCTCTCATCACATTATACTTGTCATTCAACAATATAAAATTGAAATCGACATCCAAAGAACATAAGTTATTTGATAGGTTCTTATTGTGTTGGAAATTGTTGGCCAATGAAAACAGAAATCAAAATCCCCGTTTGAGAAATTACTAAGGGACAACAGGCGGCTTCAACATTGCAAATGTCCACAAGAACATCTAATGAAGAGAATATCAGCGAACCTCATAACAACGAACTTTATCGGTTCAACTTGTCACTATATACATTAATTTATTTTAAATTTTAGTTTCGCAGACTGTATTTTTAATGTTTTTTCTTTAATTGTGATGTTGTATTGTTTTCATTTGATTTATTCAGTCGTCAAATGAAAATTCCTAAGTCGTACGTTGTTTGTTGACAAAATTACGCTCGGCATTAAATCGCGCGTGAACTTATTGAGTGTTTCTGGTGGAGTTTTTGATTGTACCTCATCTGCAAAATATCTAATCATATAGGTCTTTCTAGTTTATTTCTTTGTCTGAACTTTGGGGAAATCAAGTGCGGAATAAATCAAAAGTAATCTGCAAAAGTTGTCAACAGCAATATTAAAGCGACACATACATAAAATTCGCTACTAAAGTTAGAAATTGGAGTTTGTGTAAGCTAAATAACAAAAGTTAATTTGCAAGTCGTTGTCTCTTTGCTTCTTTTCTTTGTAAACTTTCAACCATTTCAGGATCGGCTAGAAGTTCGGTTTTTTTGATACAAACAAACAGCTTCTGATAGCACGTCGAATTCGGGATTGGCTTCATTTTGGTTATCTTCATCGAAGTCCTCGTAGTCCAATAGAAAACTGATTAAACCAGGAACATAAATTACCATAAATATACTCTGAATCATCAGAAAAACTTGATTCTCATGAAGTTCTTGACGTCGTAAATAACAAATTGACAACAATAACACTGATCGTTCGACTGCTAGCGTGACCGTACCTGGCATCTATCAAATACAATCGAAGTTTTGACAGTTCCGTGTGGTACAGTATGACATCACTCGACCCAGATCCCCATTCCCGGCAAGGGCGAGGTCACCTCAAACTTTAAAAATCGATAAAATATTCGCGTTTGCTCCAAATTCAATTCTAACAACGAAAATCGTTTTCCTGCAGTCTCAAGATTACTCCAATTTTTTATTGTTCTAGGGGTGATAGGCACTTTAAAGTTTGAAGTGACCTCGCCCTTGCCGGAAATGGGGGATCTGGGTCGAGTTAACCCCGAGCTTATAAAAAGGTCTGCAAAGCATGCACATTTTGAAGGTTTTGGCGTTTTTGCTCACGACTCTAAACTTTTTTCCTTGAGCTCAACACTGAAATCCACTTTTAAACATAGTTAACCAGATAATGTTTCATTCTTTTTTTATACTAACACTTATTAATATAAATTTTTCCACCGAAAACAAGGCTATTTTTTCAAGAAACTTTTAAGTTTGAAAATGTAAAGTAATATACAGCTCGTGATTCAATACCTTTTCTCGTTTATTCCCAACAATCCCGCGCGTGTTTCTAACAGAAAATCATCTTCTAATGCTTGATTACAAAGTCTACAAAATTCAAATAAAGTATTTACAAAAAATATCCTAAATAAGCAAAATAACATCTTTGTTTTGTCAAGAAATACTTCAGTGAGAGTTTGAGGCTGAAGATTTTTCTGTCTCAAACCGCGACTTCTTGTCTCGAATGTTAATCAAGTAATAGATCAAATAGGAGTGCGAGTGTTTCATCACGGGATCCAAATACCGAGAAGGTGATGAAAGCACGAGGCCGTAGGCCTTGATGAAACACGAAGCACGAGTTTTTGATCTAACTTCTCAAACGAATTGCTTTATTAAATATGAATTGCTTGATTATAACTAATTTGTTTGCTTAGTTTGTCAAAAAAATCACAGTTAGCTCAGTGGTTATATACTTGGATTCGCATGCGAGATGTTTCGGGTTCGAGCCCCGGGTCAGGGTCATAGATGCTATGTTTCATATAGATAATATAAAAATTAGGTAAACCTAATAGCGGAGCTCCGATTTAATGAAATGAATTATTCATTCAACCATTCAACCATCTATTCATTCATTTATTCATTCACTGCCAATTATAAAAATTGTTGGTCAATCAAATTATCAATCAAAAATGACTATATATATAAAAAGCAAACAAATGGATGAGTTAATGTAATGAATAAATCCATTTCATTAATCATGAACAGAAATTAACATAGTAAAAAAATTTTCTTTCTGTTTTTCTTTTCATGATCAAATAATCCATTCAAATATTCAAATCTTTATGGATGCGACAACATTTAATTATACGCAAGAAATATGCACAAAAAGGTGAAAAATATCCGACCGTATTTTGTTGGTAACAGTCAACCGACTTCCTTTATGTTGTTATCATAGTAAAAATCGCACTTGTCAATTACCATTGATTATCCAATGAGAAGTTAGAAAAACACTAACATGGCTTCTTTGAGTTGTAAACAAATCCCCGCGCGATTCGCTCGCTTTATTACGATTTTTTAGGTTTGAAAAATGTTATAAAAATCGACGAAAACTTCACTTTTCTGGTGAAATGTGTAATAATTAACTTATTAGTAATCTAGCTATCTAATACGGCTGTGCATTTTTAATTATCAAATGTCAAACTACTTAACTCGTTTAAAAAATAGCTGAGTACACTGACGAATACATCAAAGAATTACAAAAATCAAACTAAAAACAACAACAAATAACACACAAAGATTTCAGCGATGGAGAAATATATTACAAAAAGAAGTAAATAGTTTGCAGGAATTATTGCAAACTGCTTATATGTTGGTGGTAAAAAAAATTAATTAAAGGAAGATCGACAAAAAATGTAAACATACCGGCGCCACGTTTCTTGTCCTATTCTGTCATTTTTCCACTGAAATTTTCGTCCTCAGTTCTGTTTACAATAAGCTTGTCATTTTTTTTAGAATTTTAAAAGTAAAAAAATTTTCACCGCTTCTAAAAAGTTTACACAGTTCAATGGCCGTTGTAGTATGGCTAGCTCGATCACACATTGTGCTAAATTTGCATTTCCATCCACTCCTTGTACTGGCAGTTCTACTTTGTTGACATACATCGTGTATGAAAAGATATTTTTCGTTGTGAATAGTTTATCAATCTGCATTGATCCTAAAGCACTCCGTGTTTATGAATTGACCGTAAAAATTGATGAATGAACAGATTGAAGTCATCTTCGTGATCGCTTGTTCATTTTGCTTTTCACCTTTTTTGAATAGCTGCAAATGCACGTTTTTTTATGAACTTTTGGTCGCCGTCGATTTTCCTTTTAAGAGTAGATTACTCGATGAGTAATGGTTGAAAAACGAAGAATCCACGAACCCGAAGAATACAGCCGTGTTTACCAGCATCTTGCAAACTCGCCAAATAAACTCTTCCAGAAAATATAACTTGTAAAATCTCCATCTTTGAATGACTTTTAAGCACTAAAGAAACTTTTAACAGCTCTACATGACTTCACATTAATTTTGACTAGTTAAAACCATTGGTACAGGACTTGTCAGCATAAATATTTTGAAGCTTTTTTCGTTGAATCGTTAGTTCATTTTCTTTTTGCAAATTCGGCGTACGTGTCTTTGTTTCTCTTTATCAGTCAAAACTCTTTTAGCCGGCAGCTTAGCTTGACTATTTTCTTGTTTTTATGTCCATTTTAGAAATACATTTGTAGAAAGTTTCAGTCAGTAAACTGTAAAAAATTGATTGTGAATTTTGATGTGTGGAGAATTTTGTCAAAGTTTTGGCGCTCACTAAAAATGGTCAGCGACCTCGCGCTTATGGGCACGGACGCCGGAATATGTACGTATGTATGTATGTACGTATTACGGACGCGCGGGCTTCCTGTGTCTGTCGACGAAAACTCAGCTCGATGGTTTACCATATTTTCTTAATTATGGTGCTCCGCTTGCGCGGGCCTTCGGCCCGCGCGGAGCTCCGCTACAAAAAATCGATAACAAAACATTTATTCTAGAGAAATAGATATAATTAACGAAAGAATTGAAAGAAAAAGAAAAAAAAGTTGAATAGAATAAATGTGAATTTTTTTAATATATGCAAAGAAGATCCAAGGTCCTAGGGCTTGGATCAAATATCCAAATCCTAGGACGTTGGATCTAAGTTGCATGACGATGTTGGATCGCGGTATCCAAACTTTGCACGTGACTCAAATATGCAGATGCTACTGGTTAAAAAAGCTATGAATTATTGATGAGTTTGAGAAATCAAAATTCAAAGAATGAAATCGATAATGATCTTTTGGTGAGTACGCTTGAGGTGTTGTGACTGTAAAAACGGAACGTTATTGGTCAGATTGACCAAGGAGGAAATAGACGAATTTTGTGCTCGCGTAGAAGATAAGAAAGAAGAGCTCTTCAAATTTGGAAAAGAAAAACAGTTTTGGATATATTAACATGTTTGCAAGTCGTCTTTCTACTTAGAATAAAGTTTTAGCTGGATTGGTAAAAGACTAAAAAATCCTGGTTTCTTAAAATAGCACTAGCGGGGTTCCTGATGGGGTCAGGGGATAGGTTCTCTTAGCGCATTTTCTCTTGGTTTGGATTGTACGTTGAAATAACCTTAAAATTACAGATGACAAAAGTATAAATGTCACCCCCACCGGTTTATGTTTTTTAGGGGAGCTCCGCGCGGGCTTTGGAGCCCCATAATTAAGAAAATATGGTATACCAAGCAGATGGGCATTTGGTAATGCGCATGCGGCAGCCTTTGTTCTAATTTGCCTAATTTTGGCGCCATTTTGGATTTTATTCCAACGTAACAACAAAGTTGTGATTTCACGAGACGATCACAGAAAAAGTATTTGTCATCATGATAAGATACAGACATGAGGTTAAACTATACCGATTGGAATTCATGTGTGGGTATTCACAACTTCACTACTCGCTTATTTTAAAAAAGAACGGTCTCCAAAGATTGCTAAATTTTTACAAATACGTGAAAATGCACATCAACATGTGTGTCTCTGCTGAAAAATCCCTTCGTTTACCGAAGAAAAAACATACCCAGGTGAGTTATCAAATAATAAGTTGCTCTTTTGTGTGGTAATTCTGATTTTACGGATTGTTGATGTTGTAGATTTGACACTTGTTTAGTCGTGAGATTGCCGATGTATCTGCTTTGATTCGTGGTATCAATATGCACAATGATTTGTGTTTTTCAATCTTCTAAATTGAATAAAATACTACATTCATGAAAGGTGTACTATATATCATTGGCATAAAATGTTTTACAATACATTTGACATAAAAATTAAATTGATAAATCACAAACACTGTCCATTCATTATAATCTATCTAGACAAGAACGTCTGTCAAATGGCTCGCTGTTGTCATTTTCAGTTCGCTTAGTGAAATTCATTTGCACTTTAATTGAAGTTGCTGAATTTTATCCTTTCCATCGAAACCACAGATCAAAAGAACGATAAATAAGCTTTTGTTCAAGATGAAAAATCAATTGGGGGGTATCCAAAAATAAAAAGTTATTTATATTTTTCCATGAAGCAAAGCGATCGATTCGCGAATAATTTGAACACACAAAGTTGTTCTGTCTCTGCTAAAGTATGACACAAAAATGATGCATCGATTAAACAAAACATTTACACGATCAATTTACATTGTATAACCAACCTTATCGAGTGAAGAAAGTCATAAAAGCATTGTTGATACTCCACGAACCATTACTTGCAAAATCAAAGCAGAATGTAAATGTCGAAAGAGACCAAAAGTGCCTTGCGCAAAATCCGTTATATCTAAAAGAAGATGAATTTATAAGAGAAAATCCTTTTGATATCTAAAAAATAGAGTACATAATGATTATGTCTATGATTATTTTAGCTTGGGGGGCGACTATGAATAAAGAATAAAACCCTAGCAAAGTCGGTCAAAATATCAAATACATCGGCAATTTCACGACTAAACAAGTGTCAAATCTACAACATCAACAATCCGTAAAATCAGAATTACCACACAAAAGAGCAACTTATTATTTGATAACTCACCTGGGTATGTTTTTTCTTCGGTAAACGAGGTGGTTTCTCAGCAGAGACACACATGTTGATGTGCATTTTTGCGTATTTTGAGAAATTTAGCAATCTTTGGAGACCGTTCTTTTTTAAAATAAGCGAGCAGTGAAGTTGTCAATACCCACACAGGATTTCCAATCGGTATAGTTTAACTTCATGTCTGTATCTTATCATGACAACAAATACTTTCTCTGTGATCGTCTCGTGAATTCACAACTTTGTTGTTACGTTCGAATAAAATCCAAAATGGCGCCAAAATTAGGCAAATTTGAACAAAGGCTGACGCATGCGCATTACCAAATGCCCATCTGCTGGTATACCATCAAGCTCATTTGAAATCGACCACAGGAAGCCCGGATTTCAAAAATAGATACAACGTACGTACGTCCGCGTACATTCACGCAAAATTTGTTGACCAGTTTTAGTGGGCACCAAAACAATCTGTTTTTTTTTTGCAGAAACAGTTGTAAATGTAAAAATAAGTTGAATACCGTGGAATGGTAGTAGTGGTAGCTGGACAAAGAGCATAAAAATTGTAAAGGGAAGCTGACAAAAGAAAGACTGCGGCGTGACGCTGTTTCAAACCATTCAAATGTGCAGACATGCAGAGCTGTTAAAATTTTATTTGATTCTTCATAAATAGTCATTCAAAGTCAGAGATTTTACAATTTGTTTTTTGGAAGAGTTTATTTGACAAGCTGTCAGATGGTAAAAAGGGACGTATTCTTCGTGGATCCTTGATGGCGTTTCTCAATCATTACTTATCGACTAATGTACTTTTAAAAGTAAAATCCACGGCGACTAAAAGTTTATAAAAACAAAAACAAAACAAATATGCGCAGCATTTGTAGCAATGCACGATAGGTAAAATTTCACTTTGTTCATTCATCAAATTTTACGGGCAATTCATAACACGGAGAGCTTTATTTGGGATCAATGTAGATTTTTCATCAACTATTTACAAAAAAAAAAACGTTTCATACAAGATGCTTGTCAACAAAGTGCGACTGCCAGTTCAGGGAGTGGATGGAAATGCAAATTTAGCACAATGTGTGTACGAGCAACACCAGTTAGCCATCGGCGTTCTGTTGAACTGTGTGAACTTTTTACAGGCGGTGAAAATGTTTTTCACTTTTGAAATTCTAAAAACATGAACAAGCTTATTTAATCAGAACTGAGGACGAAAATTTCAGTGGAAAAGCGACAGTATAGGACAAGAAACGTGCGCCGATCTTACTTTAATTAATTTCTTTTTTAATATATCAACTTTTTGCAATAATCCTGTAAGCTATTTACTTCTTTTTGTAAGATCTCCATCGCTGAGATCATTATGTGTTTTTAAGGTAATTCCGTAGTTTTGCACTGCGCATAGTTCTGCGAATGTTTCAAGTTTTTTGGTTTCAGAACTTTTATCATGTAATCTAGTCAAATTATGTTTGTAAATTACTTTGAATAAAAAATTCGAAGAATTGCGACATTTTCGAGCGAGAAAACGCGATAATTTTGAAACTCGACCCAGTCCTCTCTCGGAAAACATGTTTTTTGACAATAAAATGACGATATTTTTTGCAATATTTCGCAAACTAGCACGGTGACCTATATTTTTTATTTGATAAAATTATTTTTTATAACATAACATCAAATATATCTAAAATTGAGCATAGATCATCGGGCTAACTTTTGAGAAATTTCCAAAATACTTTCCACTTAGGACTTTTTCGAATGAATTAGCAGCTCGTGCGCACGTTGCTATTTCGTCAATTTCTTCAAGATCACATATTTTTTATATATCTGTTCATATTTTTTTAATAAAATAAAGTGCAGATATTTGAACAAAACACGAATTTTGCTCTTAAAAGACAAATTACTGTGTTTTTGTTCCGTTTATCTTTGATATTTGAGCTTTTTTCTTTACGTTCTCAAGTCACTAAAATGCATGAACTTTGACGTCATATTGCACAAACAAAGAAGTCGGTGACCCCCCTTTTTTATTGTATTTTCTGAAAGCGTTTCTCAAAATTCTTTTTTTGAACGAGTATAAAAAAATTTCATCGGGCAGTTTTATTTCTACGGAATTATCTTAACATTTGATTCAGTTGTAATTCTTTCATTTGTTATTGAATTGCAATGAAACACTTATATTCGTCATTGTACTCATTTGCAAGTTGAAATTTCAAAAGTTCATATTCAAATAAAAGTTCATACGTACTAGCTATTTTTTAAACGAGTTACGCAGTATTCACATCATTAAAATTGATAATTAAAAATGCACAGCCGTATTAAATAGCTAGATTACCATGCAATAACTTATTCATTACAAATTTCACCAGTAAAGTGAAATTTTGGTCAATGTTTTCAAACGTAAAAGAGCGTAAAGCGAGAACCACGCAGGGATTTGTTTACAACTCAAAGAGGCCATGTTAGTGCTTTTCTAACTTCTCATTGGATAATCAATTTTAATTGGCAAGTGCAATTTTACCATGCATAACAGCATAAAGGAAGCCAGTTGACTGTTACTAACAAAATACGATCGGATATTTTTCGCATTTTTGTGCATATTTCTTGCGTATAATAAAATGTTCTCGCATCCATAAAGATTTGAATAGTTCAATTGATTATATAATTAATTGATCATGAGAATAAAATAACATAGAAAAAAATATTAATAGAATAATTAAGTAAATAAATTAAAGAAAGAGAGAAAATTCTCTCTCACTTCTCATTGCTTTTTTTTGCTCATTATTTTTTCTCATTGCTTTTTTTCATCATTATTTGGATGCATTCATTCATTCATTCATTAATTCATTTATTTGTTTGCTTTTTTATCTATAGCCATTTTTGATTTATTGATCAACAATTTTGATAATTGGTAGAGAGTGAACAAATGACTGAATGAATGATTAAATGAATAATTCATTTCATTAAATCGAAGCTCCGCTATTAGGTTTACCTAATTTTATTTATAAAATAACTATTATATAACGCGTGCTCTGATTGGCTAAAACGCCCAAAAAACCATGTTTCTATAAGAGCATAGAAACACGGCTTTGAAGGGTGTCGTCCTTACAAACGATGAGGCCGTATTAAAAAGTTGTAAATATAATTTAAATCCCAAAACTGACACACTTCATTTCTTTAACACTTTAATATCGAGCTACAAGAATCAGTAAATCCTTGACAGAAACGCAATAAAGACCAATACAATCTGAAAGAAACAAAAAAGAAAATGTCCAATGTGAAAATCCACATTTGTAGGCAAAACTAAGTCCTCTCGCAACGGAAAAAACATGCAAAAGATAAAAACTTTATGCAAAAACATAAGCAGTTAGCACTTGAACGCATTAGCAAGGTATCGTATATTGTTTTTGTACGAAAATGAAAAATGGTAATGAAAAATTAAAACACAAATTTACGGGGAAAATCCTCTACTTACCGACAAATAGTGTAAAGCCGGCCTAATTCAAACAACCTCGATCAGTGCAGCGATGTCCTCTCAAGTCAGTCTTAATACCAAAACGACGACAAACCATTACTCAGAGCATCCAAAGTCCCACAAAGTCATGCTACAGCAGCCACTTCAGTAGCTAAGTAAATAGGCAGTATTTTTTTTCGACTTGTAAGAATCATCACATTCGCTTAGTAAAGTTCTGCAAAGCATGCACATTTTGAAAGCTGAAGCGTTTTTGTTGCTCGACTCTAGAGTATTTTCCTTGAGCTGAACGCTGAAATCGACTTTGAAGTACACGTTAACCAGATTATCTTTCATTATTTTCTTTAAATTAACACTTTGAGACGAATAAATGTCGATTTTTCCATCGAAAACAAGGCTTTTTTTTCCAACAAACTCGTAAGTTGAAAATGTAAGGTGCTTTTTGATTGGTCAATTTTTGCATTTGGCGACGTAGGGAGAATTTATTGTTTGATCAGACGTATTAAATTCAATTTTACATATTTTTTGGTTATTACCTGTTGTTGTTATTTTATAAAAGCATTAGAAGATGATTTCCGTGTTTCTATACTCTGTTAGAAACACTTGGGATTGTTTGGAGAACACTCGAAAAGGTTTTGAATCACTCGCTTTCAGCTCGTGATTCAATACCTTTTCTCGTTTTCTCCCAACAATCCCGCGTGTTTCTAACAGAGTATAGAAACACGGAAATCATCTTCTAATGCTTAAATTAAATCTTTTGTTTTAAATCTTACAGGTATTTACTGGAATGGACATAACTGGTATGACGAGCGACATATTTAGTCTCGCTTCGTAAGTACATTTTTGGATATATTATGAAATATATATACTAAGCAAATAATGGCATCGCAGCTCGTGGAAATTGAAATTTGTGAAACAAGAGATTCATTAAATATTAATTTTACAAAAGTTTATGTTACTGGTAATGCATTCATGACTCACAGAAATGTCTAGCATTCAATTAAAGTCCCTCAAAGTGCACTTGTAGTTTCTCCCATATACGCTTGTAGATCATTAGTTTGATTTTGTTTTGCCACGGCGGATTTTGAAGAGTTTTGTTGATTGGTTGAAAGTAATGTCCAATGAATAAAAAATGTTCATACACGATATGCATAATAGCCTGGTTGAGATGGGACTGGTAACGAGGGACATCGAAACGATGCTGGTCAGCCGTCGATGCGTTTGTTTTTTCCTTCTGAGTAATGTAGCATTGCAAACATGGATCTTCTTGAAGAAGATATTCCGAGTGCATCTTTAAATGGACGGCTACCAGCTCAGTTAAAAGTGGAAGAACTTCGTTTTTGATTGAATAATGTGGAGATAGTTCCAAAGGACTGAAAAACAAAGCTCAATTTGTCAAATGGTAAGTTCGATAATGGAAGCTCAACTGTGACTCAAAAAGTTTCCAATCGCTCTTGTTTGCTCTTTTATTAAAGCATAAAAATTAAGTTTAAAAAGATCAGCACATCAGAATTAAATTAGTAAAACTTTAGTTTATGTTATTACGGTGTTTTCAACCAAAAACGTTTCAATATACATTTTTTTACTTTGGTCTGTAAATTCTTGGCATTTATATTTCAAGAAACTAATGCTTAATCTCTATCAACACTCTTTACATGGTGGAAAAATACATTAGAGAGTTTAAGCAGCGCGACGCTAACGCCGACGGCGACTCCGCAAAACGGAGTAGAATAAAGTGCACGCGCAGAATGGCGTGTACTTAAAATCAGTTAAGCAGATCCGTAACGCCAGATTTAAGACGTGAAATGTTAGTTTTTCATTTTTGAAAGAAAAAATGCGTTTACAATCCTTTCTACGTATATATTTTCACTTAAATCAGTTAGAATTCATCTATTGATCAGTCACTGGGAAGAAGTAATCAGACGATGAAGAGTAGTGAGAAAGTACCGAGTGACACCAAAAACAAATGCGAAAAAACATCGTAAAATCGCAAAAATAACTTTCTTGCTGATTTTCGTCGCTTGTAAGAATCTAAATAACGTTTCCTATGTCAATAAGTCTACTAGCTTGCAGTTTTTTATAAAAAGAATGCCAAAAACAACAAAATTTACTCGCGTTGTAATCCTACGCCAAAATTGCTTTTCTCGCGTTGCGACGAGCCGTCACGTCCGACTTGAGCATGCGCACTACACTTTATGGGTTTACCCAGCAGTTTCTTGCTCTATCTCCCGTCGCCGTCGGCGTTAGCGTCGCGCTGCTTTAACTCTCTATTAGCAGTGGCAAAGATAAGAACATAGTCGATCCTGACCCAAGTATGAAAATGTCTTGAACAGACTTTATATTTCTCCTTGAGGTCAAAGTGTTTTCCCGTGTCTCGTCGAATTGCTACAATCCATTTTTAACTCGTGGAAATTTGCGAAGCAAATTCCACGAGTTTTTCGAGTCGTTTATGGGTTTGAGATCGGTAAGTACTTCATGTATTCCTTGATTATAAAAATATGCATATAAACAAATCTACAAAAGGAAATATTTAAAAAGGAGAAAACCAATAATATCATGCATAAATAAAGTAAATAAATAAAGTACAAAAAATGAATGACTTCTTGACAAAAACTCCGAATAGCACTATGGCATATATATGAGGACACTATAATGAAGGACTATATGAAGTACTTACCAAAATTCAGCATTCGATATATACCGTAAACTTCCGGTAACTGTACAGGCAGCCCAAACTTACCATCTGTCAATATTTATAAAAATCATTTGAGTGTGTTAAAATTGAAATGAATTAATAATACAATAGACTTCTTTAATGAAATTGAAGTGTATTCTTTATTTTTTTAAAGCTTAAAACACTGAAATGATTTTTATTGATACTGACAGATAATGAGCTTGGGCTGCCTGAGGTAACTCGTGACGCTCAAATAACGGAAGTGAACACGCCAGGGTCAAATGAACTGTTTTATTCGTTGAACATTACTTTCTGCTTTCTTTCTTCTTTACCATTCCGTTAAATTGATACAATGATCATCGAAATAATCGAAATAAGTGTGCTTGAATTAGACTGAGCGCGTTTTTTGGAATATTATGGCGAAGTTTAGCGATGTTCTTTACTTTATCGTTCTGTCGGGAAAAAAACGAGCTAGTTCACTCTTGCGGTGAGCAATCTTCAAATTGAATCGAACACCAATTAAGCATGGCTCTAATTGAAAGAAGCATAACAAACGCAAAAGGAAAAAGAAGATAAACAAATTTTCAGCAATGGTTTGGATTCTTTGGACGTCTAATTCCAAGGTACATTTGCGATGTAAATGATTTGACAAATTTCATTGTAAAACCAAAACGCAACAACTGTCTATGAACTGTCTTTATTCATCGACAATTAATTTGTAAACGGAAATGTGTGCAATAAAATTTGACTTCTTTCGAAAAAAGAAAAATAAACTCTTGGATATGTTTGATCTTAATGCAGGGAACTATATATTTTTTTGTTTTCGAACGATTTTGCGAGGTCGATCACTCGATCGGTGGCTTGCGTGCTGGCGACATTGATGTGTTTAGATGTTTAGACGACCTTACTTCAATTCCGTTTCTACAGTCAATAAATTCTTCGTTAACTACAAAGAATAAAGATTGATTTGAGTTTTTTTATTGATAACAAGTCTTCAAAATTATCGATTTTGAAAAGCCAGAAAACTTACAATAATTCGACTCAAATGTTGAAGAACCGCAGGAAACCCAATTAAAGCAACAGAGGAAGACCAATCAACAAATCTCCTCAAAATCTGCGCGCATCTGTCGCGGCAAACATCATTTTACGCTTCAGCAATAGGGCTGCAATCTGTAACACACCAAGAGATAAACAAATGATCCACTACAAGCGTACATGGGAGTAATTACATGCTCTCTTTGAGCGAATTTAACGTTAGACTATGCTGACATTGCTGTGCGACATTCAACTTGTGCAAAATCAATATAACAGATATCACACTTTACCAGTATTATTTTACAATGATCTCATGAATCCCTTGTTTTCAAAAAATTCAATTTCCACGAGTTGCGTTGCCATTGGCAGCTTGATTTCCTCAATTCTTCAAATTTGGGAAATTGCAGAACGAAATATTTTTTCAAGATGCACTTGGATGTCCTTTGAATGTACACCGCGGCACACAGCAATGCGAAGGCATTTTCAGGATTAAAAAATGTCAATTTTACCAGTAAACACAATGACGAGCATGGCTGACTGGCCTTGTTTTGATGTCTCTCGTCACCAGTCTCAACTCAACCAGGATATTTTGCATAGCGTGTATAAGACAACTGCTGCGTTTTGTTTTTACAAAAACATGGCCTAGTCTTGGCATGTTGACTTTAATAAGGGTCCATCGGCTTCCCGAGCTTATCGGAAGTACCACACTTTAAACGAACTACATGTGGATTAGTTTTACAAAATGAGTCGAAGATTTAAGCTGCTCGGTGTCAAAGTTCACAACAATCTCAAATGGAACTCATGTAAACTAGACGCATATCTGGGTGAACTCGGGCTTCTATTTGACCTATGTAGTTTATCTACTAAAACTAAAAAAATGAAATAAAATGTTAAAATTGTGCTTGTCAGATGATTAAATTGCGCTTTTGATAATAAAGGAATTTTCTCTTTTGATGTTTATTGCTTTTCGAAACAATTATTTCGAGTATCCCATTTTCTGTTTCAAAAAATACTCTCTTGATTTCAATAATCAAATAAATTCTAAAAAAATGTGTTCATGTATGAAGTGACTGTAACGATACTGAGTTTTGTGTATACAATATATACCAGCTTTACCAATTATTGTTATTATTATTATTATTATTATTATTATTATTATTATTATTATTATTATTATTATTATTATTATTTTATTATTATTATTATTATTATTATTATTATTATTATTATTATTATTATTATTATTATTATTATTATTATTATTATTATTGACATCGAGCGTTGTGAGGTCAGCCGCACAACGTACGTGTCTACAGTTTTATTTCTAAAAAATTACTTGAATCGACGTTGATTTGTTTTTAACTTGTGTAACTATTTTTGTTTTGTCATCGTAAATCATGATTCGTCCAAGTTTTATTGCTATGTTGCTGTTTTTAGTGGTTTGCTCTTACTGTGGCAAAGAGTTCATCTCTCTTGGTCGCCATTCATGGCGATGTAAACAGCGAATTCGACCAGAGATGGACCGTCATGCGGAATCAACAACTACCTCAGTGCCAGTGTTAAATTCACCAGTCACAGCTACTACTTCTACAAATGTTAAATGTTCCTGCGGTAAAATATGTAAAGGAAAACGGGGCCTTAAAATGCATCAGCGAAGTTGCAGAATTGTTAACGGTCTAAATGATGAGCTTGTTGCTGATTTGCAAGATCAGTTTATTGATAATTCTTCAGATATTATTCTCGATGACTTAGAGAACTCTGAGATATCTACTGATGAATCATTTCCAACGTTAAAACAAGGAATAAATCTACCAAGAAATGATTCAGAATGGTCAA
This sequence comes from Diadumene lineata, assembly GCA_918843875.1. NCBI lineage: Eukaryota > Metazoa > Cnidaria > Anthozoa > Actiniaria > Diadumenidae > Diadumene > Diadumene lineata. The sequence continues at coordinate 16,523,329 of OU974070.1, read as the reverse complement.
CTGCCAACGATTATTTTAAAATTGCTCTTCAGTCATTTACACCAATCACATCTCAAGATATAAACATAAGCATACGCCAACTAAATGAAACCATATATAACTATTTCTTTGAAACTTTTGGTAACAACAAAAGATCTTCGAATAAACATTTCGTGGAAAAATACAAAAATCAAAATACAAAGGATTTAAAGAAACTGTTAAAAAGACTGAAAAATTCAAACGGCAATCTCGATGAAATTAAATATGTGGCACATATATTGCGTGACAAAATTCGTAATGGATGTGACTCAAATCACGAAAAAGAATTTGATCATGATCGCTTCATAAACAGAAATTTCTGGGGTTATGTGAAAAACATTTTCAACAAAAAAGTCAATGAGCTTCCATCTTTTGATATGTCAGTCTGTAAAACGTACTTCAGAAAGGTTCTTACTTCAGTCAACCCAAATAGACTTTTTGTGATTCCTACCTGGATTCCTAGCTTGTCTACACCAGATATTCCTTTTAATCTTGATCCCCCAACGTATGAACAAGTTACTTCAGTAATACGCAAAATGAAAACTTCTGGCTCTCCTTGTCCACTGGATCAAATATCTGTAATCTCTTTTAAACGATGTCCCATATTACGAACATATCTTACCGAAATAATACGTGAAGTTTGGTTATCGGGTTCGGTCCCAACTGAATGGAAAAAAGCCTGCACCATCTTAATACATAAGAAAGGGAGCACAGATGATCCTTCTAATTTTCGCCCTATCACACTGGAAACCATCCCACTAAAAGTTTTAACATCTTGTCTTCGAAATGTCATGTTTTCTTTCCTTGCAAAGAACAACTTAATTGAACATAACATACAAAAAGGTTTCACTCCTAATCTTTCTGGAACTATAGAACATACTGCTCATATGGCTAATATTATCAACAAAGCTAGAACTAAACAGCATTCCCTTATCATTACTCTTCTGGACCTTAAAAATGCTTTTGGTGAAGTTCACCATAATCTTATACAGACCGTTCTCGACTATCATCACATACCAGATCACATCAAAGATATCATAAACAGCTTATATACTGATTTCAAGACATCCATCATCACATCCCATTTCTCCACTCCTTTCGTCCCTGTTGGTCGTGGCGTTCTACAAGGTGATTGTCTTAGTCCTCTTCTTTTTAATATGTGCTTCAATACTTTCATTCAACACATCAATGCTCCAAAATATCGTCAATTTGGTTTTTCAATAAAATCTATTAACCCCACACACTGGTTCCAGTTTGCTGATGACGCAGCAGTCGTAAGTGGTCAAGAATCAGAAAACCAACATCTTCTAAACCGCTTTTCTCTTTGGTGTCAATGGTCAAACATGATTATCAGAGTTGATAAATGCAGTACGTTTGGCATCAAGAAATCCTCCACTAAATCCATCCAGTTCCTCCCCAAACTAATTATCAACAATGACCTTGTCCCCACAGTCAAGATTGGAGAGAGTTTCAAATATCTTGGGCGATATTTTGACTTTGATATGTCTAACATGGCACATAAATCAGATCTACTCAACATAATAAATGACTTGATGACAGAAATTGATGCTAAAGAACTTCACCCTAAAAATAAACTACTGCTCTACTCCAGATACGTTCTTTCTAAAGTATCTTGGCATTTTATGGTTGCAGATTTATCAAAAACATGGGTTACTGAGAATATTGATAATATTGTTATAGGATACATCCGCAAATGGCTAGAAATTCCAGTTTCTGGAACTCTTAGCAATATTTTTCTTCCCATCAATAAATTCGGGTTAAACATAAATCCTCCGTCTGTCAAGTTCACCCAATGCCAAGTTATTTTAAGAAAAGTACTCAAAGCCTCCCCTAACGAAGACATCAAACAACTCTGGGAATCAACCGCAAGTCACACCAACATCCAATATGACAGATACAATCAACAAAAGAAATCATCAAAGAATTTCATGAAGGTCAAGAAATCAAACTATGTAATCAACTGTCTTCCCAAGGTCTATTTTTCAGAGCTGTATTGAATAACTCCCTTCCTCAGTTTAATAAAGTCTGGTCACTAGCACAATGTAAACTACCAAAAAACATTTACAACTTTACCATCCGTTACATAAATAACACTCTTCCCACACGTAAAAATTTGGTTAAATGGGGCATCTCTTCATCTTCAGATTGTTCTCTGTGCTTACAACCAGAATCAATTCTTCATGTTGTTGCTGGTTGTAGTTCCTACCTAAATCAGGGTCGGTATACTTGGAGACATAATTCTGTCTTGCAGTTTATCGCAAACTCTTTGTCAGCAATCAAAGACATCACCCTGTATGTTGACCTGCCTTCTTTCAATTCCCCTTCAATTATCACTGGAGATAGTCAACGACCAGACCTCTTGATAACCACTTCAGACAAACATCTATATATACTCGAACTGACCGTTGGACACGAAACTAACTTAGAGAAAAACTTATTGAGAAAACAAACTAAGTACAAAGAACTATTTTCTTCTAATAACAATGATTTCAAAAATATTAGCTTCATAAATTTGTCAATCAGCGCTTTAGGAATTTTTTCTAAAGAATCTACAACGTTTCTTGACATGCTGGCTGATCTTGGTTTTGACGATAAGACCTCCAAGTATATCATCAAGAGCATTTCAGCTATTTCGATAAGGTCAACATATTATATATTTTGCTGTAGGAACAAGGATTGGCCAAATCCTGAATTACTTAGCTATTAGTTTTGTTTTTTGTTTTGTTTTGTTTTGTTTTGTTTTTTTTTTTCTTCTTCTTTTTCCTCAAACTATTTTCTTCATATCGATTCAAGTAGCAAATTGTAAACTGCCTAGGTATAGTGAGGTTTACAGTTGTATGTGCAAAAATATGAAATAAAAGTTTACATTATTATTATTATTATTATTATTATTTATAAGTTTGTCTTTTCTTTGAGGCGTGTATATCTATCGCTGTTTCCTATCTTGGGGTTACTGTGTAATGGCAAAATGCTTGACTAAGTGGGAGTGGGACAATTACAAAAAGAACTAAACAATCGCTCGTACAAGCCGGCTTGGCAAAGTAGACTGAATTTAATCGAAAATTATGCCACTTTTACAGCTTTTTCAAAGAAAATTATTTAAAAAAATATCTAAGATGTAAAACGAACGGTTTTCTATTGATAAGAAAGTTAGAAGAAGCAAAACTGAAGAAAATTGAACGATGGAGAACAAGTTGAAAATACACGCGTTTTATATTCACGGTGAACTCTCGGATCTTAACCAAACATTACAACAACTACAAAATGTATATAATTATAATAAATATACTGTAATTAAAAAAAGATTGTAAATCTTAAAAGAGTCAAATAAATTGAAAATAGATTATTTGGAGACGTTGAACTTAATTGTCAACGAAAGAACTATTACAGTTATGATCGTCGTGTTCAACACGATGAGAAATGTGTCAGGGGTGGTGTGGGGAGATTTGTCGCAAAAAAATGCATTTTGTGACCGAAGACGACAACAAACGCAGGCGAATTTTAAACTCGGGCCCTCCTTTGGAAGCCCGAGTAATGAAATACTTGGACAGTCAAGAAGATCTACGGTTTGATGGTGTGAAGGGAATACCTACCCAAAGACGTAGGACTAACCATATATCGTACGAAAATCAGGCAATTAATAGAATACCCCTCACCGATGTGGGATGGTCTACCAGCGTATTTGCTTGATGATTTACAGAGGTTGTGTCTGAGCATAATTGGCGTACCAAGGAACACTTTAGAAACCTTAGCATCGAACAGAAAAGATGACACAAAAAGGAATTTACGAACGTTAGAGACCATATGATTCAAGAACTGTATTGAACCTGAGAATACCAAGATCTAAAAAGCGTCACCGGCAGCATCTTTTTTAGTGAGAGGATCTAAAAGCTATGAATGAGACTGTTCTATACACTTTTATCAATTTTTTCATTTTATCACGTAATACTTATAGTATTTCTTTTCTAAAGATGGTAATAAAGTTTACTTCTATTATTGTTAAATAAATCAATATTAATGTCAACTTTGATTAATAATCGTTCCAAAATTGAAGCCTGTGGACTTCTTGCTAGCTATATAAGATATTTGACTACCTAAACATAAGCAAACAATGTTTCCCCAATAAGGTCATAATTTGTCTCAAGTTTAATTTCCTTTTAGAAGGGGGGTTGGAGAGGGGGGTATGAATCATACTCCAAGGTGTTTATATTCAGAAAACTTTTACAGAAATGATTAATTAATGCATGTTAATCAATCAAAACATGCAAAATTAAAATTGGAAAACTAAATTCAGTAAGTAAATTGTAAAAGTAAAAAAAAGTAAATTCATAATCTTGGTTTCAACTCATACTGGGGTTCGTAAGTACTACCCTATAGTATATATGGGTCACAAGAAACAAAACACCAGTCTATTGACAAAAATAAAAACAATTGAAACCAACTGCGTTGTCTTTTCTCCTAATATTTCAGATCCACAAAGGTAGACTATAAAACCGTATTCGGTTTTATGAAAAGCCTAAGTTCCATTATGGATAAGAACATCGCTAACACTTTGATGACAAAACTGTTCTTTGGAATACTAAACAATTTGAAAGGAACAAACTTGTACCAAAGAGTTAAGGTAAAACTATGATATTTTTATATGTTCCAGTGTGTAGAAAATTTGACAACGTATGATCAGAATAAGCTATGCTATGTCGTTCCGTTGAGCTTTGTGAACTTTTTAGCAGAAGAGAAAGAACTTGTTCACTATAAAAAAAATTAAAGTATGAACAAAATTTTTTTATCAGAATTTAAGACGAAAATTTCAGCAGAAAAAAATGACAGTGATGGACAAAAATCACTTGGATCGTGACGCCGGTTAATTCCCGGAATTCCCGTTTATATGGGAAAATTTCATCATTGCCAAAATTGAAGCTCTCTCTGAAAAGAAAGATACGGTCACAATCTGAAACCAGTTTATGAAAAAAGTCACACTAACGTTCATGAATATATAATTACCTCCCGGAAAAGAAAGGCTCGCTCTGATTGGTGGAACACGAAACCCTTGCTTGAGTGCGCAGAAAAGCAACGAAAGGACAAGTTGTTCTTGAATAAAAATGAGTGATAAAGAGCAATATGGTAGTGACTAGAAATATGAAAAGCCAATGCATATTTTTTCAGACGTGTAAAACTTAAAGCTCAAACCATTACATATTGGTTTCTGTTTTGTCGATCTCTCCGGCAAACATGAACATTGCAAAACGAAACTATTTAGATATTAGCTTTGAGCTATCTTTTAAGAAGAATAGCTGTTAAAACCCAAACAATCAAATGTCCTCCTTCAGCCCCCTGGTTATCAACAGATATGCTATAGCATATTATTAACTAATATTTAGCTAACGTTTATAACCATAGTCAGCAATGAAGCATGTTGTAAATTTCAACTCAGCCACAAAACGGACTAAACATATAAACCGCGAAAAATATGTAATCTGAAAAGATATATAATGAAAATTCAAAGGATGACAAAAGAATTCCAAGTTGAATCAGAATTTCAAATAGCTTCACGTCCTGGCAATATGCTGATAAAACGTTATAAACTTGGGCTCCAAAAATTAATATAACTTGTAGATCGTTAAGTAAGAAAATGTTCGTTTGATCATATAAAAGACAAATTATTTTACCAATAAATCGGGAAAACTGCTCCTAAAATACAGCACATTTTGTGTAAAATAAGTGAAGAATGCACATGTACAAGATACGACTTGCGCATATGACGTCAATGATCTTAAAATGCAACCACTGTGCAAAATCAAGATCGATCAAAAAGCGCGTCATTTCAAAAGCAAAATTCAAGATTAAAAAAGTCCAATGTAGAAATACGTTTTTGTAGAAAGATTTTAGTAAACTGAAAAAATTGTCTGTGGATTCGTGTGTTGAGATTAACAAATTTTGTCAAAGTTTTGCTGCTAAATAATAAATGCAACATGTACGTATGTACGTATGTACGTATGTACGTATGTACGTATGTACGTATGTACGTATGTACGTATGTACGTATGTACGTATGTACGTATGTACGTATGTACGTATGTACGTATGTACGTATGTACGTATGTACGTATGTACGTATGCATGTATGCATGTATGTATGTATGTACATTTTTACACACTGGGACTCCCTCTGCAGAAATTTGTCCCGTTCCAGTCCTCAGGCTTGCGAGGATGGCCAACTTTTTCGGCCACGCATAAAATATTTAAACTAGAGGTTTTCTCGTAGAAAAGTGAAATGCTGCGAGCTGTTTCTACATTGATGAGGCCTGTCTAGTGGGTCTAGCTAGAGCACTGAGGAGAGGGGAGGGGCCCATTACTTTTGTTATTTAACGTTTAGTGAGAATAAGGCAGACAAATAACTTGAGACCGACGTTAACATCTATTAGCAAAAGTAACATTTATTATCAAAATAATAACAAGATTTTAATTGTAATTGTGTTCCTGTGTTCGATTTGGCCGAGAGAGTCTGGGCTTTTTATATTCCGGTGCTTTGGATATCCAGATATTTGTGGACCCGTAGTGCATTCGGATAGCGGCAAATTGTTTTAATACATGCGTTTGGCTGACCACGTTTTGTGATCGTTCCAGCTCTAATCGTAAGCCCTTTTCGACGTTGCTGTCTTCGGTTAAACAAGTATTAGATCTTCACGTTCGTTTAAACAAATAATTTTCACTTGTTTCTTTGAAGAGGTAAAAATATTGCATGTAAATCAATGACGAACTTCGAGTTCGAATGTTAATAATTTCTGTTTCACTTGGATAATATGAAGTTCACCTTTACAATAACCAATATAGTCACTTTGGATACAACATTGCTACTGCTAAGGACTGTTGGTAAATCTGACATAACAGATATATAAAGTTTATGTTAAAATTTGATATTCAATATAATTGTTGCAGTTGAGATTGATTATATTTACAATTACAACCTTGTTAATATTTTGATAATAAATGTTACTGTTGCTAATAGATGTTAACGTCGGTCTCAAGTTATTTGTCTGCCTTACTAAACGTTAAATAACAAAAGTAATGGGCCCCTCTCCTCAGTGCTCTAGCTAGACCCACTAGACAGGCCTCATCAATGTAGAAACAGCTCGCAGCATTTCACTTTTCTACGAGAAAACCTCTAGTTAAAATATTTTATGCGTGGCCGAAAAAGTTGGCCACCCTCGCAAGCCTGAGGACTGGAACGGGACAAATTTCTGCTGAGGGAGTCCCAGTGTGTAAAAATGTAACGATAAACAAAATTTTTGTTTGACTGCCGTGGGAGCCTACAAAATTCTAAAGTTTCATTGTTGTATAATATCTATTTCAGGAAATTGAAATATTAACAATAATTTACCAATTTAAGCTATTATATTGCAAATTTATTGACTAAAACAATAAGATGATAAACGAAATTTATTAAAAGGAAAGCTCAAAATTGGTTTATTTATAGTTAATATTTCAATTGTCTGGGCTACCTATGCTTTCATGGAGCATTCGTAAATTTAGCGAGTCTGTAGTCTGAGTCGAGCTGATTTGTGAAAGACTCGTTCTGTTGTCCGCTCGGAAAGTTCACTTCCCATAAAAAAGGCATTACAAAAACCTTGTCGAATCCACTTACAACAAATAATAATTTGTGCTTTAGCCAAAACTTTCACAGCAATATAGCAAAGAAACAGCTAAGAAAACACTTCCTGAACTGCTTTTTGCAGATGACAAAAAAAAAATAATAATAACACGAACAAAGGGTGTTTTATATCTCGTGCATTCCTACGGAAGCCCGAGTAATAAATGACGTCATGGAACACAAAGTTGCACTCGAGCAAGTAGACGTTGGAATGTAGGAGTTTAAACGAGGTACCGGAAACGGATGCGCAGTAGCCTATATCGTCGAATAACTTTCGTATTTTATCAAAAACCCTTAAGATGTACCTGATTCGCTACATAAATTTCATTAAATTTCACTTTAAAAAAAGCGAGACGTCAAATTTGCTGTGTAAGAAAATTTCCCTATTCTGATCTTAAAAAAGTGATAGCTATATGTTTAATTACTTTTTTAATTTCAGAAATATACAATTACTATTTACAAACCTATTCTAAACAACATTGGTTGGGAAGATAAAGGAAGCAAATCGCAAAGGTATTTGTACAACAGTACAACTGTAGTTTGATGTTGGTGTGTTAAAGATATGATGATGATGATGATGATGATTACATGAAATAATAAGGCCACTATAATGATGATAATAATACAGTCAATAAATAATGTTTCACACATATGCAAGCTTCTTTGAAATTCAACTGTACTTTTGTGTGCTGCCACCACAAATCGGATATTATTACTTGAGCAATTGACATCCAGGGGGTTTTCGGACCCTAAAAGTTCTCTATTCGCTTTGCTCGCATCATCCCGAAGTCACATGCCGTTGAAAATTGTTCGTCACCTGTATGAAAATATGACTAACTATACTTTTGGAAAATATTTTTTTCTTATAAGCCTCGCAAAAAGCTTGATAAGCATTCTAGTCACAACAAGGGGAAGGAACTAAGATCCTAGGAACGAGCTTACTTGAAATCCTTGAATAAAAACATGTGAAAGTGGCTTTAAAAAATAACATATATAATGCGCGCTCTGATTAGCTAGAAGGTGCGAAAAAATCATGTTTCTATCAGAGCATAGAAAACGGTTTGCAAGGGTTTCGTCATTACAAATGAAGATGTACCTGTCGTGTTTGAAATGCTTGTGCCAAAATGCATTATAATGCATTCAATATTTTTTGTACACATAAGTTACATAAGGAATGGATGTTTGTTTGATGATCCTTTTGGAGAGATCGGACTGTGTAGTACGTGGTTGTTACGTCAAAATAGTTTTTCTCTGAGTAGAATTTTAGCCATTCACAGCATTTAACACAACCATGGATCATACTATACATGTTGATATGTTGCATGCCTCCATTTGTGGAGACTTGGATCTATCGAACAAATTGGAAAATATTTGAAATCTAAATTATTACGCGAAAACAAAAAAGAAACAATTGAATTGCCAAAATTACTGTTTCAGAAGTACGCCATTACAAAAAATCATTGTCCATTTAACGTTCCTCTCTTCCTAGTGCTAAAAGGAACATTTGTCAGGCAATAGATTTGAAATAGCATGAAACAGGAAAAGCATTTGTTGTCGCTTTCCATCGCTTATTTATATGAATAATCCACTCAGTACAACCGCTAAAAAGTCGTACAAAGCACATTTTAAAACTCTGATAGAATCTGATTGTTTGTTAAGTTCTGGTTTCAGTTCTTTGATATAATGCATTTCGTATATTAAACACTCTAGTTTTCCTCTGCATTTTTTAAAGACTTTGAAGTTGTTATTAAAGTCAACTGAAGCAGGATTTTCTTCATGTACGCTCTTGATATGCTTAGCTATGGGTGAGCTAGATAAACGGTGCTCTTGAATTCGCTGTGAAAGATGTCGGATAGTATAACCAACGTACCCTGTTTCACACAGTGGACATTCAAACTTGTATACAACGCATTGTTGGTTAACTATCTTGGGGTTGGGTTCACAGAAGCGAAGTTCGTCCATGAGCTTATTACATTTGAATGCAGGATGAATGTTAATATCGATCTTCTTACTAAGGGCTTCAAGTTGTTTCCTTACTACATCAGCAGATCTTTGGTCACAGTATGGTAGTGCAACACGCACAACACTGATAGCAACACTGTCATCTTGGTTGTCGTTGGTCGTTTTGTCCACTTTGATGTTTCTCGTAAATGAGTCGAGGGATGATTGGACGAGGTTTGATGGATATCTAAGTTTGATGAACACATCTTTGAGCCGTTCACATTCAGCAAGGAATAAGTCATATGATGACGAAAGGCGGTATGCACGATGAAACATGGTGTTGAGCAAGGACTTTTTGTAGCGCATATCGACGTTACTATGGTAGTGCAGAAATAAACCAGTGTTGGTAGGCTTAGTATAGACGTGTGTAGTCAAGTGGGATCCTCTCTTCATGACTGTCATCCCTAAAAACGGTAACTCATCGTTAATGGCTGCTTCCATTGTAAACTGAAGGGAAGGATGACAGGAGTTCAGTGTAACAAGGAAGTCCACAGCTGCTTGTCTATTGTTACCGTGCCGGCGGCGAAGCCGCGCACGGTCTAGGTTTCGGTCTTGGGGGTATGTATGTATGTATGTATGTATGTATGTATGTATGTATGTATGTATATTGCAGAGTTTTTGCCTTTCGCACGTGGTCCACAGGAAGCCCATATCCTTTCGGCACTTAGGTCACGTGGTGAACAGGAAGCCCATGGAGAGCACGCGGTTCATTTCTTTATGACGTAACACTATAATATCAGGGGGGTACTATGACAGGGGGGCCCCTGAGCAAGTACGCATGTCAGCACAGTCATGATTTTGCTCCAAACGCTTGAAGATGGCTGTGTTTGCTGCAAGCTCTCGAAAGACGCTCAAAATGCATACAAATCCACACGCCGTTCGCGGTAAACTCACTCTCAGAAGAAGGCGAATACACATTCATGATGAACTGCTGGACTTTCTCAAGCCTCCGAGATCAAATTTTATGTCAGAAGCTGGCCTTGTTATCTCACGATAAGTTTATTGTGTTTATTGCTCTTTATATTGTCAATGGTTGTCGTTAGTCTAGCCGCTCTACTCCATGTTGTATTGCAGTTCAATGATTATTTTGTGCGTTTAGCAAACGAATGATTGTTGTTTGAAGCTGAAGATTTGTCTACCCGTGTATACATCGCTGATACTACAAAATGAGGCGAATATGAGGTTTCCTTACGCCAAATTTCCTGCTTCAGAGTACCGATTGCATTTATAAGCCTCGAGTCATCGCACGCGATCGAGAACCGAGCAGAATTTCAGTCAAGAAATTCACACAAATTTTGAATAAAAGCAGGATATTACGAAGGCAACTACGTATTTTCAATAATAAAATCTTTTAAATTTACATACATGAATTTGTATCTTGTGCACTTTAAAGTCGTTTTATACCCTGAGGTAGTTTCTAAATTAGTAATCAACACTAATTTCATTCAGTTTTATAAATATCACTTTAAGTTTTTTTAACTCTGCAGCCTCATTTACCACAGGTCCCCAAAGTTGTAAAAAATTCAAAATACAAATTAATAAAATATTTTTAGCCCATCTTGACAAGATTCTTGTTTATTAAAACTTACTTTATTTCTGCAAAGTTTTTAACTAAAGACAGTATAAGCTGTTTTAAGTGATTTCTACATTTTTTGTTTCTACCTATATAAACTATTAAATTTATATAAGGAGAAACCAAAATTCATTTTAGAATTTTACAGCTTTAGCATGCGCGAAGACACTAATACCGGCACGGTTCAGCCACCCAGTGGCTCTAGTTGACTTTACTATTGACTTCATTCATTGTACTTATTTCTTTGTTATAATTCACTCATTGCATCATATTTGTATAGCAGTTCCTAGCTATTAGCATTTTTTCAGTTGACCTGATGATGTTGTCGAGATGACAACGAAACGTTGTCTAATTCAATTGTTTTTTTTTTTTATTAAATTGTCTTACTAAAAGTAATTTTATCAAGATACAGAGTTATGTCTGAGAAATACTTTAACGTAAAATACCAACAGTTTTCACATTTTCAAGCGAAAAACTACGAATTTCTGTAAACTCGCCCCAGTCCACACTCGGAAAAGCCAATACGGGCACTTATCTTTTTTATTTCATAATATCATTTGAAATCGTGTTTTTTCAAAACATATGTGATCGATAACAAAATTCTATGGCTAGATTTTTCGATATTTCGAAAAGTGTTTTGTTCAAAGCGTTAATGAGGCCCGTAAAAATAATAATAATAATAATAATTACAATTTATAGCGACTATAGCAGGTCAGATCAAGGCGCATAAAATAAAGGGAAAATTTACACTTTGTAAGCACATTTAAATAAATACGTTTTAAAGTTGCATTTAAAGGAGTCAAGCGATGTACAGTCCCTGATGGTTTCAGGTTGAAAGAGTTCCACAACAGTGGGGCAGCAACAGAAAGCGAACGATAACTGTTGTGAAGTTAAAAATAGTCAGTCTGATCACGTGATAGATGTAAGTTATGATTGCAACCCACGTTGTAAATTTCTATTGAGTGTGAATCACAGTCTTTAACAAGCGACACTTCGGTGATTATCGGAATTTGAATCAGAGATTTTAAATCACTATTCTTGTAGAAGCTCTAAGGAGTTAATCATTGGACAGAAATCAGCTAGCAGAATCGATATCATTTCTTGTAAGAAAAGTTCATGTAACTTTATTCATTAAAAGATCAATACGCGAGTATTGAATTCTATAACATGGTCCTTCGAGCCGGATAAACAACTGTGGAAATAGTCGACTGAAAAACAGGCTTCAATTCAATCAATCACAAAATGGAAATAGGCAAAGCAAGAAAGGTGAGAGGCGGACATAAAGGGTACGTAAATAAGGTTATTTCACAAGCGAACGAGATTTGTCATTCGTACGATGGTAGTGCAAAACAACGTGAACAACTTGCAGGACTAAAGTCATCGCTCGATGAAAAATTGCAAACACTGCAACGACTAGACGAACAGATATTAGAGATCATCAAAGAGGACGAAATAGAAAAGGAAATTCTAGAGTCTGGTGAGTTTTTGTTCACGATTTATAGTTGTTTAGCACGAATAGAAATGTGTCTTGGCGGATCGCAACCAACAACAAGCGAAAATGGCGCCACGTCCACACAAATTCACAACGCAAACGAAAGTGCTAAACTGAAACCAAAACTGCCTAAGTTAACACTAAAAGAATTCTCAGGTGACCCTACCCATTGGCAAACATTCTGGGACACTTTTGAAACAGCTATTTACAAAAACGACCAACTATCAGATGTTGATAAGTTTAATTATCTCAAGGGTTGTTTACGCGACAGTGCAGCAAGAGCAATTGACGGCATTCCATTGTCGAACGACGGTTTCAAATTAGCCGTAGATATCCTAAAGGATAGATTTGCCAATCCTCAATTACTTATATCGACGTATATGGATTCATTGCTAAAACTCTCAGCGGTAATTGAGATTGAACAAATTTCTAAACTGAGAGATTTATATGATAAACTAGAAATAAACATTAGAAGCCTTGAAAAACTTGACATTAAATCGGAAACGTACGGAAATTTGCTGTCGCCTATCATAATGAGCAAAATACCATCTGAATTAAGGTTAATAATCAGTAGAAAATTCGACAAGGAACATTCATTTGATATCCAAGAATTGATGAAAGTAATCAAAGCCGAACTCGAAGCGCGCGAAAGATGTGCAGCGCTAAAAGTCAACAATCAAGTTTATCAAAACACACGCGACAACATGCCAAAATCTCAACATCACTTGAAATCTACCCCAGCAACAGCATCAGCATTGCTTGTCGAGCGAAATCGAGATGTTTATTGTAGTTTTTGCTCAGGTAATCATTGCTCGGTAAAATGCAATGTTTACAGTGATTCACCTTCACGCAGATCGATTGCGAGACAGAAGGGACGGTGTTATGTCTGTCTGAGAAAAGGACATGTAGCAAGAAATTGCCGCTCAACACGTGTTTGTCAAAAATGCGCCGGAAAGCATCACACCGCTCTGTGCGAAAGGGAAAAGGCAAATTCAGAAGAATCTCAAATAAAGGAACAAGCTAAACAACAACCGGACAGAAACACCAACTCTACTGCTAAATCCAATGAAAAATCGACGTCAAATAATATTTGCAACACTACTCAGAACACACCAATTCTATTGCAGACAGCAGTCGCGCCAGTAGGTCGTCCTGACAAACCAAATTTGAAAGTGAACGCAAGAATTATCTTTGATTCGGGCAGTCAGCGATCTTATATAACAAATAATTTAAGTCAACAGTTAAACTTGAAACCGATATGTACTGAGAACTTGATAATTAAAACATTTGGCGAAGAAACAAAATTGACCACGTGTGAACTAGTGCAACTGTCCGTCACCAGTATTGAAGGAATGGAACTATATGTGGATGCGTATAGTGTACCATCTATCTGTAAACCGCTAAGTAATCAAATTGTTAATGTAGCTGTTGATAAATATCCTGTCCTTAAAGAAATGGAACTTGCAGACATTCCAGAGAATCCAGAAAGCGTTGAAATCGATGTACTACTAGGTGCTGATTATTATTGGAATTTTGTAACTAACAATATAAGAAAGATCGATTTACCAGGTCCCACAGCTATTTATACGAAATTGGGATGGTTGTTATCTGGACCTGTTGCACATGATAGTCAAGGAAATCCTGAATCCTCCGTCCAATTGAATTCCACACACATACTCAAGATTGAAGTCGATACAGCCGAGATAGAGAAGGGGGAACTTAATGACGTCAAGCAAGAGCTAAAAAGGTTCTGGGAATTAGAATCACTAGGGATTCTAGACGACGAATTGTCTGTATATGATAAATTCAATCAAGCTATTCACTTTGATGGAGAACGATACCAAGCAGAGTTACCCTTTAAAGAAGGACATCCCATACTACCAGATAACTATGATACTTGTTTGGTAAGGTTAAAGAATCTCCTTGCAAGACTACGAGCCAAGCCTGAAGTCATGAAAGAATACAACGAAATCATCCAGGAACAGTTAGAGAAGGGAATCATAGAACCTGTACCTGATGAAGAAGAACGTTCACCTGACTGTGGTACTGTTCACTATTTGCCACACCGTGAAGTAATTCGTACAGACAAGGAAACGATAAAGTTACGAATTGTATACGACGCATCAGCACGTGGTAACGGTGCTAGTTTGAACGACTGTTTGTTATCAGGACCTCCACTGTCACCTCTGATTTTTGATATACTACTTCGTTTTCGATTGCATAAGGTTGCAATGGTTGCAGACATTGAAAAGGCCTCCCTGAACATTTCTGTAAAACCTGAACATCGCGATTACTTACGATTTTTATGGGTAGACGACCCATTCAGCGAGAGTCCAGCCATACAAGAAATGAGATTCAAACGCGTCGTCTTCGGCGTCACGTCAAGTCCGTTTATTCTGAATGCAACAATAAGACATCACATGAATCAATATTCTGATACAGACCAAGAACTCGTCGATGAAGTGCTACGCTCTCTTTATGTAGATGATTACGCATCGGGATCAACAGATTCCGAAGCAGCATTTCGTCTATCGAACAAAATCAAGACAGCAATGGCTGAAGGTGGTTTCAACACCAGGAAATGGACAACAAATTCTGAAGACTTGATGAATAAGTGGAGCGATAGTGAAGAATTTACTGAAGTCAACTCATCTCCAGTTACTCAACCTTCAGTCTTGGAAGAAGAAGCATACACAGAACATCAGCTACCAAAGCCTAGTGAATCCAGTCCAAGAGTACTAGGTCAGTTATGGGACACTGATCAAGATGAATTCAAATATAACTTTGTGAAACCTCTAATAGGTATTGATGTCGAAAAGGTTACCAAATGTATGGTACTTAGTGCTACGGCCAAATTCTTTGATCCATTAGGACTCATCTCACCAACTGTACTCATGTTTAAACTGATGTTTCAAGACCTCTGTAAGAACGATTCTGATTGGGACGATGAACTTCAAGAATCATTACAAGATGAATGGAAATCTCTTACAGATGATCTACGAGAGGTTGAGAACATATCATTAGTCAGATGTTATTGTCAACATCTATTCGATTCCGACGTCAAATCAATTGAATTGCACGTGTTTGGAGACGCATCGGAAACTTCGTATGGTTCATGCATCTATATTCGTTGTGAACACGAAACAGAAATTCATTGCAGTCTCGTCGCTGCAAAGACAAGAGTAGCACCTATGAAGAACTGTACTATACCTCGACTAGAACTATTAGCGTGTTTGATATCTGTTAAACTAGCTCATAGTGTACAGCTGTCGTTAAATGGAGTATTAGTTATCGACGATGTCATATATTGAACTGATTCTACTGTTGCTCTAAGTTGGATCCAAGGTGTAACAAAGGAGTTTAAGCAGTTCGTACAGAATCGTGTCACTGAAATAAGAAGGTTGTCATCTTCCGATTCTTGGAAATATTGTCCGACTGACAAAAATCCTGCGGACATTGCATCTAGAGGAGCCAAAGCTTCCGATCTAGTCAAAGAAGACAAGTGGTGGAATGGACCGACATTCTTAGTTCAATCACGCGATCAATGGCCACAAACACCCAATCACAAAGCTACTAATCAAGAATACGAGCAAGAATTAAAGTCTACAAATGTGAGCACAGCTTTGAATGCAGTTGAGAGTGAAAAACCACGTGTACAGCTAAGCAAACTGATTTCCATTTCAAAGTATAGTTCTGTTCTGCGACTCATAAGAGTAACTGCTTATGTTCTTCGTTTTGTAAATAATATTAAATGCCGAATGGAACATCAAGAAACATTATCGTCTGAGCTCAGTGACGTTGAAATAAACTTTGCAGAGAAACTTTGGATTAAAGAAGTACAAGAAGAAATTGAATACAAGTCAACGTTTTCACAGATGAAAGAATCCTTGAACCTGAAGAGAGATCAACACGGAATTCTCCGTTGTCACGGTCGCCTTGACAACGCACCATTGCCTCATGACACAATATTTCCCATGCTTCTGCCAAGTAAACACGAATTCACAGATTTAATGATACGATTGTGCCACAAGGCTGTAATGCATAATGGCGTCCAAGAAACACTAGCACAGTTAAGGTCACGGTTTTGGGTCGTGAAAGGACGTCAGTCAGTTAAACGAGTTTTGTCACAGTGCAGAGTTTGTAGAAAACTAGAAGGAAAATCCTATGTGACTGTAGAGTCTCCTCCTCTTCCAGAGTTCCGTCTGAATGATGATTTTGCCTTTACTTATATTGGCGTTGACTATGCTGGTCCGTTATTCGTAAAGGACATTTATTCAGATTCCAATCATATGAACAAAGCATACATTGCTTTATATACTTGTGCCAGCAGCAGAGCAGTACACCTAGATCTTGTTCCAGATGCTTCATCTAACGCTTTCATTCGAAGTCTTCAAAGATTTATTTGCAGAAGAGGAATACCGTCAAAGGTATTATCAGACAATAGTAAAACGTTCAAGAGTAGAGAAGTAAAGAATTTTACGTCATCTCAAGGTATCTCGTGGAAGTTCAACGTTGCCCGTTCACCATGGTGGGGCGGATTCTTTGAAAGATTGGTCCGAAGCATGAAACGATGTCTAAAGAAAACTTTAGGCAATGCGAAGTTGACATATGAAGAGCTTTTAACTTTAGTCGTCCAAGTAGAAAGTGTCTTGAACTCTCGTCCTTTAACTTACTTAAACGAAGATGGTGGCGAACCTTTAACACCTTCACATTTGGTACTAGGAAAGAGACTCCTATCTAAACCGTCTAATGTAGGTTTAAGTCACAGTGAAAGTGCACAAGATGCTTTGAAGAGAGACAAATATCTTCAAACAGTTTTGACACATTTTAGGAATAGATGGAAGATTGACTATCTTACACAGCTTCGAGAACACCATCGTCCAAGGCAAAGTTACGGTTTAACTATTCATGAAGGAGACATAGTCTGTATAAAGGAAGACAAGAAACCGCGACAAAATTGGAAACTTGGAAGGGTACATCGTCTACTTACTGGTAAAGATAAGGTACGTGCAGCCAAGGTCAAGGTGCACAACAACAAAGGAAAGGCTGTCGAAATATCAAGACCTGTACAGAAGTTATATCCAATTGAGTTACAATCAGATCAGCATTCAGGACCTTCAAGGAAGGAATCCAAGGAAAACTATGTACCATTAACATTTGTGACACATGCTTCACAAGAGAACATTAGTTGAACATTAAGTTGAACATTATTTAGTCGCTTTGATTGACTCGCGTCAATCAAGGGCGGGAGTGTGTTGTGAAGTTAAAAATAGTCAGTCTGATCACGTGATAGATGTAAGTTATGATTGCAACCCACGTTGTAAATTTCTATCGAGTGTGAATCACAGTCTTTAACAAGCGACACTTCGGTGATTATCGGAATTTGAATCAGAGATTTTAAATCACTATTCTTGTAGAAGCTCTAAGGAGTTAATCATTGGACAGAAATCAGCTAGCAGAATCGATATCATTTCTTGTAAGAAAAGTTCATGTAACTTTATTCATTAAAAGATCAATACGCGAGTATTGAATTCTATAACAATAACCACAAGACTTTATATTATATGACTTAACAGACAATACCAAATGGGACGACGAACGAAGTTTACGTGACGGAGAGTATCTTTCAATCAAGTCTTGAAGATAAACAGGAGCACAGCCATGTAGAGTCTTAAAAGCGAGGAGCAGGATTTTGAACTGAATACGGTAGTGGATAGGAAGCCAGTGAAGGTTGATCATAATCGGAGTAATATGATGAGATACTTTTATGTATGATGCCTATTTTCGAATGTTAGACGCTAAATTGACAAAAGTGGGTATACTTTAAAAACTTTTTCTGGCGAAATCCAATACCGTGACCCCAATAAGTAATTCATTACACATTTCACCAGAAAAGTGATTTTTTTGTCGATTTTTAAAGCGAGCTTAAAGCGAGAAGCGCGCGGGGATTTGTTTACAACTCAAAGAAGCCATGTAAATGCTTTTCAATTCTAACTTCTCATTGGATGATCAATTTTAATTGACAAGTGCTATTTTTAACATGGATAACAACATAAAGGAATCCAGTTGACTGTTACTATCAAAACAAAATATAGGCGGATATTTTTTTCGCATTTTATTCATTTATTTGTTTTTTATCTATGGTCATTTTTGAGAACATTTTTGAATGAATGAATGAATCAATGAATGATTGAATGATTAATTTCAATAAATAGAAGCTCCGCTATTAGGTTTACCTATTTTTTATATTGTACTTATTATATGAACTTTTGAAATTTCAACTTGAAGATGAGTACACTAACGAATACAAGCGTTTTATTGCAATTCAATAACTAATCAAAGAATAACAAGAATCAAATTAAAAAACATTCATCTTACAAAGAGAAGTAAACTGCTTTCATGTGGATGGTAAAAAAGAAATGAACAAATCTAAACCTACCGGTGCCACGTTTCTTGTCCTGTACTGTTCCACTGGAATTTTCGACATCAGTTCTGATTGCAATAAGCTTGTTCATGTTTTCAGAATTTTAAAAGTAAAAAAAACACACACACACACAAAAAAACACAAAACATTTTCACCGCCACTAAACAGATTACACAGTTCATTAGAATGTCCGCTGTAGTAATGCTAGCTCCACTGGAATTTTGTTAGTTTTTTTTTTTTTTTTTTTTTTTTTTTTTGCCCGAGTGCGTTTTTTCTTGACGTACGTATTTAGTTTATTAGGGCCCATGTGCTTATTTTAGCGCGCGCTGTGTAGGTTTCCGTTTTCTGTTTTTCTTTCCATGATCGAATAATCAAATAATCCATTCAAATATTCAAATCATTATGGATGCGACAACATTTAATTATACGCAAGAAATATGCACAAAAATGCGAAAAATATCCGACCGTATTTTATTAGTAACAGTCAACTAGCTTCATTTATGTTGTTGTGCATGGTAAAAATCGCACTTGTCAATAAAACATTTATTGTCCAATGAGAAGTTAGAAAAGCACTAAGATGGCTTCTTTGAGTTGTAAACAAATCCTCGCGCGATTCGCTCGCTTTATCGCTCTTCTATGTTAATTGAAAAATGTTTAAAAAAATCGACGAAAACTTCAATGTGAAATGTGTAATAATTAACTTATTGGTAATCTAGCTATCTAATACGGCTGTGCATTTTTAATTATCAAATGTGAATACTGCGCAACTCGTTTAAAAAAAATATCTGAGTACACTGACGAATACAAACGTTTTATTGCAATCCAGTAACAAATCTAAGAATTACAAAACTCAAATTAAAAACAACAACAAAAACACATAAAGATCTCAGCGATGGAGAAATATCTTACAAACCGAAGTAAATAGATTGCAGGAACTATTCCAAACTGCTTATATGTAGGTGATAAAAAAGAAATTAATTTATAAAGTAAGATCGGCAAAAAATGTAAACATACCGGCGCCACGTTTCTTGTTCTATTCTGTCTCTTTTCCACTGAAATTTTTCTCCTCCATTCTGATTACAATAAGCTTGTTCATGTCTTCAGAATTTGAAGTAAAAAAAAACATTTTCATCGCCTCTAAAAACTTTACACAGTTCAACAGAACGGCCGGCGTAGTATGGCTAGTTGGAGTTGCTCGATCACACATTGTGCAAATTTGCATTTACATCCACTCCCTGAACTGGCAGTTCTACTTTGTTGACATACATCGTGTATGAAAAGTTATTTTTCATTGTGAATAGTTGATAAATCTGCATTGATCCTAAAGCTTTCCGTGTTTATAGATTGACCGTAAAAATTGATGAATGAACAGAGTGAAGTCATCTTCGTGATCGCGTGTTCATTTTGCTCTTCTCCTCCATTGAATAGCTGCAAATGCAAGTTTTTTATGAACTTTTGGTCGCTGTCGATTTTACTTTTAGAGTAGACTAGTCGATGAGTAATGATTGAAAAACGCCACGAAGAATCCACGATGCAAACTGGCCAAATAAACTCTTCAAGAACATATAACTTGTAAAATCTCCATCTTTGAATGACTTTTAAGCACCAAAGAAAATTTTAACAGCTCTACACGACTTCACATTAATTTTGACTAGTTAAAAACATCGGCACGGGACTTGTCATGGTAAATATTTTGAAGCTTTTCTTCGTTGAATCGTAGTTCTTTTTCTTCAGTTTGCAAATAGACCACTTCACGTTAACGTCCGCCATTTTGAATTGGGGCAAAGTCGGAAAAATTCTTAAGAAATTGTCATCACTTTGATCTCTTCTAAGTCCGTTCATTCAAGCTCAATATTCATAATTATTTTGTTTTTGAAAAGATATTAACTTCCTGATATTTGTACTAAAACTTGGTTGACATACCATAGCCATTTGATTAAAAAAATTCGATTTTTGTTTTCAAAACAAAATGATCGTGAACGATCAGCGCGCGTAGATCAAAATCTATAGAAAACTTACAGGCTCGTAAAAAAATGGTTCCAATTCCTGCATAGGCCTCATTTTCCATCAGTTTACTGATATGTAATGTTTTTATTATTTCAAGTTAAAATTGTAAAAATGGAGCTTAAACGAGCGGAGATATTGGACGTCAAAGTGATGACAATCTCTTAAGAAATTTCCTGACTTTGCCCCAATTCAAAATGGCGGACTTTAACGTGAAGTGGTCTATTCGGCGTACGACTCTTCTCAAACTCTTTTAGCCTGCAGCTTAGCTTGAATATTTTCTTGTTTTTTTTCTTTGTTTTTTTCTTTGTCCATTTTAGCTTGAATATTTTCTTGTTTTTTTTCTTTGTTTTTTTTCTTTGTCCATTTTAGAAATACATTTGTAGAAAGTTTCAGTCAGTAAACTGTAAAAATTGATTGTGAATTTTGATGTGTGGAGATTAGTAAATTTTGTCAAAGTTTCGGCGCCCACTAAAAATGGTCAGCGACTTCACGCTTATGGGCACGGACGCCGGACATATGTACGTATTACGGACGCGCGGGCTTCCTGTGTCGGTCGACGAAGACTCCGCTCGATGGTTTACCATATTTTCTTGATGATGGTGCTCCGCTAACGCAGGCCTTCGGCCCGCGCGGAGCTCCGCTATTATATATATATATATATGTATATATATATATATATATGTATATATATATATATATATATGTATATATATATATACACTCGTTTGCAAGAACGTTGTAGTATACATTTATACAAATATCTAATTTATTCGGTATATTTAATGATATGCAAAACAGAAAACTCGCTTTATTAATAGTTTGATTCATTCAACGAAAGTCAAAAAATATTTTTCCTGTTTATTTTATCGTAGAGATTATAAAACAGTTGGTTTCGTGTGTAAAAACTGCTTCTTTTGCCTTTTGCATCTCATTAGATATTTGTATAAATGTATAAATGTATACTACAACGTTCTTGCAAACGAGTGTATATGTATATATATATATATATATATATATATATATATATATATATATATATATATATATATATATATATATATATGTATATATAAGTAAAGACGAGAAACACGTTGTTCTACTGTGACTCCGAGTTTCGTGCTTACGCACTCATCAGACAGTGTTTAATGAAAAAGAACCCTATCTACTATATTTATATTTGTTTACATGTAATTACAAAGGCGTATTGTTATAGATCTATTACAAAGAGGTGCGAACTAGCGGTGAAGTATAGGCTATTGTGTCCGTGGATTAACTGTTTCTTAGGTAAAATTTATGCTCGTGTCTGCATTTAGAAATAAGCTCTGATCTTTTGTTGAGGAGTCGATTAGGATTAGCTGTAATTATCTTTAGTTTTTCTGTTAGGCAGAGGTCGCATCGTTTCGAAATGTTGTAGTAGGCTCTTGCGCGGCTGATTATTGACCATTTGATGTTAAAGTCTTCTTTCTTGTCGTGTAATTTCCAGATGTATTTAGAGAGCTCAGTGCTGTTAGTGTATCTTCTGTGTTTAAAAGTCATTTTGTGTCATTTTTAAACACAGAAAATACACTAACAGCACTGAGCTCTCTAAATACATCTGGAAATTACACGACAAGAAAGAAGACTTTAACATCAAATGGTCAATAATCAGCCGCGCAAGAGCCTACTCCAACATTTCGAAACGATGCGACCTCTGCCTAACAGAAAAACTAAAGATAATTACAGCTAATCCTAATCGACTCCTCAACAAAAGATCAGAGCTTATTTCTAAATGCAGACACGAGAATAAATTTTACCTAAGAAACAGTTAATCCACGGACACAATAGCCTATACTTCACCGCTAGTTCGCACCTCTTTGTAATAGATCTATAACAATACGCCTTTGTAATTACATGTAAACAAATATAAATATAGTAGATAGGGTTCTTTTTCATTAAACACTGTCTGATGAGTGCGTAAGCACGAAACTCGGAGTCACAGTAGAACAACGTGTTTCTCGTCTTTACTTATTTATTTAATTAGCTCTACACCACAAGTGTATCGAGCACTGTCTTAATGGGATTAGCACATTACTGACTACATTATATGTATATATATATATATATATATATATATTATATATGTATATATATTCATTTGCATTCACTTTAAATAAATAAATAAATATAAATAAATAAATATAAATAAATAAAGAAATATAAATAAATTTCTATTTCTCCATTTTATGTTATGTCAAAAAAAATATTTTCTGTCTATGTAAACAAAAAAGAAAAATATCTTCGTTATTTTGTCAATGTAACTAAGGAAAATGTTTATTGTCTATGTAGAAGATGTCTTTTTTTATGTAAAAATTTTCTATTGTAATGTAATATCGAAAAAATGTGTAATGTAATATCTAATTTTGATTTCATATATTACTTATAAATAGAAACACCAACCTGCCTAGACTGGCTTTGCTATTTGCAGGTTGGTGAGTTTATGATTATTCTTGATTTTAAAGAAAATAAAGTTACAAGTTACAAGGTTTAATAGTATTGAATTGAGTTTACAAATAAAGTATATTTTATATTTATTGTGTTGTTTCGTTATTTTTAGCTACCTTTTTGGTGATTTTAAAGATATACAAGTTGATTATTGGTTGATTAGCATATTCTGAACTCGTTAGCTCTAAAAAGTGCGATACGCGAATTCGCTATAAATATAAATGCAAATATGGATATTCTGTTTTTGACTATAAAAATCTTTGCCGGAGCTTTGCAATCTTGATATTGACTATGCTTCTTACCTAATGAAGAACTAACCATCATTACGTTTTGTTCTTTTAGGGATCTAAGAAAATTTGTTTTATGGATGCTAGCTGCCTTGGGTGATCCGGACATGGTTAAGCTGGCGAAAACAAAAATGCATGCATGGATGAAAAACGATTCGTAAGTTATGTTTGATAAATTATTTTCTTAGTGGTTTTCAATGACCTCATCATAAAATGCAATCTTAAATGAATATTTACAGCCAAACCACATGAATCTTATACGCAATTGGTCATGTTTGATTCCATTCAATCGCAAAATGATAGGTGTATTAAATTTAGGCATTATATGCTTTCTATAGACTCCTATTCAGATCTTCTACTTTTAATTATTACATGATTACATCGGTTTTCTTTGCCCTGAAATCAGGCCAATATATGTATAATGCCCTTGCATACTTATTTAAAATGCCATTGCATACCATAATGAGCAATTCAATCCAATGCTGCATATTAAAGTTTCTAAAAAATAGTTTCACTGTATCACTTTTTGAAAATGCGTAAATCAGTGGTGTTTGTACCTTTGCGTCTTCAATCAGTTGCAAAGGTTTTTAGTAACTATATAGTCTTAGTAACTTTTAAAAGTATTTAGTACCTTTACGGTATTTAGTAGCTTTCCGTCGAGCATGCAATAAATCATACGCATAATGTAGTAAGAAGCAGAGTCTAAAATCTCTGTTTTAGTTTGTTCTTTATCTTTTAGTGCTAACTGAAAAGTTAAGTTTGTTGCACGGTTCACGAAAACTTACTCTGATTGTAAGTTAGGTCTCTCCATAGGTACGCGGAATCAATTGTTAAAAATCCCAATAATCATCTAAAAATATGATAAATCTTAACGCTTTCATTGTCATGTGAATACCTTCTTATTCTGATAAACCCATGCATTTATACCTTTGTTAAAAATCACAATAATCATGCAAAAGCGTATATTAATAAGTGTTATATAACCCGTTCATTGCTCAATCAGAATGTATTTGAACATTGCTATAAATATGATCTGAGAAGCAAGTAATGAACCCGGTTTTATAAACAAAATCGTGAGGAATAATAAAAGACCTTTGTTTGAAAACCTCTGCAAAAAGTCTTACATAACGCATTCATTGAAAGCGTGTTCTTCCAAATGGCTTATTCAAAACATATTTGCAAATTGCTATAAATATGATACATTTCGATATTCTGGTTGAGCGGTCATGCACAAAAGTCTCCCAGACTCTTACGCAACTCCGGAATGGCTAATTGAAGCGAGGCTCCGGGTAAACAATCAATATTTATAATGTATTCTTTTATCCTCTCCATTGATCTAAATTTAGATTTTTGGGTCGGACCCAGTTTAGATCAAGCGAAGACTGCGAGCACAGCTACTTCAAAGAGCTCGACGCTAATAACTAAGCAGCTTGTATCAGTTGGTCACTGCAAATGAAAGATTGAATTTATTTACTGCATGCATGGATAATTAATTGATGCTGTAGTGAATATATCAGTAAATTGTTTACTTTGCCTTTTACCTGCTACCTGCAGTGTATAGGAACTATTCTAAGAGTTAATTGCTCGATCATACATTGTGCTAAATTTACATTTACATCCACTCGAACCGGCAGTGCTTTCTTGACAAGCATCGAATATTTTTTGGTTGTGTATAATTGATAAGTCTGCAATGATCCAAAGCTCTCTGTGATATTATTAAGCTTGGATTGCCATGCAAATTGATTCATGCAGAGTGACAGCATGATTATTTTGCTCCGTGTCCG
Organism: Diadumene lineata; assembly: GCA_918843875.1. Taxonomy (NCBI): domain Eukaryota; kingdom Metazoa; phylum Cnidaria; class Anthozoa; order Actiniaria; family Diadumenidae; genus Diadumene; species Diadumene lineata. Next base: position 16,497,593 of record OU974070.1, on the reverse strand, counting down.
TTTTCTTTCGATTACAAATGACTGTTTTTCGTGTTTTTAAATTTTGTTTTTATGCCCTTTTCACCGTTGATATTTTTACTTTTACTTAAGCAATAAAGGATGGATTTCCGGTGAAATAATGCACGCGGGATGTTTGGGAGAACACGAAAAGAGGCCTATGAAAATCACGAGCGTTAGCGATTCCTTAGCTTTCTTGGTAAAGACCTCTGCGATGTGGACAATTTGAGAGGGATTTTAGGCATGTTTTCTCGACGAAATTTCAATTGGAGATTATCGGAGAAAAAAGCGACAACTCCAGGTAAACCAGTTTCAACGTCCAAAACTTCATCGCTTTTATTGAATGATTCTAAATATTTTGCAGATACAAAAACGTCTGTTATATGATAAAGAATTGTTATTCTGTATCTTAAAATGTTTTTTTTTTTTTTTAGTTGACAAGGTTTTGTGATATTTGTACACTTAAATTGTTCGTATTTATGAGATTCATGCTTTCCTACGGCAATGCTTTACTTCGCTTTGAATGGTTGTCACACAAACTCCATTTTTTGTTTTTTACATTTTATCACGATGAAACTGCACATGTGACCCTAGTGAGTTGATGCTTCTAGTAGTTCGATGCAGTCTTTCAATAGTTTTATTCATGAAATAAAGACAAATTCGCCGTGTTTTCATGTGTTTGTTATTGTGTCATGTGTGACTTGTTTTGCTTTGCAATTAAATTAAATTTTGTGAATTTTTTCGCAACAAAAAAATATCAAACTACTCTTGGTTCCCAAGAGAATCTAGAACTGCATATTCAAGACTATGCAATTAAATCTGCAAACAGTCTTAAATTACTTGGTATTACTCAGGAGGGAGGGGTTGACTCTATTGTATGCAAATGAGCCGCTCTCCAGACTCATCGCTACCACCAACAAATCAACGCTACGCTTGACTGGCTTCTAGTAAATTATCCTGTAGTCACCATCGTCGCTCAGCTTTACCTTTACAAAAAAGCTCAAAAATGAGGTCAAGGAAGCTATTGTGGTTTAATTTATTGTGATTGTGTCTCTTTTGTATATTCTAGTGTTAGTAGAGTGCAATTATTTTCAATTCCGATTCAAACTATTTCTTGTGATTTTTAGTCTGTTTTACTTTCGCGAGACGTTCTCGGGATCAAACGTTTTTGTTCGGGACGCGCAAAATGTCTTCAGAAATACTTTATTTTCTCTAACAAAAACTAAACAGATATACTTCTAAATAGGAGGTTTTATAAAGCATTTCCTAAGCTTTTATTTGATGTATATTTTACCTACTGACATGGTCTCGTACGTCTCATCAATCCTTTTATTTGCGGTTAGTTCATTTTCAGCCCACCTAACATGTTTACCTCACTCATTTTTTTATCGACATTACCTCCCCATAGTAATTTGAGATTTATTTCTTATTGACGCTGTTGCATTATCTGCTTTGTAATATAAAAATTAGGTAAACCTAATAGCGGAGCTCCGATTTTAATGAAATGAATTATTTATTCAATCATTCATTCTTTCATTTGTTCATTCACTACGAATTATCAAATTCTTGATCAATTTTTTTTTTGCTATGTTATTTTCTTTTCATGATCAAATAATCATATAATCAATTGAAATACACAAAGCTTTATGCATGCGACAACATTATTATACGCAAAAATACGAAAAATTAAATATGTTGTTATGCCTGGTAAACATGGCACTTGTCAATTATAATTGATTGTCTAATGAGAAGTTAGAAAAGCACAAACATGGCTTCTTTGAGTTGTAAACAACGCTTTGCGCTCTAGCTCTTTTACGTCTGAAAAAAAATGTTATAAAATCGACAAAACTTTCACTTTTCTGGTGAAATGAGTAATGAATTATTTATTGGCAATCCAGCTATCTAAAACGGTTGTGAATTTTTAATTATCAAATGTGAGTACTGCGTAACTCGTTAAAAAATAGCTAGTATGAAGTTTTGAAATTTTAACTTGCAGATGAGTACACTGACAAAGTCATACAAACGTTTTATTTTCAATAACAAAATCAAAATTACAAGAATCAAATTAAAACATACATAAAGATCTCAACGATGGAGAAATATCTTACAAAAACAAGTAAATATAATTATTGCAAACTGCTTTCATGTGGATGATAAAAAAAAATCATTAAAGATCGTCAAAAAATGTAAACATACCGGCGCCACGTTTCTTGTCCTGTACTGTCACTTTTCCACTGAACTTTTTGTCCTCAGTTCTGATTACAATAAGCTTGTTCATGTTTTAGAATTTTAAAAGTGTCAAAAAACATTTTCACCGCCTCTAAAAGTCCTAAAAAGTTTACACAGTTCAACAGAACGGCCGGAGAAGTATGGCCAGCTCGAGTTGATCGATCACACCGATTGTGCTAAATTTGCATTTCCATCCACTCCCTGAACTGGCAGTTCTACTTTGTTGACAAACATCGTGTATGAAAAGTTATTTTTCGTTGATAAATCTGCATTGATCCTAAAGCTCTCCGTGTTTATTAATTGCCCGTAAAAATTGATGAATGAACAGAGTAAAGTCATCTTCGTGATCGCGTGTTCGTTTTGCTTTTCACCTCTTTTGAATAGCTGCAAATGTAGGTTTTTTATGAACTTTTGGTTGCCGTCGATTTTACTTTTAAGAGTAAATTAGTCGATGAGTAATGGTTAAAAAACGCCACGAAGAATCCACGAACCCGAAGAATACTGCCTTGTTTACCAGCATCTTGCAAACTTGCAAAATAAACTCTTCCAGAAAATATAATTTGTAAAATCTCCAACTTTCAATGACTTTTAAGCACCAAAGAAAATTTTAACAGATCTACATGACTTCAAATTAATTTTGACTAGTTAAAACATCGGCACAGGACTTGTCAGTGTAAATATTTTGAAGCTTTTCTTCGTTGAATCGTAGTTCTTTTTCTTTTTGCAAATTCGGCGTACGCGTCTTTGTTTTTCTTTCTCAGCCGGCAGCTTAGCTTGACTATTTTCTTGTTCTTTGTCCAATTTTTACAAATACATTTGTATAAAGTTTCAGTCAGTAAACTGTAAAAAATTGATTGTAAATTTTGATGTGTGGAGATTAGCTAGTAGTCAAAGTTTTAATTTGGCGCCCACTAAAAATGGTCAGCGACCTCGCGCTTGTGGGTACGGACGCCGGACGGACGGAAGGACGTATTACGGACGCGCGGGCTTCCTGTGTCGGTCGACAAAAATTCACCTTGATGGTTTACCATATTTTCTTAATTATGGTGCTCCGCTTGCGCGGGCCTTCGGCCCGCGCGGAGCTCCGCTATTATTTTTGAGTCAAAGAACTGCAAAAAGTTAACATGCAATATAATGAAAAATTTGAGGGGAAAATGTTAACGGTATGTTTATGTATATGATTATAGAGGACCTTTGTATTATAGTAAACAAAGTAATGCAAACTGTTAAAATATTCTCCTTTGGATGAGTTTTTACTATATTTATCATTCTTAATTCACTAAATACGGAAAGGGTCATAATTATGCATACATGTCTTCCAAATAAGTCAGGTATTGGTCATTATTTCCATTTGAAGCTTCTATGATGTAGAATGTCGCACATGTGTTTGTAAATCGCTATAGTGCTGTAGCTTTGATAACATTTTTTAAAGACATTTGGAGTACAAGTATGAACAAAGAGGTCCATAATTATTTATAATTGTTTCAACTTCGCAATTTATAGTATATGAATAAATGTCAAAAAATGATTTAAAATAATTCACATTTTAGTGATTAGCCTGTGCAAGCTACTCTGCGTGCAGAGCTACTTTTCTCCCCCGCCGAAAAGCGAAGAGAAAAAATTCCGCGGGGGGATGTTCAAGAAAGAGCTCTTAGAGCTATTTACTGTGACAAGTCATCTCACTATACTGCATTGCTTGAAAAAGCTAGGTTACCATCGCTTACTAATCGTAGACTACAAGATCTAGCTATATTAGTATTCAAAGCTAAACATGACCTTAGCCCAAAGTACATTTCTGAACTATTTATACCATCTAGTTCTGACTACAATTTACGTAATAGTGAGTTTATACTACCTAGATTTAATACGATTACCTATGGTAAACATTCAATTAGTTATTTGGGGCCAAAGTTATGGTCCAAACTGTCTAAAGAAATCAGAAGCATAACAGTTGTTAGACTAGCCCATGTAATTTGGGATCGATGACTCGTGGCGATGGTGTACCTTTCAACATCTTTTATTTTAGTACTGTTCTACGGTCGACATTGTTCCAGCTAGCTCTAAGGTTATCTTGTTACATTCGACTGATGATTTAACTAACGCATTCTAACTTACAATCAGCTCACACAGACTAACTAAGTTATCCTAAAATCATAAAATATAAGTCCTTACAAGCTTTAGCGTTTGTTACTCAAGATAGCTTAACCCTATTCCATACATGGTATGCGTTTCACTATTAACAATAATCCAAGATTTGACTTATGACAATTATAAATGTTTCATTTTTAGTAAATCTAGTAAACATCATTATAATTATATTTCATTTTAGTGAACTATTGTGACGTCAAGCTACTACGGTCTTATCGATATCCATTTATAGTTGTGTACTTTTTCATAGTTTCTTGCTGCAAATATGACTGCAAAACATACTTAACTATTGAATTATGAAATTAATAAAATATTTAGAAATGCGTGTTCTAACACAGTATTATCTCAATTCAAAACACAAATAAGTCAATTAGATTTGTCCCAATTAATATCTGATGATAACTGGTCTAAATGCATGCTATGTAATACATAACTTAGTTATCATTGTTATTTATATATGAATTACCATACTTTAATTACAATGTATTATCAATTTTATATATTTATATTATTTTACAATCAGATATATTTTATTCAGGTTTAGCCACGCATATATGCTATCAGTATTTTTATTAATATTATTTTCTTTTTAAATATTTTACATTTTATATTTATATATATTACTAGATTAATTACTTCATAGTGTCCCCAATTAGTGGTTAAAACTGCTATCAGATTTACGACACTTAAATAAAGTCACTTACTTACTTACTTACTTACTTACTTACTTACTTACTAATGAAGAATTTAATTTTTCGTGTGTCCGCACGCGTCTGAAATTTTCTCATTTTACGCGCGAAATGGGCACCGACGTATTAGGGACTCGCGGAGTGGCCTTGGTCGGTCCATCGAAGGTCAAATCGATGGTTTGCTATTCCTTCTGAGAAATTACGGTGCTCCGTTAGCGCGGAGCTCCGCTGTATGATACTCCAATTTTTGAAAGGGATTCGCAGGTAAAAAAAAGAAACAAAACAAGAGTTCAAAAGTTCGGATTTACTTATCTGCTCGGCTACTTGTTGACCTTCGGTGTAGTGTCTTCTCTTCAAAAGCTTCAGTCCTTATAAATGTGTATTATCACAGAGGATGTCACTGAATATTCTCGGCCACCGTAATTTCTAAATTCCCCCTAAATTCGTTATTTTCATTTTGAAATCTTCTACTTTCAAAACTCGATTAAACTTATTAACTTTCTTGATTGGAAAATGTAGGGTTTCTCTCAGCTACATTTCAAATTGTGTGTTAATCTAAAAGAAAAAATTCAGACAAATTCAATCGTTTATACAAAAAATTGTTTAATGGATCAGGTGGTGCACTATACTTATGGAACATGAATGTCATGAGTTGAGGATCATTGTTTTGCAGATTTTCGTCAATAATTGACAAACAAGGTGGTTTAGAGAGCTTTTTGCTTTAAAGCCTCGTTTCCATGCTTACGATTTATGAGCATGCTAAGATTGTGAAATTTGAGTGTCTCTATATTCAGGATTGTTCAGCTTTAAACTTTCTGTACATCCTGGGCTTTATTATGTGCTGAAAATTAACATGATTGAAAGAAGTTTTAAAAATCGTCTTTTTTAAGCTTGACTTTTGCTTTCGAGAAGACGCGATTTTTGATCGATCTTGATTCTGCACAGCGGTTGCATTTTAAGACCAATGACTTCACATGTGCAAGTCGTATCTTGTACACGTACATTCTTCTCTTATTTTACACAAAATGTGCTGTATTTTAGAAGCAGATTTCCCGATTTACAGGTAAATAAAATTGAGGATATACATTCAACAATGTCTTTTATGATCAAACCAACATTTTTCATTAATCAATCTATAAGTTATATGGTATTTTTAGAGTCCAAGTTTATAACTTCATATCACCATATTACCAGTACATAGCGCCATTAGCGTAAGAAAAAAGGAAAAAAGAAAAATCCCAATTTGACTTTAAGCGATTTGTCTATACATCACCTAATACTCGAACCACTCTCTTTTTAACTTTGAAATTGTGATTTAACTTTGAAATTCCGATCTAAAGAGGTGCATCGTAGAGTAACATGCATGCCTATTTGCAAGGAGAAAAGTAAAGTAATTGATACCTTTGACGTAAGAGAACATGAAAATCGAGTGAGAGACAAAACAAAATAAGATATCTAGATTTTTGACAGCAAATTAGAATTCAAAACTAGCGCACACAAATATGCTTGTTCTTTTTGTTCCTATTGACTAAAGTAAATTACTTTATTGTATATACACGATAAAGCGTAAAATAGCACGGTATTGAAGTTTAATGAATACTTTGTCTCTACCTGACTATAATCATTTTTCTAAAACAATGCATCAGAGACTCACGCTACAACTATTCTGAAACGTGTAAGAGGCTTGAACAATTGTCCTTGGCTCAATAATTCAATCAAGCGTCAAATGAGACAAAGAGATTTTCTGAATACGAAAGCACGTAAATATACAATTCCATGTTTTTTTTTTCTTGTTCAAAAATGCAAGGATTTTTGAAGCAATTGAATGGCTTCTCACAAGTTCACAACTTTCCAGACGCTTCGTCTCCTCTCGTCTTGGTTTGAATTTAGTTATTTTCTTCACATGGCAATTAAAGTGCCCCTAATTTCTAAAACACAATATAAGCTGCCTATAAATTTTCTCAAAGTTTTTCATATTAAAAGCGTCCTTAATTCTTTGAAAAACATAAAAAATAGAAGTGCGCTAAAATAGTTGTGTTCAGTAATTCGATTAATTTGCATAAGAACACATCAAGGACTTGCTGAACGTTATTGAAATTTTAATCTGAAACCTAGTGAATTCAACTTGAATATACAGAATGCCTCAAAATATGATAATCTGGGAATTTAATGTCCTTTTAGATGTTTTTTCATTTATGAAAAATAACTATTTCAGTGACTGAAATCATTGAGGCGTGCAAAAGTACAATATTCTAATTAGACAGAAGTGCATATTTTCAGCGAATTTGTACAACTCTACGGCTATAATACCGCGCACAAAATATGGAAAAGCATTTTATATTGGAAAATCTATCGGTTTCACATGGAGAAAAGTTTGATTATTTTAATCATACTTCAAACGTGTGTAAAATTGTCGTCTGGAAATAACTTAATTTCAAAATTAAAAAAACTACCAAAAGATATGAAAATCGACAAAAACTAGTTAAAATGTTCTTTAACAATTTTCTTAATAAAAAATAGTGAAATAATGATTATTTTGTTTACTATCAGACGCCAAATTGCAGCTATATTTTTTTATCGAAAATTATCAAAATTTATCGAAAACTTATTTCTTCGATTTTCTCCATGAATAAAGCAATATTTTACCTTACTTACTATATAGCATTGTTGTTAGACTAAGACTACCTATGGTTAAAATATGAGCCAAAACTAGAATTGGGCCGTTGCCACCCTATGTTTGATTGTTAGTGAGTACCGTTCTTAAATGCAATCACGAAATCATCCCATATCAGGGGTGGATCCAGCATTTTTCCTGACTTGTGCCCTTTTCAAATGTACCCTTCCTGTGTCCAATAAGCGCCGGAGGCGCGCATTCTAGGGGGGTCCGGGGGTATTTTCCCCCCCGGAAAATTTTGAAATTTAAACACTCTAGAATGCATTTTCAAGCATTTTGAAGATATATTGGCTAGAAATTTATGGGTATTCTTTTTAAAAAAAACTTGAATATATAAAATATTTTTAAGGGAAAAGGCAATTTTAGGGAATGTAAATAGCATTCCGGGACGAATTTTGTAGATGTTCTTCTAAAACTTGATCTCCACTTTCCAACCGAGACGATAGCAAAGCTTGGAGGTTCGCTTTAGGCTAGATTGTCATTGGTAGGATCGTCATCCCGACGGCCTCGTAGAGCGATGTTGTTTCTCCCGCAAAAAATGACGGTCTTGAGCAACGAGGACATATAATCTGGCGATTCTTCGCGATTTGTAGTTGTAAAAGATTATCGAATTGTTGATCGATCGGAACCACTTCATGTCTCATACTTCGAACAGTTTTCATGGCAATTACAGAACAATTATGAGTTAAACACTTGCCATTTGAGTGACTTACCAAACGCTGACGAGTTGTTGTCCATTTCACCATCGGTGACTTGATTAGTCCATCCAACTTGCTCGAATTATGGCTTGGATGTTGTTTGCCAAAGAGTGCGCATGGAAGGCAAAAAGCACCATCAAGATATTCCGAATAAACGAGCCACTTGAACATTTCCAGCCAGGAATAATTAAACCTTTTAACCCTGCTGCCTTCTTTTGATTTAGAGAATACAAATTCAATCGCCGGCATCGAAACATTTGTAAGCACTTCGTATTTTTGTTCCTCCGATAAATTGCCAATTTCGCTAAAAATGACCCCGAAATCGAACCGATTACAAGAGCTCTAACCCTTAATAGGCTCTCCATGAGGAACAGAGTTATTAATAGTAGCCATTCTTAAAAAATCTGCTGATAATTGACCTCAATTGTCTAAGTTTTAGCTCGTCACAGTAGAGTAAATTGACTACAGTCAAAAGCCATGCGAACTGTTGTCACGCTCTATTTATACTTTTCTGACTGATTTCGAGTGGTGCCAGATTAACGTTAGCCAATCAAAAAACGATCCTGACTTGTTACATAAACAGAGCCAGCCAATGAAAAGAAGAGTTGACCTGTGCCCAAAAACAATGCTGACTAGTGCCAACCAATAGGATAAGGCTTGACCTATTACATGTAACACAACGCGGCACAGCACAGTACAAATGACGTAAAATGAGTGAATACGTCCCGTGGGACCCTCCCTAAAACATACTTTTTGACACAAAATGTATTATTTGGCGAATAGACCGGAAATAAACGGTTTTAAAGCTTAAAAAAAGAAATTCTGTTGGGCTTCCTGTGGTTAGAAACCACAAAATAAATGAATGAATAGATGGAGAATTATGTTATATTATTATATATTATATTTATATTATTTGTATTATTTTTTATTTTTTTCAAAAAGTTTGACTAGTTACATGTAATAGGTGGCACTAGTCTGGATCCACCCCTGCATATATTATGTTTACTAAATAACAATGCTCTTTTGTTGCAGCAACCCTGTTGAGGAATATCTTAAGACACCTGTTTATATGGCAGCAGCAATGTATGGAAACAGTAGCGAATATGAGTTCATATGGAATAAATATAATAGCAATTCTACTGAAAAAAAATTTATGCTTGAAGCCGTCTGTCTCCCTCCGAAAAAAGCACAGAAACTAAGGTGAGTGTAAATCTTATCCAGGAGGCCCTAGATCATAGCACAGAAAGACCAACACAGCAAATGAAAGATTTGTCCTGAGCTGATTCAGTCAAATGTCTGTCACTGTTCTCATTTATGACACAAGCAAGCGTATTAGTGTGACGTCGTTTATTACTGTGTGAAGAGAATATAAATGAGAATAAGCAACGCATTGTTGTAATAAAAGCCCTGGGGCCGGTTGCACGAAGCCTGAATAAGTTGATTTTTCCGGTGGATAGCGCTATTCAGGCTTCATGCAACCGGCCCCTGGATGTTATTCCCCTATACAAAGTAGTGGCGGAACTCGAAGATTTAGGCCCTTACTTTTTAAGGTACTGTCAACCTTTGTGAGTTCGCACCACTAAAATATTCTTACCGCGTCATGTTAAACATTCTCTTGGAATACCATACATCATTCTACTACTTTTCTCGGAAAATATGCAATGGTAAATAACATTGATTACAAAAAAGCATCTTCACCTTGCATTTTTGTACGGAAGTAGTCCCCGTAAGCATGAACGGAGATGGTTTGATCAAAACACGTATCTATCTGGTGCCCATTGGGGTATCAGTATCAATCAACCACGTGAACTCTTTACAGACGGCGTCTGATGACAGTTTTTGACTTTTACACACCCGTCCCATGTGTTGTTTTATCACCACTCCCCGTCTTCCAGGTGGTCTGCATACTTAGTATCTCTGCAATGTTGTAACGTTGTAACTTGTAACTCTAGTTATACCCCCGGGGGGGATAAACGATCGGGGATGCTCGTCGGAATTTTTCAAAAATACCCCTAAAAGATACCAAACGTTTTTCAAAAGGGCGTGGCTTCACAAGTTTTTTTTCCCTAAAACATACCAAAAACATGAGTTTCAGTGGCTTTCAACCCCTAAAAGATACCAAAAAGTGAGAATTTGGCAAATTTCATATTTTTAAACCCTAAAAGATACCAAATCGTCGATTTTTACCCCTAAAAGATACAACGAGCATCCCCGATCGTTTACCCTCGGAGTCCCCCCCAGGGAATTATACTCATCCGAAGAATAGATTAATTTGAAGTCATTTCTATTAAATTTTATTTTTTGACAGATTACTCAAGTCTTTACTGATTGAAAAAAATTTGCAATATAGGTTGCTATTTTTTAATCAATTCGTATTTATCGGTGGTGAATTTGCAGTAAAGATGGCATGGACTTTCTTCAAAAACAATTTAAAAACAATAGTAGCACAGTAAGTACTGGTGTAAAACCAAGCCAATAGACGAGTGATATCAGATGTTTTTCCCTTAGCTATTATCAGAAACACTAAAGGCGACTCGACCCCCTGATGTGTACCCTTTGCCTTTCATGTTTGAAAAACTTGTGTTAAAATGCAACATAATAAATGGAAATGTTTTTTTTGTACACGAGTTACATAAGGAATGGGGTTTGTTTGATAAGCCTTTTGAAAAGATCAGACTCTGTAACACGTGATTGTGACGTCATAATGGTTATTACTCAGAGTAGAATTTGACGGCATTTAACACTACTACAAGTTGATATGTTGCATGTCTCCATTTGTAAAGATTTTTCAAAAGATCTATCGAGCAGGTTTCGAGATATTTGAAATTATCTAAATTATTACTCGAAAACAAAACAAAAGAATTGAGATTACCAATATTACTGTTTCAGAAGTATACCATTACAATAATCATTGCCCATTCAAGGTTCCTCTGTGTCTAGTGCTAAAAGGAACATTTTTAAAGCAATAGGTTTATGCGATTTCATGAAAACCTAAAATGATAAATAAGCGATGAAAAGCGACAACAAGCGCATTGCCTGTTTCTTGTGTTTGAAGTTTTCGTGAAATTAACAGATATAAAAACTAGAAAAATTTCATTGAAATTTTAACTTACGTTTTCCTTGTAGTTCTCTAGTTATGGCTAACCAAGGTCTTTATGCGAATATCAAATTATCAATCACATTCACCACGCGCCCCTTATATTTGGCTATTTAATAGTATTATATTTCATAGCACTCCCCTTCATGTTCAGTTGAAATAAGGCATGGGTAAAAATATTGAGTCACGCCATCGTAGTCTATCTATGCATTATTTGCTATATATTGCATTATCATACTAATATCAAAACAACTAATATCCCCAATCCTTAAATTCCCCTAACCTTAAACCCCAAACATAAGAGGTCCAGGATTTCTAGTTTTTTTCTTTTGCTGGTGGTCTCTGTTGGAAAAGCGCTAACGAAACGCTTCAGTTCGTTTATATCATGCCATGGTTTAACTTGACTTGCAGCTTCACCTGAAGCTAACTTGCCTGACGCACCTTCTGGATTCAAAACTTTTGCTAGCTGTAAGTAGTATAGGGCCGTATGGCGACGGTTCCATCCGACAAGATCCATTATCTCGGAAAGGTCTGCTCCAGTAAGCGCCAGAGTAATGGGGCATCCTGCGCGGAAACCATGCAGTCTTTCCCTTATTAATACCTAGCTCATTTAGGTATCCCTTCAGTCGAGCCTCGGCTGCCGTGGATGTGAAAGGAGCGTCTATAATACCTTTCGTTGGGGTTATTGGTCGGAAAAAGTAGCTGCGTGTAAGATCCACTTTCAGTTCTCTGGATATATATGTATATTGTTCTATTGCGCGAATTGGGCAGATAGCTGTTTGGGGTTTTCTTCTTAATCCAAAGGAAGATGTTTTGGCGTAATTCTAGCCTGGTGTTGCTCTGCAGTAACCAGACGCAGGTAATCTGTAACGCACTTGTCTGCTGCTGGGTTCCCAAGACCTTACCTTTTATCCCACTGCCTATCCCGACCTATTGCATGAAAAATAGCTCTTAATTTACCGATGTACAAGTCCACCGTCTTATATGATAAGCGCATTGGGCAATCACAAGGGTTTCCCACCTCTTTCCGATAAATTTACAACTGTTAATGTGCACTTGTGTTCTCCCATTTTGATCTTTATGGATCAAGAAGCGACACAGATCCTGCGGGGTTACCGTTGTAAGGGTTGTATGCCCTGGTAAAGCCGTCAAGAATTCTTCCAGCTCTTTTTGCAAGGAATCCTTTTGTTTAGCATAAATTTCGCGATAGTAATTCATCAGCTGTTGCAGTCGCTCATCGATACTTTCCAGATCTATATCTGTTTGGCTTTCCACTTCCCGATACACCAGTTTTCTTTTATATCCGCATAGTTGTCAAAAAACGAAACTTTATGTCATTCGCGTGACTGCATATCGGGCATCGTACTGAAGCGGTAAACGCAAACGCCCAAAGATCTCCTGGTAGTCCTTTATGGTGCAGCCACCCAGCCTTTGAGGGGACTAGGATGGCCTCTTTATAATCCTTGCTAGCATGCCTGTATTGTCTTGTTGATTTCCGCCATAGAATAGGCCACCAATACTTTATGGGGTATACATCCAGGACCACAATTGGACAGTTTAATCTATATTTCTGTTGCAGGCATGGTACTGGTCCGACCAACACCAAAGGTGGAAACACATACGGGCGTTTCAACATGTCGCTCTTTTTGGACAGATCTTGAGCGAAAACACTTATTTATTCCTGACGAGCCTGGAGAAAATGGGGAAAGTCTTTCCCTGTTTTCCATAACATTTGAGTCTATAGTGACATTAAATAACTGGTAAGACCCTCATTCCCTCCAAAAATCGTTTCAACTCGTTTCTACGTGCAATCTGCGAGACAGCTGTCAAGCATGGAGAGTCGCCGCGAGGGAGGATCAGTTGGATTCATGCCACTTGAGATGTACGACAGCTGAAGTAATACTTTTAACTTGACAGTGGTGAAGAAAAGCCTCTCGAGTGCTCTATTGAGCGGTGGGCTTCTACCCCCTTGGTGGTTCCATGCATTTATCACAACTTGGCTGTCTACCATGACGTCAACCCGTGCGTTTCGTAGCAAATCTTCACAAGAACACAACATTTTGTCAATTGCAATGACTTCCTTAATGGCTCACTTGGTTTCATCCATGGACCAGTAATCAGAGATCTCTTTCTGAATCGGAGAGAGGATCTCCGCCCCACACCCATAGGATGATGCATCAGTCGCAACGTCAACTTGAATGTGGCGCTCTTTCCGCCATGTGAATGATTCGTCCCAAGTCTCCAAGAATAACTTAGATCTGTCCGTTGGATTTCCTCCTTTAACTTCCCTCCTTCTACACGCAGGGGTTTGCATGTGCGAAGTCCTGTCGAGATTGCTGCGTTTATCTCCCTAGTAAAGAGCTTTCCTGCAGGAACAGCCAAGGAGAAGGACACACATTTCCCCACTAGGCGTTGGAGAGTTTTGACGTCCACAGTTTGCGATGTTAAAACCTCTTTGAGCAGATCCATGAATTTCGCTTTTCCGGCTTCGAGCGAAAACATTGTCCCTCTGAGTCTATAACAAAGCCAAAGTAGTTACCCTTTTTTGAGGTGTTAAAACCTACTTTCCTAGACCCAAAAAATACCGTAACTGAATTAGGTGAATGGCCACCAAAAATAAGGCGAAGTCGGCTGCAGACCGCATGCGCTTCTTGCGAGTTGTCATCGTACTTTAATTCCCTTCATCTAGTGGAACTTGCAGCTGTCCGTTGTGCCGATCATCGATGTAGAGCGAGCAAGGTACGCCAATCGAACGAAAACAATTAGTTGCCATCATTCCAGTCGTATGATAAATATAAGGGGATACTTTCCAACCGAACGGAATGGTGTTATAGGAAAAGTACCAGCCTCCCCAGTGCATACCAAGGAATGCACTGCTATCATATGTCAACAACATATGATCATATCCGAATTTATCATCTAAAATAGTTTGAAACGATTCTTTTTCAACATAACGAGATACATCACTCAGCTTATCCAATGTAAATGGTTTGTCGACAATCCAGAGGTTAACATATCTTGCATGTAGGCAGAGACGTGGTTTTGATGGTTCCACCGTCAAGGGCAGTACAACATGAGGTGGATCTAGTTCGCCTACCCTCCCAAGCAGAGATACTGCTCCAGGCACTACTCTCCGACTATAGACAACAACAATTAACTAGTATTAATTAATCCGGTCGTTTTAATAGCACCCCTCATCTTTACTATTTTTCTCTTTTCCACTTTTATTAGAACATCTAGCACCCTTTGCCTTGATCTGTATCCTTCACCAGTAGCAAGAGGTGCCTGAACTGCTCTTTCAAGCAATCGATCTTCGATCAGGCTGTCTGATAGGCAATTTTAACAAAAAATTGCCTTTTCGTGTTTTCCATCGTGCGCAACACTCTGCAATATATCTAGCATCTCCAGAGCCTCATATTGATTAAACTCCCCCATTGGCCGGGAAATATATGCCATCATTCTCTTGGCAACATCCTCTACACTGGGCTTTGTATACAGTGACGACATCAGTTGCTGTAATTCATCCGTCAATTTCTAGGGAGAAATAAAAACTCTATAAGCCCAGTAGTTTCCATATAGAATTTTGTAATAAGCAAAAGTGCACCACTATTACAAGTTATATATCCAGCTCTAGATCTAGTGTCATTGCATTTGATCCTTTCAAATCCCCATCACGAGAAAAAATAGACCACAAACACCCGTCAAAGAAATTTTTCACAAAAGACCGTTTCCCTGTACGCGGGAAATATGCAAAATTTAACGTAAAATCTATTATATATTTTGCAACAAACAACCGTCCAACAATTTTTTATCCTTATTATTATTATTTCTGCCACCCTGTACGCTGGAAAATATGCAAATTTAATGGAATATTATATTTTTTTCCAAAATACACGTTAAAGAAATTATAATACAACATGTCTGTCGCCCTGTACGCGAGAAAAATATACAAATTTCACGTAGTATTATAATTAGCAACAGTCACACGCCAAAGAAATTATACTAACCATAACTGCTTCCCAGTACGCGGGGAAAATATAGAAATTTCATGCAGTATTAAGCGGCGTTTACACGAGCAATTTTTCCTTGACAATTTTTCCTTGACAAAAATTGCTCGTGTAGATGGAGTAAAATGGACAATTTTTCCTTGTCAAGGAAAAGCGGGCGTGCTGGCTTTTTCTTGACAAGGAAAAATTGTCAAGGATAAAATTTGTTCGTGTAGACGGACAACAAGGAAAATGTGGCAAGGAATATTAATGTGATTAGTTTCCAGTTTCTTCGCACGATCAGTTGCCAAATCAAAACAAAATGGCGGCTAAAGCAAAATTAATCTGGAGCGATAAATCTGTTTATATTTTGTTGGATTTACTCCAATCCATGGCCAGACAGAGTCTTTGGAATACGAAACATGAATCATATCGCAACCGCAGTATAAAAAAAGGGAGTACGGATCATCTGGCACCCAAGGACGGACCCACCATCTGCGCTTCCGAAATTCGCAATCGTGCATAAGCAAAAGCGCCCCTAGTCCACATGCAGTAAGCCTTCGTCCATCTCTATTTTTCACTTGCATATACGCCATCTCTATTTTTCACTTGCATATACGCCATTTTGTTTTGTTTGCTCATCAAGAGACTGAAATTATGATTGCAAGGCATCGCGGGCATAACCTAAACTTGTCAAGGAAAACTCGTTCATCATCTACACGAGCAAGGAAACCTTGTTAATAAAAAATGGTCAAGGAAAAGTTGTTGATCGTCTACACGAGAGATGACAGTGTCAAAGAAAAATTGTCAAGGAAAAATTGCCCGTGTAAACGCCGCTTTACAATTTGCAACAAACACACGTCAAAGAAATTATACTCCAAATAACTGATTCCCTGTACGCGGGGAAAAATATACAAATTTCACGTAGTATTATAATTTTGCAACGAACACACGTCAAAGAAATGATACTCCAAATAACTGATTCCCCCTGTACGCGGGGAAAAATATACAAAGTCACGTACTATTATAGTCTTCCAACGAACACACGCTGAAGGAATCATTCTACAATCGTCTGCCTCTCTGTACACGGGAAAAATATACAAATCCACGTACTATCATAGTCGTCTAACCAACACACGCCGAAGGAATCATTCTACAATCGTCTGCCTCTCTGTACGCGGGGAAAATATGCAAATCCACGTACTATCATAGTCGTCTAACCAACACACGCTGAAGGAATCATTCTACAATCGTCTGCCTCTATGTACGCGGGAAAAATATACAAATCCACGTACTATCATAGTCGTCTAACCAACACACGCTGAAGGAATCATTCTACAATCGTCTGCCTCTCTGTACGCGGGAAAAATATACAAATCCACGTACTATCATAGTCGTCTAACCAACACACGCCGAAGGAATCATTCTACAATCGTCTGCCTCTCTGTACGCGGGAAAAATATACAAATGTATGTACTATGGTAGTCTTCCAACGAACACACGCCGAACGAATGTCCTAATCAGTGAGGTGCTATTATGCACCAATCGGAATCAAACATGTTTGTGAAGGTCAAGAACAGATCACATGCAAACGTTTTCTCAGGGTAAGGTAAAATGCAGCCAGCAACGAAGAAGAACAGATTTTCCAGTCTTTCTAGAGAAGAAATAGAGGCACTTGCTGATAATAAGGACTCAGAAGACACCAGACAGCAAAAAAGCAACAAAAAAACGCTAACTCTAGTAGCATTTTGCAAAGAACTCGTCATGAGAATCCCGAAACATTATAATACCTAAACAAGATCTTGATGTTATTTTCAAGTAGGAGCTTTTTGAGGTGCAAATGTGACAATTAACGTTTATTCTAAGTGATTTTTAATACACCCGCCAACATTGAACTTTAAGAACCTTATTTATTGAACAAAATTTATATCTATATTGATTTTTGAATAAATTTACTGTAATGACGATATTATGTACGTTTTCACTATAAAAAAAAACATTGAATAAAATCTAATTTGACTCATATAAAATTGATTGTAATCACTATATAACAAAACACTTAATGACTGATCCCTCGGGAAACAGTTGGTTTAGTTTTTCCTCGAGATCTGATGTTTCCCTCGACTTCGTCTCGGAACTCTCATCAAAACTATCGGGAAAACAAAACCAACTGTTTCCCTCGTGATCAGTCATTAAGTGTATATTCTACGCAAAACCACTTAAAATATTTACCTCGAGTTCTGCTTGAGCAGCTTGTGGCGCTTGTTGTTCGGCAGAAATTTCTTGTCCTTCTACGGGACCTTCAGCTTGCTGCTGGACTTTACCAACTTGGACTTCTGGTTGTTGGATCTCTGCCATTTTTCGTGTGGTCGTATTAAAGGTCTACAAAATCGTTTTTCCGTGGATAGCCTTGCTGCCGACTTGAAGCAACTGAACTCGGAGAGAATGATCATTTGCATTTATATTACCGGATTACATTTCTCATGGGAATGTTCTAGTTGCATTCCATTGCGTGTGAATGATAATTTTTTTCTTATTTCAACTTTGCATTTCATTAGAGTATTATGAATAGTACACACATTCAACTGGCATATATATTGATTTTTGACGAAGAAAATTTAAACTAGCCGAAAAAGATTGCACCAAACACATTTTTCATATATTTATTATTTCCATTTTGAAATCACTCAAAAATGGAGCAATGTGATTGGTTGTAAACAGTTCGATTTAATCACAAATCGCATCCTGATGGTTCATAAATCGCATTCTTAAACAGCCAATCAAGTTAAAGCATGAGTTTTAAATTGACCAATGATATCAAAACACAAAACCTAACCAGCCAATAGTATCACTGGAAAAAATGCTGACATCATCATCACTACAAAAAAATCAGTGTTTTTGTGTTTTTGCTATTGAGGTGAAAATATTATGTTACCTCTATAATAGATGAATTCAGCTTCTTTGATTTTTTAAGTGATGATGATGATGAAAGCATATTTCTCCTCGATTTCCCGTTCGTTTGAAGTCAGTTCACAAGTTCCGCAAGCTCCTGAGTCCACTGTCTCCAGCGTCGTACAAGTAGCCGATAAAGTAGCCGACAATGTAGCCAACAAAACAGCAACAACTACTCAATTTGTAGACGAATCCAGATTTCCATCAATGTCAAGAGATGAAATAGAAGCACTAAAGTCATCAGCTGCAAACAAAAATACCTCACGCTCGACAAAACAATGGATGAACGTTTTCAATACCTGGTGCTTGTCCCGCCATCTTGGCAGCGCAAACATTGTAACCATGAAACCGGAAGAGCTTGACGAATTACTCACACAATTTTATGCCGAGGTGAAACGCCAGAATGGTGATGATTACGAGCCAGATTTGCTCAGAATAATGCAGAGTGGAATCGAAAGGTACCTCAAGAAAAAATGGCTATAAATACAGCATCACTCGCTCGCGAGAGTTTCTCAACTCGCAGAAACTTCTGGACGCAAAGGCAGTGCAACTACGAGAACAGGGCAAGGGTAAAAAAAAAGACCAAATAAGTCTCATCCACTTGAGCATTCACATGAGACTGCGCTATGGGAGAAAGGCCAGCTTGGAGAATTTAATGGAAGAGCTCTAACTAATGTCAACTTTAAAAATCTGACCGAGCACCTTGGACTACGCGGACGCCAAGACCATTACGACTCCTTCGTCGAGGACTTTGTTATTCATCAACATGAAGATGGCAGTCAATCAGTTGAGTTTAATGAAAGGCAAACGAAGACACGCAGTGGTGGATTACGTGTTAGACGAAGAACAACTCCACAAATCATGCATAGTACCGATGGTGGTGACAGAGATCCCGTAAGATTGTTTAAGCTGTGGCTCCAAAAAAGACCAGAAGGGATGAAAGACAACGGCCCATTGTAGCTTGGAGTCATAGCTCCGCCCAAATTATATAAAGTTTGGTATATGAAGCAAAGGATGGGTGAAAACCACGATTGGCTCTATTATGAAATCAATAGCCTCCTCACTTTCTACCGAGAAGAAACTAACTAACCATAGCATGAGAAAGACCCTTGTTGCTAAGTTGAAAAAGCAGGACAGCCGCGAAACGTCATCTGCGAAATTACTGGCCATGCTCGAGAAAGTTCACTTGATGATTATGACCACATCGATGAGAATCAAAGAAAAAATATTTCTCATATCATCAGTGGGTTTGAGTCAAACAAACAAATCGAAAAAACTTCCGAAAAACAAACGAGCCAAGTTTGTTCTATCCAGCAACCTCCTCTAGCTGTGTAGAGGCCACAAATGTAATAACTGGCCTCAAACGTAATAACTGGCCTCAAACGTAATAACTTTTGGCCTCAAATGTAATAACTGGCCTCAAACGTAATAACTGGCCTCAAATATAATAACTGTTGGCCTCAAATGTAATAACTGGCCTCAAATGTAATAACTGTTGGCCTCAAATGTAATAACTTTAAAAAATGCACTATTTTGCGGTAACATACTTTACTTTGTTATTTCGGACACCTTGATACTGCGTAGACCTCGTTATCACGAGCACCTTGTCACTATGGGCACTTCGTTATCATGGGAAACCTCCTTATTACGAACACTTTGTTATCACGGACAGCTCGCTCGTGATTACAGACAGCTCGTTATTACAGACAGCTCGTTATTACGAACACCTCGTTATCACAGACGCCTCGTTTATTATGAACACCTCGTTATCAAGTACACCTCGTTAAACCGAACACCACGTTAGGTAGGTACGATTTCGCATTTTTAGTATTAAATAGACTACGCTTTCTGCCAGCCCCAAACAATGTCAATTCCATTGAAAAAACTAATTCCGTACTAAATCCGTAATAAGGAGGTGTCTGTAATAACATGGTGTCTTTAATAACGAGGTATCCGTAATAACAAGGTGTTCGTGATAACAAGGTCTCTGTGATAACGAGGTCTCCGCAATATCAAAATGAAGTATATTACCGCAAAATAGTGCATTTTTAAAAGTTATTACATTTGAGGCCAATGATTATTACATTTGAGACCAGTTATTACGTTTGAGGCCAGTTATTACATTTGTGGCCTCTACAGAGCTTTCATTCTCGAGTCAGATGCTTTAAGAACTATAAACTCTGTAAACTTACTGATCACTTTGCAAATTTGTGCTCGATAGAGTATTCTGGTCTGTCAGGTATTACATGACATGTACATTTCATTGTTATTTATGATTGACAAGTTGTAGAAACATTTCCGTTTCCGATAGAAAAACATCATTTGTTTTCTAAATAAAATGCAATATACTCATTTCATTGCTTTTTTAGTTTTTATTGTTTCAATATTTCTTAAATTCACTTTTACTCCTTTTTGCTTGAATACCGTGATTTCGAAATGAATATAATAAAGTGGTAATTGAAGTTCGTGTCGTGCAATTTTGGTCTGAAATCGAACTTGCGAAAACAAATCGCACGACCGCGTAGTTTTTCGCTCGTTCGATTTCAGACCAAATTGCACTCCACTCAGTTCAATTACCATTATAAATCATATCGGTAATGAATCTATGCTCGGACACAATGGTGAGTTAGGTCATGAATAATCAATTAGATTTTTGGCCAATGAAATTAGCGAAATCAGTCATGTGCATGGACCTTTATATGTGATAAAACTCATCATTCTTAAAGCCCGGAGAGGGATTTGAATTCGGTCACAGGGAAATGTGGGGTAAACAAAGCCAATGCAAACAGATGCAAATTAGGATAAGGACTTTATATAAAGAAACTAATGGACATGAAGTTTTATATATAAAATGTTATCCTAATTTGCATATTAAAATTTAAGATAGAAAACAAATAACATATACGCTGCGTTTAATATACATGACGAAAGTTAGCCTTAATTTCACATATTGAACGTACAGTTATTGAAAACACAGCCTGACATCACTGGCATTGCATTTTGCCCAGTAATGACTGGATTAAAACTAGGTGTACCAACACTAGCTAGAGTTGCATCGCATAAATCAAAATTAAACGGCTCTTGAACATCTATATAATCATTATCACAGGCAAGTTAATACTACTAAGAATTTTATCAAATTACTCCTCGTAATTCAAAGATTCCTTGTTAAAGTTTGGAGGACCCAGCAAATTGCTCACTTTTTTTCCTGCTCTTCTCTTTTTTGCTAATAATTGAATAGTGCATTGGACCTATGTTCCGTACGCTCTGTGATGAGTTGTTATCCAAAGAAACTTTCAAATAAGTTTTGAACCAAGTAAGATTAGCAATTCAAATCATTCAGTCTTTACTAAGAATGAAAAGACCATTATTTCAGTTTATCGGCAAACAACAGAAACAACAATACTCATTGAAACTTGAATGCACACAAAAACCCGTGTGCATTGCAGGAAAAAAACAACAACAACAAGGAAATGTGAAATTAAACCAAAGACTATACAAATACGTTTTTGAAGCCGTTAAATAAACTCGCAGATCGTGTTTTATCAGGTTTAAAAGCGCGAGCGTGGCGAGTGCCGTTTATTAAACAGTACAAATCACATTATCTTATAATAACTTGAATTCCGTTTCAGGAATAAAAAGGATACGTCTTTTCCATTGCCAACGATCTTACAAAAAAGTATACAGTGGTTGAAGACTGATAAACAGTTCAAAGAGGTAAGCCCTGCTCATGGGTTGATGCGTTTGACGTGTGAAATGACATGAAGTGTAAGGGAAACAATAACATTTGCCCTTGACGTGAATCAAAATACGACGCATATAGAGCAACAGCAAGGATAGTCTTTTTTATCTGAGAACTTAGAAACGTTACATTGTAGTAATTTATTTATTATAAAATGCGTTCGTTCTTTGACCTTCCCGGAAAAGAATCAATCTAAGATGATATGAATCAGGCTGCAAATCCATATCTAGCTTCACTTTGGTGTTAAATTATTTCTCTGATCTCACTCTCTCTTCATACCTAGTGATACAAAGGCCGTTTGCGATGAGATTGCCTTCTCTTTTAAGGTGACTGACTAGTTTAGGAAAGTGATTATCTACGCATACTTTTCGCGCATATACGCCATCTTTTTCGATATCACGCTTGTTATCGACATGATTAGAACTAAGCATTATCTGCAGTTTTTTGACAAAATAATAATAATGGAAACTTTATTTACTTTTTCACATACAATTGTAAATCTCACTGTTAAGGTAATTTACAATCGGCTACTTGAATTGACTAAAATGAATACAATTAAAAAAAAAATGTTTACAATATATTTTGGTTACTTAAGGATAAGATCTTCATCTATATATACAGAATAATGATTACAATGAAATGAAAAGAAATGATAAAGAGAAGAAAAAAAATTAAAATTTCATTAATTCAGGATTGTCCCAGATTTTGTTCCGTTTACAGAAAATAAAATACGTAGACCTAATAGCAATTTGAATTATTTTTCTTGTTATATACAATTTTTGTTTTTTATCGAAATCAAGTTCTTCGAGCATTTCTAAAAAGGAAGGGCATTCAGTAGAGAATACTCCAAGAGACTAATCGAAAGGTTAATAAATTTGACGGTTTTGAAATTTTTTTGTAATGTTTCAATTAAAGGTTTGTACTTGGTGAATTTTCTTTTTACGTTATTCATTAAGTTCGATTCAAAACCAACGGTCAGTTCTAGAACGTAAAGGCAGTCTGGTGTTTTTATCAGTAGGTCGGGACGGTATTGATCACCAGTGATCATTGAAGGGTTTTGATATCCGTCAATGTCAGCATAAAGTGAAGATCTGTTAATGATTGGATTTAAGGTCGTAGTAATGAAGTTGAGGATTGAATCATGCCTCCAAGTAAAGCGGTTTAGATAATGTTGACATCCAGCGACAACGTGGTTGAGGGATTCAGAGGAACAGCAAAATGTGCACTCTGAGCTGGTAGATAATCCCCATTTAGCTAGATTCTTTCTTGTAGGCAATGAGTTGTTGATGTAGCGAATGGTGAAGTTGAATATGTTCTTGGGCAAATTAGCGTGAGCAGAAGACCAGACAGAGTGAAGTGATGACAACGAGAATTTTGCGATGTTGGAGAAAAATGATCCTTGTGATAACAGATCATTTTTCAGCTTATCTTCTTGGATCGATCTGAAGTCCTTGAGAACATCTTTTGTGGATTTGAAAACATCATATTGTATGTTCGTGTGATTACTAGATGATTTTATAATAATAATAATAATAATAATAATAATAATAATAATAATAATAATAATAATAATAATAAAAATAATAATAATAGCGGAGCTCCGCGCAAACAGAGCACCATAATTAAGAAAATATGGTAAACTATCGAGCTCATTTCGACCACAGGAAGCCCAGAAATTTGTACAACGTACATACATACGTACGTCCGTGTACACTCACGCGCAAATTTGCTGACCAATAGTATGGGAAATAGGGGTTCTGGGACTGGTGGATCAGTGGATCATGGATCCACCGTGACAATGGCGTTATAAATCTAAGACAGTCATAACGTGACGTCGTCAACCAATCACATACTGCATTACAGGGAACCAATCAGAAGCCGCCGTCTTTCGGAAGTGACGTCATTGGTTAAGCTGCTTTTTTTTAAGATGGAAGAATATTTTTCAGGACAAAAGCGCAGCACAGTCAAGCGGCTAAATTATTCAAAATCAAAACATTTGGTGTTTCATTTGTTGAGGTGATATCTACATCTTGGTTAAAGTTTATTTCACATTTTCTCCTCGATAGGTTCGAATACGAAAATGAATACATTTCACAATAAAAAAACCGAACAAATGCTTTTATTGTTATAATTAAAGTAAACTCATTTGCAATTCATATTTAATCTTCATAAACTAGGATTTTGTCTAGCGCAATTTATTAACCACATAGAATTGTACATTCACACAAAGTACATTCACTTTAAAAGTGTTTTGGAACCATCGGTAGATGCAAACCTTTCTCTTTTAAACTGAAATAATTTAATGGGACTAATTTATTCAAAGTCAGAAGATTTTGGTTTGTTTGTTTAGGTGCTATCTAAACGCAACTTTCTTATTCCGTTTGAAAGGAATTTTTTTAGATTCCAAAAAACAAACCACAAATTAATAACGTAGAGGCAGCTCTGGTAAACAAAATGTTTAATAGTTTAATACACTGCGGGATAAGTTACACCTGAGTATCTTTATTCCACATAATGATATATTTATAAATTCTGAGAAAATATCACACGTTCATTTAATAAATTTTAAGTTGTGCAATCGAAAGAATAAGTAATTGACTAATTCATCGGGCGAGTCGCATGAACGCATGAAATGAACGTGTGATTTGCATTAATGTGCTGCTCCTGTGTTATTTTGCGTTGCTCTTAAACGCGACTCATGCGACTCGCACGATGAGTTAGTCAATTACCTATTCTTTCGATTGCACAACTTACAATTTATGAAATGAACGTGTGAGTCGCATTAAAGTGCTGCTCCTGTGTTATTTTGCGTTGCTCTTAAACGCGACTCATGCGACTCGCACGATGAATTAGTCAATTACCTATTTTTTCGATTGCGCAACTTAAAATTTATGAAATGAACGTGTGAGTCGCATTAAAGTGCTGCTCCTGTGTTATTTTGCGCTGCTCTTAAACGCGACTCATACGACTCGCACGATGAATTAATAAATTACCTATTCTTTCGATTGCGCAACTTAAAATTTATGAAATGAACGTGTGAGTCGCATTAAAGTGCTGCTCCTATGTTATTTTGCGTTGATCTTAAACGCGACTCATGCGACTCGCACGATGAGTTAGTAAATTACCTATTCTTTCGATTGCACAACTTACAATTTATGAAATGAACGTGTGAGTCGCATTAAAGTGCTGCTCCTGTGTTATTTTGCGTTGCTCTTAAACGCGACTCATGCGACTCGCACGATGAATTAGTCAATTACCTATTTTTTCGATTGCGCAACTTAATATTTATGAAATGAACGTGTGAGTCGCATTAAAGGGCTGCTCCTGTGTTATTTTGCGTTGCTCTTAAACGCGACTCATGCGACTCGCACGATGAATTAATAAATTACCTATTCTTTCGATTGCACAACTTACAATTTATGAAATGAACGTGTGAGTCGCATTAAAGTGCTGCTCCTGTGTTATTTTGAGTTGCTCTTAAACGCGACTCATGCGACTCGCACGATGAGTTAGTCAATTACCTATTCTTTCGATTGCGCAACTTAAAATTTATGAAATGAACGTGTGAGTCGCATTAAAGTGCTGCTCCTATGTTATTTTGCGTTGATCTTAAACGCGACTCATGCGACTCGCACGATGAGTTAGTAAATTACCTATTCTTTCGATTGCACAACTTACAATTTATGAAATGAACGTGTGAGTCGCATTAAAGTGCTGCTCCTGTGTTATTTTGCGTTGCTCTTAAACGCGACTCATGCGACTCGCACGATGAATTAGTCAATTACCTATTTTTTCGATTGCGCAACTTAATATTTATGAAATGAACGTGTGAGTCGCATTAAAGGGCTGCTCCTGTGTTATTTTGCGTTGCTCTTAAACGCGACTCATGCGACTCGCACGATGAATTAATAAATTACCTATTCTTTCGATTGCACAACTTACAATTTATGAAATGAACGTGTGAGTCGCATTAAAGTGCTGCTCCTGTGTTATTTTGAGTTGCTCTTAAACGCGACTCATGCGACTCGCACGATGAGTTAGTCAATTACCTATTCTTTCGATTGCACAACTTACAATTTATGAAATGAACGTGTGAGTCGCATTAAAGTGCTGCTCCTGTGTTATTTTGCGTTGCTCTTAAACGCAACTCATGCGACTCGCACGATGAATTAGTCAATTACCTCTTTTTTCGATTGCGCAACTTAAAATTTATGAAATCAACGTGTGAGTCGCATTAAAGTGCTGCTCCTGTGTTTTTTTTGCGTTGCTCTTAAACGCGACTCATGCGACTCGCACGATGAGTTAGTAAATTACCTATTCTTTTGATTGCACAACTTACAATTTATGAAATGAACGTGTGAGTCGCATTAAAGTGCTGCTCCTGTGTTATTTTGCGTTGCTCTTAAACGCGACTCATGCGACTCGCACGATGAATTAGTCAATTACCTATTTTTTCGATTGCGCAACTTAATATTTATGAAATGAACGTGTGAGTCGCATTAAAGTGCTGCTCCTATGTTATTTTGCTTTGCTCTTAAACGCGACTCATGCGACTCGCACGATGAATTAATAAATTACCTATTCTTTCGATTGCACAGCTTAAGTTTTATGAAATGAACGTGTGAGTCGCATTAAAGTGCTGCTCCTGTGTTATTTTGCTTTGCTGTATTTGAACTGGTCATCTGGCTTTAGGCCACAAAACTTGCAGTTTGCAAAAGAAAATATCTTTTGGATGATCTGATTGCGCAGTACCTCCAAAATGCTTATGAAGACTCTGATGATGCCATGGAATGACTGTTATAAAAATATTTTCTCAGAATTTATAAATATATCATTATGTGGAATAAAGATACTCAGGTGTAACTTATCCCGCAGTGTATTAAACTATTAAACATTTTGTTTACCAGAGCTGCCTCTACGTTATTAATTTGTGGTTTGTTTTTTGGAATCTAAAAAAATTCCTTTCAAACGGAATAAGAAAGTTGCGTTTAGATAGCACCTGAACAAACAAACCAAAATCTTCTGACTTTGAATAAATTAGTCCCATTAAATTATTTCAGTTTAAAAGAGAAAGGTTTGCATCTACCGATGGTTCCAAAACACTTTTAAAGTGAATGTACTTTGTGTGAATGTACAATTCTATGTGGTTAATAAATTGCGCTAGACAAAATCCTAGTTTATGAAGATTAAATATGAATTGCAAATGAGTTTACTTTAATTATAACAATAAAAGCATTTGTTCGGTTTTTTTATTGTGAAATGTATTCATTTTCGTATTCGAACCTATCGAGGAGAAAATGTGAAATAAACTTTAACCAAGATGTAGATATCACCTCAACAAATGAAACACCAAATGTTTTGATTTTGAATAATTTAGCCGCTTGACTGTGCTGCTCTTTTGTCCTGAAAAAATATTCTTCCATCTTAAAAAAAAGCAGCTTAACCAATGACGTCACTTCCGAAAGACGGCGGCTTCTGATTGGTTCCCTGTAATGCAGTATGTGATTGGTTGACGACGTCACGTTATGACTGTCTTAGATTTATAACGCCATTGTCACGGTGGATCCATGATCCACTGATCCACCAGTCCCAGAACCCCTATTTCCCATACTACTCTGACCAGTTTTAGTGGACGCCAAAACAACAAACAATCATTATTTTTACAGTTTGATCGATGCAGTTCACTGAAATTTTTCTACAAAATGTATTTCTACACTGGACAAAGAGCATGAAAATGGTAAAGCTAAACTGACGGCTTGAAGAGATTTGACTAAGAAAGAGAAACAAAGACCGCGGTGTGAAAAAGAATAATAACTACGATTCAACGATGAAAAGCTACTTCAAAATATTTTCATTGACAAAATGGGTAAAAGTCGCTCATGGCGCTATTTTTTTAAATGTGCAGTCATGCAAAGCTGTTAAAATTTTGTTGGATAATTCATTCAATAGTCATTCAAAACTAGAGATTTTACAAGTAAGTTGTATTTCTGAAGGAGTTTATTTGACAAGTTTGTCAGATGGTAAAAAGGCCGTATTCTTCTTGGATTCTTCGTGGCGTTTTTCAATCATTACTTATCGACTAATTTTTAACTTTTAAAAGTAAAATCCACGGTGACAAAAAGTTCATGAAAACAAAAACAAAACAAATATAAGCTGCATTTACAGCAATTCAAAAGAGGTGAAAAGCAAGACCGGAACACGACTCACGAAGATAATTTACTTTGTTTATCAATCAATTTTTACGGGCAATTCATAACACGGAGAGCTATAGGATCATTGCAGATTTATCAACTATTCACAACAAAAAGCTTTTAAGGATGGTGCCTATTATTGTCATTGCGCATCGAGTACTGCGCATGCTGCTGACGAAGTTTGAAAAACAAACACTTTCAAAGGCCGATCGTTTTGTGTTAAAAAACTTCCAGAAACAAGCTAATTTAGCAATCAATCATCTCCCATAAACCTTTTACTAAAAGAAAAACATTTAATCTTTGCAAAACTGAC
Organism: Diadumene lineata; assembly: GCA_918843875.1. Classification (NCBI taxonomy): domain Eukaryota; kingdom Metazoa; phylum Cnidaria; class Anthozoa; order Actiniaria; family Diadumenidae; genus Diadumene; species Diadumene lineata. Next base: position 16,468,877 of record OU974070.1, on the reverse strand, counting down.
CTGAAAATGCACTTTTGTTTAAAAAACAGCTTCAACAGCGACTGTTATGTGATCAAACTTCCGACAATCTTTCCCCGGGCGCCATTTTGAAAATCTCCCAAAATGCATTGCTAATTATTCTACTGTCTGGGGAGGGGCAGGGACTTTTGTGCAATTTTTGCAAATTTTGGTAAAATTTCGTGCTTTTACAACGATTATCTTATTAAATTGCACGGGTTCCCCTATTTTTCATTTATTTGTGTGATAAAGTGATAAGAAATCTTTCATACGGTGAGTTTAAAAAAAAAATAAAATTGAAAGATCATAGAAATATTGGTGATTTCTTTTAGAGTAGCTAATTTGAAAATGTTAATATTCATGCGTTCAACTGCTCTCGAAAATTTTTTTTTTACATTTTCTTACCTTTAAAGACATTTATCTACAAGAATATTATGTGTGTTATGATTTAAGAGATATTTCCTTTAGAAATTAAAATTATATGACGATTTATGAATTTTTTCCCTCCCAGTTTAAAATTGTCTAATATGTAATATTTGATGACGTATAGCTCATTAAAATGCACGGTGACCTAATTTTTTTTCTTTCAATCTATCAAGTGCTGAACTAGGTCTTTACAGATATAAATAAATTTCGAGAAAAAAATCACTTTTTAATTAGTCATCACCAACCTTAATACAAGATTTTTGTCAACAAAGTAGGACTGCAAGTTCAGGGAGTGGATGGAAATGCAAATTTCAAAATAGCAAAATATGTGATCGAGCAACACGAGCTAACCATCGCCGTTCTGTTGAACTGTGTGAACGTTTTAGAAGCGGGGGCAGGGGGGGAGGGTGTCTCCCATGGCAACCAACATTTATTCATCGCTACCACCGGACGCTTCATATGGCAGCAACGAAGGCTTCCATATATTGTTGCAATTTTTGCGATTTACTACACTTTCTTTACAGTTTTGGATGAAACATGTCTCGCAACTGTTAAAGCACATGCTGGTAATTGCGTATTAACGTTTTTTGTTTGGATAACACATAAAAAGTTGCTAAAAGTAATTTCTTGTGCCTGAATATTGATGGCGGCCGTCGATCTGACGACACAATTTTGCACAAGCAAATGGTCCTTACTATGGAACACAGTGGTTTTGTTCGTTCAAAATAGGAGGTTTTATAGCTAATATGTTCATCTATCTGATTGTAAAATTTCGATGGCGTTGGTCGCTTGGTTCGTCTCATCAATCTTTTTAAACACAAGATACGATATAACCTCAGCATTCAATACCAGCAAAAAGATATGCTTGCACAGGCTAATCACTAAAATGTGAATTATTTTAAATTATTTTTTGACATTTATTCATGTACTATAAATTGCGAAGTTTAAACAACTATAAATAATTATGGACCTCTTTGTTCATACTTGTACTCCAAATGTCTATAAAATATGTTATCAAAGCTACAGCACTATAGCGATTTACAAACACAAGTGGGACAAACTACATCATAGAAGCTTACAAATGTCAATAATGACCAATACCTGACTTATTTGAAAGACATACATGCATAATTATGACCCTTTCCGTATTTAGTGTATTAAGAATGATAAATATAGTAAAAACCCATCCAAAGGAGAATGTTTTAACAGTTTGCATTACTTTGTTTACTATATACAAAGGTCCTCCATAATCATATACATAAACATACCGTTAACATTTTCTCCTCAAATTTTTCATTATACTGCATGTTAACTTTTTGCAGTTCTTTGACTCAAAAATAATACAAAGCAAATAATGCAACAGCGTCAATAAGAATAAATCTAAAATTACTATGGGGAGGAAATGTTGATAAAGAAATAAGTGAGGTAAACATGTTAAGTGGGCTGAAAATGAACTAACCGCAAATAAAAGGATTGATGAGAAGTACGAGACCATGTCAGTAGGTAAAATATACATCAAATGAAAGCTTAGGAAATGCTTTATAAAACCTCCTATTTAGAAGTATATCTGTTTAGGTTTTGTTAGAGAAAATAAAGTATTTCTGAAGACATTTTGCGCGTCCCGAACAAAAACGTTTGATCCCGAGAACGTCCCGCGAAAGTAAAATAGACTAAAAATCACAAGAAATAGTTTGAATCAGAAAATAATTGCACTCTACTAACACTAAAATATACAAAAGAGACACAATCACAATAAATTAAACAACAATAGCTTCCTTGACCTCATTTTTGAGCTTTTTTGTAAAGGTAAAGCTGAGCGACGATGGTGACTACAGGATAATTTACTAGAAGCCAGTCAAGCGTAGCGTTGATTTGTTGGTGGCAGCACAGGCAGCCCAAGCAATCTACTTGTCTTCTTTTCAAAATGGCGGTTCATTGGAAGTACGCGAGTTCGAATCCCACGCTGGGATACTTGAAAAAAAAAAAAAAATTATCACTGGATTTTTAAACCATATTTGTCTTACTATTTTTACTTTTTATTTTTCAATAAATTGATTTTTTTCATTCATGTTTTGTATTTTTTCCCTTTATTACATATATTACTAGAAGGCAGGAAACTACTATACACACTACCCCTTCTTCAACGGCAAAAAAATACTCCAAAATCAACAAAAATGGCACAAAAACTACATCAGCATAGAAGCTCAATAAACAAGCTTTCAATAAATTGCACTTTACAACAATTAGTTACGAGAAAATAATAAAAATTTTGCCATTTTCTTGCAAAATTCGACTGATTTTTCGATGAGCCGAAGCGTGGTTGTTTTCGAATTTTTTTTCGGTCTTCTTTCAAGCAATTGCATTAATTGTTTTCATAACCGTGACGATCATTCAATTAACTGTATTCATTATCACGTTTCAGACCATTCTATAATAACAATTTTTAGAAACAGCAATTGCCCCAGTTCACTATGAAGTAACATCTTGATTACGTGGAGGATAAAAACTAAACTAAACTCAATAGAAAATACGAAAAGAATAATCCCATTGTAGTCTAAAATAGCTGGATTTTGAAATATCAAATGTGTTTATATATGCCAAATAAAATTCTGGGCAAATTTGCGCTCACTTATTCGACCATCCGACGACCATGATTCTTTGTGTTAAATTCTATTTTCAACCATTTTCTTATTCTTCGTTTTGATGTGACGTCATCAAAAGTATGACAAATTGAAACATACCAACTATATATTATAGCTAACGATTATCAAAAGACTTTGTAGAAATATGGGTCCAAAAATGTTGCTCACTTGCGAGATATTTACTTCATTCCTACTCTTCGCTAACTCGCGAAATCGCAAGAAAAACCCACACGATATATAGTGTAACTTTGCCTGGGCCGCCTGTGGACAGCTGGCACAATATTATTCTTCAAATGTGACAATATCGTAATGAATCTACTTCTAAATTAGTTATTTACAATCTAGATGCTGCGTTCTCCGCTACGAAAAACCAGAAAATACCTCATGAAAAAAAATTTGGAAACGTAGTCTCTGATCGATGCAAACGCATGAGCTCCAGAGATTAGAGCTAAATACAAACATAAATTATGAATACAGCTACAAGAGCAGCGAGCGGAAATGAGGGTCATATCTTACACAATAATCTGTATGTTCCTAATACAATTACTTATTATCCCAACATTGAATATTGCTTGTAAGTTTGGCTACAGAGTGCTGTTCATCAAGCGAGAGGATTTCTTATTAAGAAAATGGTCTTTTATACTATTTTTTATAATATATTCACGTATCCGCGAATCCGTGAATAGCCAGATTATACCCAAGGTTTATAGTTTAAACCCAGTCAAATTGTAAAAACTTACTTGAGTTGAAATCAATTAAAATAATTGTGTTGCTTTATCGTTATAAAAAAAGAACCGATTTCAGCGTATTTTAAGTCATGTGTTTAGCTTCTTTAAATGGTTTTTGTATTATGATTGTTTTCATGTAAAGCCTATTTTACTCTATTTTTGCTCAAAACCTTACAATTTAGGTGCTGTTGAAAGTCAGTTATCTCAAAACCTTACTCGGGACACCCCATTTTCCTTTGCTTTGCATGATGGAAATGTGCATACACAGTTTTTCTACTAACTTTTAGCTAAACTAGTCAGTCACCTTAAAACGTATTTTGATGTTAATATGCTTTTAAGAGATGTACCAAGAGAAGAACTTCCCTATCTGAGTTACTCGATGTATCTCTTAGGTGTAAAAATCATCTAGACATATCTTAATGCTTTCAAACATGTTCTTCTAACTTTTTTCATCAAGACGGCATTTTCTGAAAAGAATCTAGGCGCTCTTTATGTTGTTTGTAACTTGAGCTGCTATTGAGGGTGTTATCCAGTTTCTGGCTGGTACCTTCAAGTGTTGAAAATTTACTTGAACACGTACTTCTTGAAGGACGGCTGCTATCAATTAAAGGGTTTTATTGAAGTTTCTGACGGCCATATCCAATACATACCCCATACGGGAGATGCGCCAGCTTTGTGTCACTTTTATGAAATTGTTGGGATTAATCTCGTATTATATTCTATCTTCTTGTAGTTTCGACGTCTTATTAAGAAGCACAAGACGATACTCAAGGACGACGTAATACAAGCTTCAGCAAGTGAAGAACACATTCAGAGCAAAATCTTGTGGCTAAGAAGGAACGAAAAGGATATCCGTGATTACCTGGACGAGCAGAACATCACATAAGCTTAATCAGCTGACGATATTATCCTAATGACATTCACAACGGACTTTACACGCTTAAAAATCGTTACATAAAACAAATATAATTAAAATAATCAGGATCTTAGGCCTTGCCCACACTAGCTAGTATAAGTTTGAAAAACCAACTTTATTCATTCTGTTTTTCATTGTGTCCTTCAACGACTGTAAGTCGCAGTGTCTCATTGACACTTGGAACCCCATTTATGATGTGATCTTGAATATAATTCCTCGCAGCTCATTTCTAGCCATCTTTTTGAACGTCCCGTTTTGCAAGAAATTTATATTGTGCGATTTTAAGTAGGTACGTAGAAGAAAGTATTCTCTGCCCCTTAGCAACAACTAACATTTCATGTGCAAAATTGAATGTGGAACACGCGTTTGCATCGCATCTCATTTTGTTTTACAGCCGGCGATGTGAAAATAGGCTGTAGTACTGGTGTGCGTTGAACATGACTTGGATATTTCACACTACAATTTGTTCAAATCGGGGGAATGATAGGAAAAAACTGTAGGGAAAACAATATTAATTGTACTCTTTTACTATTATTGTGCCTCTTAGCCAATCAGCTTACGACGATTTCATTTTTGAAGATGAATATAGTCAAACGCGCGTTTGCAACGTCTATATTGTCTGAATCGGCCGTTTGTATCCACGCACATCAATCCGAAACAATTTTGTCCAAATTCTGTTGTTTCATATTTCTATGTCGTGGTTTCGGTGGAAAAGTTGGGTTTTCAAATTTCATATCCTGCTAAGTGTTTGCACGGACTTAATATAAATAAGTATAGGTAATAAGATGGTTTCGAGTTCAATTTGGAATTAATTTGCACGAGTTTGTTTTTCAAAGAGTTCGTAATTGCATGAGCCCGTAGGGCGAATGCAATTTGGCTTTTTGAAAAACAAACGAGTGCAAATTAATCGAGAAACCATTATAATATTACAATATATATATAATCAAATAAAATGAAATCGAACCAATAAAAACATATGTAGCATAATTAAAACACTAAGAAATAAATAGCATTGCATCTGAAAATACAAAAAGTTGTATCATGTTGTTATTACCCTCTAGTGAGCTCTTTTCAAAGCAAATCAATGTTCATGAAATCGATGACAAGTTCTCCCAACGAGTTGTTAAATTTCCGTGAATCCTGTGCATTGTGGTCTTATGGCGTGACCCAAAGCAAGTTATAGATGATGATTTTCAAATTATTGAGGATCGAACACATAAGGGACCGGTCATTATCTATCGCCTGGGGTGTGCGGAGGATTATTTTCCTAGACGCCGTAAAATTTAACAGATTCCCCCTTCAGCATCATGCCATTGTTTTGACCCCCTCATAGGTAGGGAAAATTTAAGTGACCCCCCCTCATATAAGTATATATAATTTTTGATGGTGGTCTACATTTATACTTGTTTGCATTGTATCAAAATCAATTTTCAGATCGCTGATGTTTGCACTATATATACAAACCTTCAAACATTTTATTCTCTCTTAATATTAATGCGAATTTAAGTCTACTTCAGACAATGTTGTGGGATTGTAGGCAATTTTGAGCGATTTTAAGCAATTTTGAGCGATTTTAGGCGACTTAAGGTCCGAGTTCAGTTAGCATTTGTAAATGATAACCCCCCCTTCAAAGCTGTAATTTTCGTCTGATCCCCATTTGTTTTTATGAGAATGAACTGATCTCCCAAAAATCCTCCGCACCCCCCAGGCTGTAAATAATGACCGGTCCCTAAATGCCTGTTATGCCAGTTGACGCCTGTGGCATCCCAACGAAGACAATACAACAGTAGGACCTGTTCAAGAGAAAATAAGCTAACAGAACCTATCCTCGGACCCAAACAGGAATCGCTATTTTTAGCCTGTTACCAATCCTGCACGGCCAGTATCAGCTACTCGCTTTGAACGTCTAGATCGCCTGAGGTAGTTCTTCTACCGAATCGTGAGTACTCGTTTCGTCGTCACATTCGTCTGGCTCGTAATAAGCAAACCAAAAACATTTTCTTTGTCTCCTTCCTCCAAATTTCTCACAGCTTTCAAGGATTAAATGACAAAAACAACCGACTCAGTCCCTTTGCCTTCCGCCATTTTTACTTGAGAAGGACGCGAAGGAAGAAGCTATTCGACCTAGCCTCCTTTATTCTGACCAATCATGTTCTGTTCATAAAATAATTTGGCGGCAATAAGTAAGTAGCCTTAAGGATGGTGCCCCCTAATTGCAACCCATTTTTATTTTTTATAAACCCTGTCAGTCATTTGAATTACCTAATGGGCTATGGGAAACCGGAAAAAAATTTGGGGGATCCCATGCATATAAGCGAGATAATTAACGCTAAACGCATGATGACGTAAGCGTCAAATTCAGCGATGAAAATACGTATTACTTCTCATTATTTTGGAATATTGGACAAAAAACTGGCTAGGAATATTCTACTACACGTATATTTTCTATAAAATATTAAAAATTGCAATTGATACTTAGATGAATTAGCATTTTCAATAATTTTATGCGCCAAAAAGTAAAATACTATTGTGAAAGGATTTCAAAAGATTTACAAAAAGAATAACCAAAACCATTTTTATTTTAAAATATTCAATTTAAAAATTAAATTCGGTATTTTCCTAACGTTTTCGATCAAAAAACGTTATAGGTTCCCATGCGTTTTCATAAGTTAGCGAGGTTCAAATCTGTAATTTAGTGTCAAACCTTGCAATTTGGTGCGAAATACGTTCACCCTCCCCCCCTTGGTAAGACAAATTGCACCCTGGACTAAGATGGCTGCCAGCACATCAGTTTTCGTTTTCCTTGGACTTTTCGTCTTCTGGATAGTATATTGAACATTGTTATCGTTTGTACATTGAATCTACATTTTGTTTAATATTCATAATGACTTCTGTGTACTTGAGATGCTCGAACTTCAAGGGAAAAGTAACAAATAAAAAGCTGAAAAGGTCAGTTCGTAATTTCAAATCTGAAGCTCATAAAATGCCGGCTGGTAAAGCAAATTTCATGTCGTGTACAATGTTTTGGCTTGGTTTACCAGAAAATAAAGCAATTTCAGAATTTACTGAGGATTGTAGTGTTGTTATTTGTATTATTATTGTATGTTTTTCGAGGGAAATTTACTTTGAGTGAGATTCATACTTTGATCAATTGGTGCACAAGTAGACAATCAACTTTCACCGTTTTTCAAACAAATATCACCATTCCTCTTTCATCCTTTTGTAATAACTGTACTATATTTTTATCACATGAATATTTTTTGGTTGTTGAAGGTTATTTTTATTTTTGAAACTACGGCAATTTTTCTCGAGCGAGAAACTTTGAGTTGATCAAGTTGTTAAACAGAGTTCAAAAATTAATATATCGGAAAAAACTAACTCGCTTTCTTGTCTATTTTATTCCTGGACTGTCCTTGCAATTGTTAAGATCTTTAGTTATTCAAATTATTTAAAAAACGCTTATTTTAAACTCAGAATTAAAAGAAAAATACAAAGATTTGTCAGAATAATATTTTGAGATGATGCGCAGTAGAGATGCGCGTGGGCAATAGGGGGCACCATCCTTAACGGGGCTTAAGGACGTTCCTGGGTATTGGTCGCGCGCACCGTTACTGCGCAAGATTGAGCGCGCGCGCTCATTACCGTTGGTCAAATTAATGATAATTTTTCCTTCATTTTTTTCATCTAAGTCCCAATTGTCTTCGATTGAAAAGCAATTGAGTTTATTTTTCTGTAGTTTAAAGTCAATTTGCTACAAAAAGAGCAAATGTTAAACGTTTTATGCAATAAACGGTAAATTATTAGAACCCAGTCTCCGCGCGGTATTCAAGATGGCCAGATTTTTTGTCAACTTTGCCGCAAGATATCTCGAAAACAAAGCCGGTGACCCCTATTTTTTTTTCTTTCGTGAAATGAAGCTTTTTATCAAGACTACAACATATGTGAAACACAAAAAAATGACATTACATGAAACGAAGAACAGTACACTTTTGTAAAATAAATCGACCCCTACCTTGGAACGAATCCAGCGACATCGCTTAACTTAAAAGCATCTTTATTTGTAAAGAAAGGCATAAACAATCCCATTATTTCTTAGAAATGGAAGACAACAGTTTATTAATTTTCTTTCCAAATTTTAAAGAGCGATTGATTTCTGTTTTACAACATTTTTATGACTTTATTCTTTGAAAATGGTAGTGTTTAAATACGCGCGTTTTTTCATCAAAATACTCCATTTTCTACGCCTTGTACGTCAAAAACAAACTCGGTGACCCCCGATTTTTATTGCATTTCTGAAATCCTCATATAATGAAATAGCTTTGTACAAAGTTTCATAAAAATGACATTAGAACTTCATTTACCCAGGAACGTCCTTAAGTAGAATAGTAAGGATGGAATTCGACCCCCGGGGAGGTGGGGAGTTATCGGTGAGGTGGGGAGTTACCGGGGAGATAGGGAGTTTCCGGGAAGGTGGGGAGTTACCGGGGAAATGGGGAGTTACCGGGGAGGTGGGGAATTACCTGTGGAGTACCCCACCCACATCATCCACAACAACAACAAACGACCACCCCACCCCCAACATCCACAACAACAAAAACAAACGTCAACTCCACCCCAACCCACCACTTATGAACACGAAAAACGACCACCCCACCCTCGCCACTAATGACAAAACTAATCAAAACCATACAGCCCACCATCCAATATCTCCTTTCTTAAACCACTCTTATACCAGTGAATATGGCAGAGAATGTGCACAACCCTAAAGTAAGAACCCTTGACGCAACTCTTCTAGAAGTAGTTAAAGACTTTAAGAGGGTATGTCGGAAAATATAAAACATGGAATGGCAACAAGGGCTTTTTTCATACTTTGCCGGTTTGTACTCTATTATATGGCTATCAACGTGGTGTAGTTTATTTGTGGAAGTTCGCTTTATTTTTCGAGAAATTTTGATTTTCGTCAACACTGGTCATTTTGCTTGTTTTCGGAAAAAATATTCACCAAATATATTTGTTTCTAACAACAAACTTTTATGACTTTTCGATATTTTTGATATTATCATCTAATTGCATGTTATTTCGACTATGTTATGTTTCAATTTGGAAGGGTTTTAAGAAATAGGAATTATTTTGTGAATTTTTAATTTAAGTAATGCACATTTTTTACACAAGTTAAAAACTCGTCATTTAAACAATGTGGGATATGACAAAATGTATCAAGATTCACAAAGGCGAAACAATGGGCTTTATTTTGATATAAAATTTTGCTTGTGTATTTTTATTTTTGTATGAGAAAATTCAGGATAAAGTTGAGGAAAAATCACTTTTTGTGTGAAGTGAAATCGACATCGCTGTCTCGACAGTGAAACACATTTTAGATTCACCATCTAAAATAAAATATTATAATTGAATCATTCCCATTTACCTTGGAAATAACTGTTCTATGATAGATAGAAAGCTGTTTGCAAGATTATTTTTTGATTTTGACAATCTTGGAAACTTCTTTTGCGACGTAGTTAATAGGAACAAATGTTTGTTCTGATGTATTGTTTGCATGTGTCGTACAAACAAAAACAGACAACCAAATAAAATAAGAAACGAATTTAGATTTTACTTTGTACTGTCTTTATGGTTCTGATTTTGATAATTGAACGGATTGAATGCGAGAAAGAAATTGAACTAGACCCTGAATTCAGGGTTTACTCGTGCCCAAGAACGGAGGTTCTTAAAAACCGAAAACAAAACAAAACAAGAAACAAAACGACACAAAATATGCAATACTGTTTCTTTGCGACATCTCGAACTTGCCTTAAACTCTTATAATACCACAGGCAGCCCAAGCAATCTACTCGCTTCGCTCGCAGCAACTAGAAGGCAGGAAACTATCATCCATACCACCTCTTCTTTAACGGCAAAAAATACTCCAAAATCAACAAGAATTACACAAAAACTACATCAGCATAAAAGCTCAATAAACAAGATTTCAATTAATTGCACTTTACTTCAATTTTTCACGAAAAAATACTGCACATTTTCGCTTTTTCTTTCAAAATTCGGCAGATTTTCCAATCAGTTGAAGCGTGGACCATAGCGAGTGAACATTATTCGTTGTTTGCCCTTTGTTATGTTTCTCTCAATTTCGCAAAGTTCAGCCAAAAAAAAAGAGATCCTTTTAGACTTGAAAAGTGACCAAATAGTCTCCTTTGGGTAAGATACCAAAAGATCCTTTTGAAATATTTGTCTTTTTTCGCTTTTGTTAATACACATCGCTAAACAATCGTTCTTCAACTCGAGTGAGCGAACTTCGATATGTATACGTCTACAAGCTCGAAAATTCTCACTTTCGCAATGAATTTCTTGCTACTTTTTGATCTTGTTAACTTCTAATAATTCTTCTTAACAATTCCACAAATTGTTTTTCCTTAAATTAAGTTTTATTTAGCTGTTTTAATGCGACATGGAAGCATTCTTTTTAATTATTTTTTTAGCTGTTTTGATGAGACATGGAAGCATTCGTTTTAATTATTTAAAAAATTGTTTATTAAAAAATAACTGAATATAAAATTGCAAAAGAAAGATTACTTAAGAATAAGAAAAAAGAATATCAAAAAAAAAAGAACCAAAAAAGAGATTGGCCGTTCGGAGACTTGAACTCGTACTACTTATATATAGCTTAATGGATCTCACGAATATCATGTTTGGCGCGATGGCAAGTCGGGTAAGGCGCAGCCTGACAATCCAAAGGTCGCAGGTTCGAGCCCGTGGTCCGTCCACAGAAATTTCTTTCTTTGTTAGTTAAATTAATCAGACCTGATGGAACTTGTCTGAACTTGTCTAAACTTCTAACAGCGAAAAAAAAGGAAAAAAAAAAACAACAAGAAACTCGCAGCAGAACTATACTCGTGCCCTCGGCCTAAGGGCCTGGGCACGAGTAAAAATTGTTAACAAATTTTCATTTAGCTTTGAAGCGATACGATAATAAATTCATTCTAGTTTGATCACAGGGAACCCTATAGGTAGTGACATGATTTTCTCTATTGTTATTTTGAATACGCGGTAAACTTTTCGAATGATTATTGCAAAATATAGTTTTCGGTATTTCAAATATACGATTATACCAATATTAACGAGGATTTTGTGAAAAATCACTTTTGGTGTGAAATGAAATCAATAGAGATCTCCGTGTCTCGACAGTGAAACAAATTATTACCACTCACCTTGTAAATGATGACCAATATTCCTTATATGATTTATAAATAGCTGTTTGGAAGATTTTACGAGTTTGAATGTCTTCGATCATGAAAATTGAAATAGCAAGCCGGCTAGTCGTTTCCAAAAACAAGCAGTGCCATCACTGCTTGTTTTTGGAAACGACTAGCCGGCTTGCTATTTCAATTTTCACGGGAAAATCAAAATTCCAGGAAAAATGTACGTATCGATGAGCATAAGTATGGTCTGATGATTGAATTACACGTTATTATTCTCAAGATGAAGCAAATATTTCTTCAAACGTACTGACTGCTACAATAAAATATGCTCACATTTACGGTACAGCCGCTTATGTAGTGCACACTGAAACAGTTAAAATTCCTTCACATCGTAATGACTACTTGACAGCTTGTCTCGTGTATTGAAATTTGCAAGCCTCGACTGTGTGCCCAGCAAAATAACAAACAAAAACAAGAAATTATATTCAAAACCAAACATTCTCAGTACTGCTCTTTTTTATTTCATTAATTAATTTCTCATTCCATGCACTTCATTCCTGTAGTCATTTATTTATTTATAGTTTTATTAATCCATTTACCCTTCTGCTTTTTCATGTTATCCATTCATTTGTTTTTCGTTTTTCTTTCATTTATTAATTTACCCATCCATTTATTATACCTTCATTAAAAAAAAAACATGAGACAAAATAAGATAAAATAATTAATAATGTATTAAATTAACCATTCTTTCAATCCCTTAATTCATTCTTATCATTCTGGTAATGTAAATATTTATATAATTAATGATATTGAAAAAAAAATTATTTAATGAATTAAAATGCGAGTGAGTGAATTAACGAATAAGCAAATGAGAAAGTGTAATGCATAAATGGATAAAGTTACATTACCACAATGATAAGAATGAATTAAGGGATGGAAAGAATGGTTAATTTAAAACATATCTAATTATTTTATCTTATTTTGTCTCACGCGTTTTTTGTTGTTGTTGTTGTTTTTTGTTTTTTTTTTTGTTTGTTTTTTTGTTTTTGTTTTTTAATGAATGTATAATAAATGAACGAGATCTTGGGAAAAAATTGATTGAACACGTTTTAAGATTTTTTTAAAATTAGTATAAGAAAAATGAATAATTCTTTTGGTTATACATCAAAATGTGTTTATCGATAAATTAATACATGAGTAAATAATGATATTGAAAATGGAAAAAGAAAAAGTTTCCAAGATTGTCAAAATCAAAAAAATAATCTTGCAAACAGCTTTCTATCTATCATAGAACAGTTATTTACAAGGTAAATGGGAATGATTCAAATATAATATAATGTTTGTCGCTACAGTTGAAAGTGTACTACTGTACGGCTGTGATGAGAAAGCTTTATGGGGTATACACAAGGATGTTGAGAACTGCCCTTAATGTCTCCTGGAAAGACCATATCAGGAGGGTCTCAATGGGGGTGTAGCTTTGACGGTTGACGGCTAAAAAATCGTCATTTTGACGGTTGACGACTAAATTTTTGGCATTTTGACGGTTGACAGTAAATCATAGTACCTGACGGTTAAGTTACATCGTTGAATATTAATATGGCAAGTTTTTAATACTTAATTTATAAATAAAATTTTAAATAATCGCTAATTCAGACTGAATTCACGTCAATTAAGCGTCGCTGCTTTAATTTTTTTTAATTATCATTATTTTTTCAGAGCGTGTGATTATAGAATTAGCCTCAGTCTCATCGATATTAGCCTGAGTACCAGGCCTTCTCGGGGAGGGGAGGTGGCCTTGCACCAGGCTAATACTCCGTCATCTCTGTCCGTATTATCACTATCAGTTTCATATTCGTCAATACTCATGTTAAAGACGAGAGATCGCTCGCGACGGGCAACGATTTATAGACTATCCTAAAAGATACCAACTTAAGGTAATTCGGGATCCACACTTCTCGCCGGAAAAAGACATCGACTGAGATATTTTACCTAGATTTAAATGAACAGCTTCATTAATTTTTTTGCACGCTTTACCCCAAAAAAGTCAAAATTACAATGTTTTGATCTCAAAGACCATGTATTTTTTATTTCAAAATTTTAAGGCTGGGTTTATGCCAAATATAAAAATGGAAAAATAATTGGGTGTCACCGTGCTAATTTTAGAGCTATAAACAAAAAAAACGCGCGGAAAATAAGATGATTTCAATGTTTTGGACGCGCGGGAATGAGCACTAGTTGCTTTGGAGGCCCGTATGTAATGCTATGATGTTATTTTTTTAACAAAAAGTTCAAGAATGACCATATTTTGGCTCTAACGCAAAATTTCTTTCTAATCGCACGAGAAATTTTATTTGATTTCACATGCGCGAGCAGGATGCGCAGTAGCATCGAGACCTTGCTTTTTGAATATCTGATATTTTCACTTGTCGAACCAAACGTGTATACTAGTATCAAGTATTCAAAGACATTACATCTTTAATCGGTTAGTTATAAATGTGACAAACCGGCAATAAACTGATAAAAGGTCATTCAACTACATAAGTGAATTTGTGCATCTCGGGTTTAGCTTTCAGCAGATTCCTGGTCAAGGGACGTGCTGGTCGAATATTCTAAAACAGGCTCGTAACATGGTATATGGGATCAGGGATCAGTCCCCTAAATTTTGATTGGGATCGGGATCAAAAGCATGGGCTCGGGGATCAAAGCGTTGGGATTGAGGATCAGGTATAAAATTTGGGGATACTGGGATCATTTACGTTTTGTCACTGCTGTTACTGGCTGAAATATAAAAGCTCATCGTTGCTTCAAGTAAATTTTGCTGGCTGTTACTGGTGTGTGTATTCAAGCATAGAATGATAGGCAACATATCCCAGATGCATGCTAACCGGAAGTGGAGTTGGACGTAAATTGAGTCCTGTAGAATGACGTAATTCATGTGTATCGAAGTTTTGACTGCTGGTATACTGGCTATAATACTAATAGTTGATAACTGAGATAAATATTTTTTTTATGATGGGAAAAAAAGAAAAATCATAGAAGGTATGTAAAAGAAAATGCATACAACAGGTTTGCCTGAACCAAAGTTGAGTCGGTTGACATTTATATCTGAGCAGCTTTCAGGGCTTTCTTTCACTCTCGATAATCCCCTCCTATCGATAGAAGAACTAGAAAGTTCAAGCGGACTTCACGATCAAGATAATGCTAAATGAAACAGTTAAAATTTGAAGGATATGTAGTGATGCAAATCTATAAGTTGGGAATTCCACATTGAATTTCACGAGAAAAACATGTGGAATTCACGAGTCAGGAATTGAATTTTTCTTGAATCCCATATCTAAATCGAAACTTTTTTTTCTGGGTGTGAAATGAAAAGCGTACGGGCCACCTGTGTAACGTTGAATTCCACGCTAAATTCATCTTCTCGATAGCCAATCAGCGCGCGATACGATTTTCGATTGAGATATGGGATTCTGCTTAATATTTCATGTTGCTGTTGCAATGGAATGCAAAATGCCCAGAAAAATGCTCAAATTTCACTAACCGTGAGAATCTTCATAAATGATGTTAAAGAACGTTTATTTTTTTTGATGGGGGGAGGGGGAACGGGGGAGGGACATCGAGAAAAGTTGGCTACAGTTTTGGGAGGCCATTAAAAGTATTTATGTGCTATTGAGGGGGAGGGGCATGAACAAAATAGCAAAATCAGTTCCCTCATAGTAAAACTGTAAATCGTACGTCAAAAATAACTAAATTTGAGAATTTTTCGGCGGGAAAAATTCAGTACAGCACAGAACATTTTTCGTCCAAAATGGTGCAAATTGCTTTATTGAGGTTAATATTTAAAAGGATTTTCTCGGACAAACATGCCTCCAAACCTCCCTAAAGAAATACCACCTCTTGGTGATTGCCAATTTTATATCTGTCTACCCCACAAAACTGAACTTATTTATCATCCAAAATGCTACAAATTGTACTTTTAAACTTGTAAATTAGAAAAATTTTCTCGGGGGACCATGCCCCCAAGCCCCCCTAAAGAAATGTCACCCCTTGGTGACATTTACCCAAAAACTAAACTTATTTATAGTCCAAAATACTACAAATTGCACTTTTAAGGTTCTCAATTTGAAATATTTCTTCGGGGGAGCATGCCCCCAAACCTCCCTAAGGAGATGCTATCTCTGAGTGATTGACAATTTTATATCCATCTACCCTAAAAACGGAAGCCAGGAAAAAAATACGAACGAGACGAAACTGAATATAAAACAACTGTGTAATTATGTAGTTTAAAACAAAATTCATCACTGACAGTGAGAAAAAAATACTATTCTCTAGTGCCTGTGTCATTCTTTCAGCTAAAAGTGGTTTTAAACTTTGTGCCTTTACTGTGCATCATTCAAAACATAGAAAATAAGGGGAAAATACCAGTGGGATCAATAATTATAGTTGGGATCAGGGATCAAAATTTTGTTAAAAATTGGGCCCAGGGACCAAAATTGTCTAAAAATACCGGGATCATTTAGAAGAAAATATACCATTTTACGAGCCTGCTAAAACCTCACGGACAAGGTCAATCAGTTCATATGACACCCGGAGTGAGACTCTCATTCTTAACTCTCATATATCGAATTGGCGGGGATGCTCGTCGTACCTTTCAAAATCGGAGATCTTGTACTTTCATTGAAGATTTTACCTTTTAGGGTATTCACAGATATTCAAAAAGCAAGGTCTCGATTTTAGCACCATTTTATCTAATTGTTCGTTTTTAAGGTAGTTCGGGACCCTTGCTACTGCGCATCCTGCTCGCGCATGTGAAATCAAATAAAATTTCTCGTGCGATTAGAAAGAAATTTTGCGTTAGAGCCAAAATATGGTCATTCTTGAACTTTTTGTTAAAAAATAACATCATAGCATTACATACGGGCCTCCAAAGCAACTAGTGCTCATTCCCGCGCGTCCAAAACATTGAAATCATCTTATTTTCCGCGCGTTTTTTTTGCTTATAGCTCTAAAATTAGCACGGTGACACCCAATTATTTTTCCATTTTTATATTTGGCATAAACCCAGCCTTAAAATTTTGAAATAAAAAATACATGGTCTTTGAGATCAAAACATTGTAATTTTGACTTTTTTGGGGTAAAGCGTGCAAAAAAATTAATGAAGCTGTTCATTTAAATCTAGGTAAAATATCTCAGTCGATGTCTTTTTCCGGCGAGAAGTGTGGATCCCGAATTACCTTAAGTTGGTATCTTTTAGGATAGTCTATAAATCGTTGCCCGTCGCGAGCGATCTCTCGTCTTTAACATGAGTATTGACGGATATGAAACTGATAGTGATAATACGGACAGAGATGACGGAGTATTAGCCTGGTGCAAGGCCACCTCCCCTCCCCGAGAAGGCCTGGTACTCAGGCTAATATCGATGAGACTGAGGCTAATTCTATAATCACACGCTCTGAAAAAATAATGATAATTAAAAAAAATTAAAGCAGCGACGCTTAATTGACGTGAATTCAGTCTGAATTAGCGATTATTTAAAATTTTATTTATAAATTAAGTATTAAAAACTTGCCATATTAATATTCAACGATGTAACTTAACCGTCAGGTACTATGATTTACCGTCAACCGTCAAAATGCCAAAAATTTAGTCGTCAACCGTCAAAATGACGATTTTTTAGCCGTCAACCGTCAAAGCTACACCCCCATTGAGACCCTCGATTGCGTCTGAAAGCTTTAAGTAGACGATTTCTGTAACGGATTACACGTTTGATTCCAAAATCAATCCAAGAGTTGGATCGTACATGTACTCTACGTAGGGGAACATGGTTGTCTAGAACCTGTTTATATAAGCAAGACCAATGAGACCATATGTCGTTTGTATCGTCAAACAGAAAGCCATTATCCCAAGGAACAGCATTTAAGTCTGATAACAATGCGGAATCATCCAGATTCTTCATTGTACGAAATTCGATATACTTTGTTTTAGGCTTAGGAAGTGTTTGTTTTCTAATGATGTATACAAGGTCATGGTCGCTTATTCCAAGATGCAATTTGCCACTAGTAAGAAAACGTTCGGGGTGTGAGACAAGAATGACATCAATTAGAGACTTTGATTTCTGAGTAACTCTTGTTGGTTCAATAATGCGATTGGTTAAACAAAATGTATTACAGAACTCTGTATGATCTTGATTTGGACCAGCAATGCTATTGAAGTTCATGTCTAAGTTAAAGTCACCAATAAAAATTATCTCTTTGCGTTTGCTTAGCATTTGCTCAGCAATGGAAGAAATAGCTGGTATGAACTCTGTAACTTTACATTTCCCAGGAGAGCGATAGCAGGCACATATCATGAACCAGGTGTTGTTAACACTTTTGATTTCAAGACAAATCGATTCAATATTATCGGGCTCCAATTTGTGTCTATGAATAGCTTTGATAGTAGATCGAATGAATGCTATAAGTCCACCCGCGCCTTTTTTTCTATCCTTGCGTATTATACGATAAAGGGGGTGTGAGAATAGAGAACTAGACAATGTGTTGTCAATCTTGCTTTCTCCAATAAAAAGAATGTCAAATTGATATGTATTCAAAAGTACTACAATTTCATCCGCCTTTAGCCTGCTTACAGGCGTTCCTAGTTGGGGGCCGGGAGAAAGTGGGGAGGAGAAGGGAAGGGAACGCCTGCAGCAGCCCATTGTTTATTTGAAATATTTCGTTCGTGGGCAAACGAACCCCGCTGATTGGCTCTATCATATTTTGATTGACAATCTCCATAAAGCGTGACAAGCGTGACTGTTAGTACTCCTCTAAACATGGCGTCGAGTGTAATTGACTTTGACAAAGCTGTTGCAAATCTGTCTTCAGAGTTAAAAATCACGCTTAAAAAGGAACAAGAAAATGCGATCAAGGGTTTATTTCTCGGTCGTGACCTTCTAGCTGTGCTTCCTACGGGATTTGGGAAAAGTATGATATTTCAAATGCTAGTTAAAGCTACGGCTTGTGTGAGAAAGACAGTGCAAAGAATAATCGTCGTCTGTCCTCTAAAAAGTATTGCCAGGGATCAATTCTCTCTAAACTTTCTTTAACGAAGCTATATGTACTGCCAAGATTTTTGATTTTTCTAGCGCACGAGTTGCACACTTTATCAGACTTTGAAGGTTCATTGATCAAAATTATCCCGACGTCGCGACAAACGTTGGACAAAATAACACCGAGCGAATCGGCTCTTTTAGACGGCTTGAATAAACTTTGATACGAAATGCTACCTTGCTTACCAGAAACACCAAACTTCACCTTGAAATTACATCCACATAATCTACAATTTTCATTTGGATCGCCAATATTTTGCATTTTGTGTAAGTTTTGACATTTCTCAAAATTGTTCGACTCCACGTGAGAGATTTGTTTTTACCGGAAATGTACCTTCACTTCCGTCAAATTTTTTGGCCATTTTTGATTGGATGCTTTTTGACATTGATGAGGGTAATCATGCATAGCTAAATAGGGGGAGTATTTCAAATAAACAATAGGCTGCTGCAGGCGTTCCCTTCCCTACTCCTCCCCAGTTTCTCCCGGCCCCCAACTGGGAACGCCTGTAAGCAGGCTAATCCGCCTTGGAATAAATGCTATTGACGTTGATATGAGCAATTTTTAAATTACGTTTATAATAGTTAAGGTTAGTGTTATTTACGCTGAAAGAATCTTGTGATGTAGAATCGCCACTAATGTTTAAGCTGTTTTCAAGCGTAAAAAAAGAGTCTGATAATGGTGGTAATGCACACAAAGCACAAATCCAAGTGGTGATATCAATGATTGATTTGGTTGATTTTCCAGCTTCGCATTTGTGATGGTATTTCCTGGAACAATCATTGCATTCTAACTTCTTTTGATTAACGCGAATAGTTTTGTTGCAGAATGAGCAGGTTTCCTTCGTGTTTTTTTCTGGTCCTGGATTGGACTCAATATCACCACTACATAATAGTCGTGTAGTAGCAACAGAATTTGAATAATAAAGACAAGGTCTTTTATATCTTTTGATTCGCTTAGTACGGCTATCTTTGTTGAATGTGCATCTGTTTACATACCAGGGCACACAGGAAGACAACGAACCATCCTTCAACAAAGAAACCAAATAATCCAGATAATCCAATGATGAATAGATATGATCTGTAAACGGTTATCTGTTTATATTCCAAAGCGAGGAAGACAAAAGACAATCAGTCGCTTGACTTGAGCCATTGTTAGCTGAGATATCGTATGATAATTTACATCCATCGATAAGTGTAGATGAAAACGAAAAATATCCAAATTCTGCAAAACAAGCTGCATTATACACACCAAAACCATTCCAAAATGTTCCTGGGTGACTTAGACTTGTTCTATGGTATGTTAAAGCGTCAAATACCCCTCCAACAGGGCAAAAATATGGTAAAATGAAGGCCACGAAAAGTACACACCACCACATTCATTGCCTTGGCGATTGCTACATTTTCATTGACCCCACTTTGTTGATAATTTGCTATCATTTGTTCCCATTTCTTTTCATGCCTTTTAAATGCTTCCATTCTTAAACCCTTCCATACATCCTGCACATTCTTTCCCTGTTCTTCTTCTTCTTCACTCTCGCCAGAAGAATCGGATACTTGTTGGCTCTCGTCGTCTTCCTCGCTGATATTACTCCCGTCAGTACTAGATATATTACTATCGGTTTGGTAGGAATGAGGCATGATGGTCTTGACAGTGTGAAGTTTCGTTTTCAAGTGTTTGGTTTTTCTAGAGTGGCTGACTAATAATATGCCCTATCGTGGTACTATTATGGGATATGTTAGCCTCACCGTTCCAACAATGTATTTTTTAGTTTTTGAGCAGATGCATTAAACATGAAAACTATGATGGTTTGGTGGTCAGCCTTATAAGGATAGTAACAACAGTTATCGTCGACCACTTCTCAGTGGATTTACCTTGAGTGAAACTTATAAACCTTTTTATCGAGTTTAAGCTCTGCTCGGTTTTTGTATTTCCTTGTGGATTTTTTCTTATCTTGTTTCACTTTGCTCTTCGTAACTTTCATTCCATGGAACTGTTTTGGTTGTAATATTTCATAAACTTGTTCTTTTATCGCAGGTTTAACATGTCCATCTATTCTATTGTGGTAGACGACATATTTCACTTTCGTCTGAATTTTAGCTTCTTGTAAATATATTCTCCTTTGGTTGAATCTAATAAGTGCACAACAGTAAGATGGTTTGCCAGTCTCACGAGATATTTTGCCCCACTGTGTAAGTACAGACACTGAGGATGGTCGTACCTGTGTCCTCAGTGGTTCTTAAACTTCCACAACTGGATTAGAATATAGAGTAGACGGGACCTCCGATTTTCGTCGTTATCCGAGAGGACGTGAAGATCTTACCATTTGGAGATAGAGAAACGAAGGCAGCAACTTCTCCTCAACCCTGAGTGTTGGTCCGGCCAGGGCCCGAACCCGTGACCTCCCGCACTAAATTCCGATGCTCTACCAATTGAGCTATACGATCGGCGTAAGTATTCCGCTGATTTTCGCGCGTTCCATATCTTAACATGAATACTCGCACGTATTGTTTGTACGTGAATATAGTACAATCGTTGCATTTTTGAATGTTATACATTTATACAAAGTATTTTACTATGGTCGAGAAATCTGCAGCTAATGAGATTGATGCCTTGTACCTAAAGCCTAATCCAAATCCCAAGATATTTCTCCTGAGAGCGCAATCAAATCCCTGCCCGGGCTTTTAAAGGCCGGTACACACTAGGCGACAAGTCGCAGCGACTTGTTCCCGAGATAGGTCGTAGCGACAATTTCCCCCCGTGTGTACTAGGTATTTTTGGCGGAAATTGTCGCAGCGACACAATCAGATGTATTGGCGACAAGTATTGAACCAATGCACACTGAGGCGACATGTCGTGACGACAAGTCGCTGCGACTTGTCGCCTAGTGTGTACCGGCCTTAAGATGGCAGTGCTTTGTTGGGTATTAACGTGAGTGACTTGATAGGTGAATTGGCTCATTAATTATGTAATTTATTAATGAATATGAGTTTTTGAAATGTTTACAGAGGTTTTCAAACAAAGGTATCTTATTATTTATTACAAGTCAAGGCTTTCGTGTTCGGTCATTGTAAGATATTTAGACTTTTCAGTTTGAAATATGGCAAGTTGCATGTGTTGGTTGACATTTTGGGTACACTATGGTACTCTTCTTCTGAAGGAATTTTCAGTATCATTAATTCTTTTATTTTTGTGATTTTGTTTATATAATGGCGTTCTTCAATTGGGTCTCATATGATATTTATAGTAATATACAAATACATTCTGATCAAACAATTTGAAAGAACACGCTTTCAATGAAAGCTTTATATAAGACTGCTTTTTTAACATGATTATTGGGATTTTTAACAAATTAAAGTCCTGAATGCATGAATTTGTTAGAATAAGATTGCATGCCTTATCGGATTAAAAGAAGGATTTATTTCTAACGAAGATATTCACATGACAATGACGTGTCCTGATACTAACATAAATGAAGGTTGCACTTTGGTTGCACTCACCAAAGCGTTTGAATACCAAAGCGCGCACGTCGCTTCCCGAAACCGACGATTCTGAAAATAAGAATAGAAAGTCATCACCAGAGAAAGCAATTGCAAGTGAATCAAACACATTTTGTGAAGAAGAAGTGAAACCACAAACCGTTAATCAATGGTGTTGGTAAACGTTACGGTATTTAGTAGCTTTCCTTCGAGCGTGCAAAAATAGTACGCATAACTAGTAGTAGAGTCTAAAATCCCGGGGTTGGGACTCCGAGGGTAAACGATCCGGGATGCTCGTTGCATGGGTAAAAGTCGACGATTTGGTTTCTTTTAGAGTTTTTAAATATAAGATTCTCACTTTGGTATCTTTTAGGGGTTGAAAGCCACTGAAACTCGTGATTTTGGTATCTTTTACGGATGAACAATTTGTGAAGCCACGCACTTTTAGAAAACGTCCGCTATCTTCTAGGGGTATTTTTGTCCGAACGTTTATCCCCAGATTCCCCCCCCCCCCCCCCGCACCCCTGGGTCTAAAATCTCTGTTTTATTTTGTTCTTTATCTTCTAGTGTTAACTGAAAAGTTAATTTTCTTGCACGGTTTACGAAAAATTACTTTATTTGTGAGCTGAGGTCTCTCCATAGGTTCGCGGAATTAATCTTTGAAAATTAAATGCTGTCTTTCCTCCGTATTTTTCAAAAATTCATACAGCGAACCTACGGAGTGACCTTATGTATTCCTTAACTTTAATATGTACTATTGCATAAATTTAATTGCTAATTACGGTATTCAATGGCATTTTATATTATTATACAAGGGCATTACACAGATATTGCCGTGATTTCATGGCAATACACAGATATTGTTGTTATTTCAGGGCAATACACAGATATTTTGTGATTTCATGGCAATATCTGTATATTGCCCTTGAATAATTCTAATTATAAGATGCCATTGAATACAGTAATGAGCAATTCAATTTGATTACATCAAACTTTATGTGAGATATTGCATTATGTG
This sequence comes from Diadumene lineata, assembly GCA_918843875.1. NCBI lineage: Eukaryota > Metazoa > Cnidaria > Anthozoa > Actiniaria > Diadumenidae > Diadumene > Diadumene lineata. The sequence goes on along the minus strand of OU974070.1, from coordinate 16,445,378 downwards.
AAAAGAAACCGAAGTAATCATGTAACTAGCGATATTTTTCAAAAGTGGAGTGCTGCGATTGGTTGGTGCGGTCATTCAAAAGTTAGATTGCCGTGGGATAAAAATAATAATAAAAGTCGTAATTTGATGATGCTTTAATAAATTTTCTAGTTGGGAGGATGTTATAATCATACGATATATTAATAATGTGAATGTATGTAAAGATAAGACGTTTATAAAATTGTAAAAGAATCACCATTTATTATTTTGAAATATCATGTACATTGTTGATATATATTAAAATGTGTTGCTTTAATATTATTTTTAAATAATTAACAGTGACCAATAACTATAAAATTCTATTTACTTATCTTTGACACTGGTGAACAGGAACTAAATATAAATAAATGTTATGTGCATGGCTCGTTTGTAAAGTATTGGACAACACAATATTTTTCATTACAGCTAAAGTCATTTCCGTATCTGGAATAGTATATTCTTCGTAAGCTATTAGATACATAGAATCTTCCTAGAGCAAGAAATAATTGACCATCGGAGTCGTCCATTGCGAAGAATTGCACAAGTTAACACATAACAGAGCTGAAAGACTCATAAAAGCACATTGTCTCAAATATTTCACAAACACGCAGTAAGTAGTGATCCTGACGCTCTATGTAAACCAACCACGAGGAGCAACGAGACGCGAACATGATATCACGTGTACGACTGGAGCTTTGTATTTGAAATCACGTGTACTATACGTGTCGCCTGACTCTAGGCATGACAGATGAGTGGAAACACGTTGATCAGAGTGGGAAACCGCTGATCAGACGACATTATAAAATCGAAAATCGAGACGTTCGCTATATATTCTAGCTACCACAGGAACTCCATGTCAAGAGTAGCGTCGCTACTCACTACGCTTGCAGCAATAATAGCTCCAACCCACTGCAAAGGAGTCTATGCGGTATCATATCGTTGCTAGTACGGGCTGTATGTTAAGTTCATAAGAAAACACACTTTGTATTTAGAGTCATTTTCAAATAAATGGAAAATAGTACCGTAGCCGTACTTTCTAAGAAAACATTCGAATTTTCTGACGTATCGTAGCAGTATCGTAACGGTACCGTTGCCCACTCATACCAAAACGACTGTGTCCAATCCTCCAACTTGCGTCGTGCTTTAGGTATTGTAGACCTTCATCGGCTATAAAGGTGTTTGATTTTGATCAGAACGACATGCAGGCGCCAGGTTGTAGTAAATCGTATTAAACACTAGCTGAATGAATACCATGTTTGACACTGGGCGGACGTCATTTCCATCGAAGCACGAAAGCCCCATTATACGGTGGGGAAATACTATATTGATATAATGTTAATCTATGTAATGTTGGTATAATTAAATTGCAACAGCTGATAGTTACCGGAACTTCATAAAATGTCATTTAGCCAGTGCAATAAAATTTACATTATTGTCAGTTCGCTATGATGTTTGAACAGAAATATATTAGTGTAAATAAATAAAGATGGCCAACGGAACTTAAATTATGTTGTAAATGTCATATAGCTGGATCAATATAATATAGCTGGATCAATATAATATATTTTTTGTCGGTGTTTATAAGAAACGTGGATAAAAGACATCAAATATGGCCACCCTTTTATTGAGGTTAAAGTATTAGGTCCATACGAAATTAAACCGGTTCATCTGTACCAACTTTTTATGACCGCTCAAACGGCCAGGCGATCATGTTAATCATCTATTCATTTATTTCATATAACTCTAATCACTTGTTATTTGCAAAATTTCAACATGGCGGATTTTGTAGAGATTGTTCTGATCGTTCGGGGAACACAAACGTTTGGATATGAAGAGCGTTAAGTTTCAAGGTATATTTTCCGAAATGTTCTCAAGGAAGAACGTAATCGAGTCGGAATGAAATGAAATTCCGACGAGCATCCCCGATCGTTTATCTCCGGAGTCCCCCTCCCAGATTTAGGGGGTGTGGATTTAGGAGGATTTAGGGGTGGTGACATTGGTAACTAGTCACCCTCCTTTAATTTTAATCAGTACATTCTCCTTTTTTTAATAAAATTTGTTTTCGGCATAGTTCATACATTCAAATTTTACCTCCTTTTTACATTCCTGGGTGATCCGCTGTAATTATAAACTTGGGCTTATGCATGAACTATGGGCTTCTGAATGTTGATTTGTAATTTATGGGAAAAACCATGTTCCCTTTACAGCGCTATTCAACCTCTAAGAGATACCAAAAAGTGAGCATTTTGCAAATCTTAAATTTTAAACCCTAAAAGAGACCAAATCGCTGATTTTTACCCCTAAAAGATACGACAAGCGTTCCCGATCGGTTACCCTAGGAGGACCCCACACCCGGGGTCAAAGCAATCAAACGTTTTAGTTTAGTACTATCTGCTGTGTACCAAAAAGTCAAGAAACAAGTTTTTTATATCATTCAACAATCGCTGCCGTAGCAGAATAGTTCATATCATTCTCAAGCAAATAACACAACATAAAGTAATGATAAATGTATTTATTTTTCTAAAACTCTATATATACTAAGGGACTAGCAATATCTACCAATATATGTTATGAATGTCCGTTTGGTTTAATTTGAGTACACACCCGTAATGTGTTCAATAGTTATTAGCAAATAGCACTAAGAATTAGAGTGTAAACACTAAAAGTGTGCAACATAACACTAAATTACTAATTCTATTGTGGTCTTTTATTCAAATGATGACATTTCTTTATGATTTATTTATTTCATGAATCATCTAAAGTTTTTTACTAAATAGTGTTATTTTATGCTAATTCTATTGTTTTCTTTTGTTTAATTAGCGCTATTTACTACTAAATAGTGACAACTGTTGCAGACAGTTTGCACTCTATAGCTTGTTATTCAGCTAAAGAACTTAACGCGTAAATAAAGTCTATCAATCAATCAATCAATTTACTGGATATATCTTTTGTTGGACAATTAAATTTCGCCTCGTCCTCCTTCCATGTAATCCCCAACGTGCGGGCTACATTTTACCTGTTCAATGCATGTAAAACAATCACCAAAAAATTAATTAATACGATATTTGCTATGTTGCGATCCAGAGTTTAAGAAACGTTACGAATTGAGATCAAGTTCTGGACTACCAATCATGATCAATTTCAAATGGCAAACAATAACAGAATGAGTAAAACCTTAAATCAATTTTTTTTCTCGATCGTTTTCGATTATATGGAAAGCAGGCTTAAAAGGAAAGTCCAGAAGAGATAAAATATTGTAATACTATAGTACTGGAAAAACGTTTTGAAACGATGGGTCGCGATACAACGAATTTGACTGCAAAACTAAAGTACAAGTACATTGAAATCAAAGAATAAATATACACGATATAAAGGATGACTGAGCGGGATTGTTAAATACTTATCAATATAAAGAGATAAGATAAGAGAAGTAATGTCTGGAAATGGGCCAATAATTACCTCACCACCCGGGTAGGGAAGGTAAAACAAGACTGTTCGCGGGGTACAAACGCAGGAATACCATGAAATAAAAACAAATTAAATACCAACAAAAAAAGGTTATTTCGTAACAATATAGCATACAATAACCAGACAAAAGAAATAGTAATGCTTTGGTTGAGTGCTAGAGTGCAAGCACTTAAAGTGTGCAACATAAATACCACTAAATAGTGCTATTTTATGCTAATTCTTTTGTTTTCTTTTGTTTAAATAGTGACAACTGTTGCACACATTTAGTGTTTGCACTCTAATGACAAACAGTTACTGAATAGCTACCATTTGTTAGTATTTAGTTTATTGTTATCTCATAGTTTTCCTGCGTCTTTTCTAACAACCATTCCTTGTCTTGCGCATGGTCTTTGGTATGTATCATGAATTAAAGAAGAAAAGAGCGACTTACAACTTATAGAGCAGGAACCTTGCTTTCATATAAACCGTCCTTCAATGGTTTGTCTCACGATTAATGTCTATTTTTTATTAAACATGACGTTTCGACTACAAGTCTTCATCCTACTCGTAGACTTGATGGCGCTTGTCTATTATGTCATTATACTACCGATCATAACGTCACAGAGACCCAATCATTGTCTAATGAATAGAAGCTAGCAGTCGAAAGAACGCTAACACGTTGAACAAGATTAATTAAGCATTATTTGATCATCTTCTTTGTATATCCACACTGATTAACCTTCATAAATCTAACTAAATAAACACGTTAAAACTGAATAACCTGTAAATTGTTTTTATGCATTATATATGACATCCAGACTTACTTGAAAATTCATATGATGGACGGAATCGACAGGTCTGTTCAGAGAATTTGTTTATGGGAAGAAGCGACGCTTTCTTTCAGATGAAATCCAATGGTTTGGTATGATATATTTAATTGATCTGACGACCATATATTTTTGAGTTTCTAAAAGCTATAGAATGTTTTGACGTGGCGAAATAATTCAATGAACTGATTAATTTAAGGATTCGCTCACATATCTTTCCATCCATCTATACGAATTCAATTATAAATCTCATTCATTCAGTAATTACTGCACCCATTCATTTATTAGTTCCTCCACTTATTCATTCATTAAATTGATTTGATAATTCATATGCCAATTTGTTCGTTAATCCATCCATCCATCCATCCATCCATCCATCCATCCATCCATCCATCCATCCATTCATTTCATTGTTCAATTACTTATTCATCCATTCATTCATCCAACCACACATTCAATTGTTGAATTACTTACTCATTAATTAGTTAATTCATTCATTCAATTGTTCAATCAGTCATTCATTCATCCATGCTTTCATTCATTCATTCATTCATTCATTCATTCATTCATTCATTCATTCAATTCTTCAATTAATCATTCATCCATCCATCCATCCATCCATCCACCCATTCATGATTCGTTCATTCAATTGCTCAATCACTCATTAATTCATTCACATATTAACTCATTTTAGTATACGTGGCATTTGCATTAACAGTAAAGTATTAGTGCGGTCGAATGACAGTCTTCAAACAAGGAAACAACTTCCTGATTATCTTACGATAAGAATTACGAAACTGCACATTTCTGTAGCTATAAATAAAAGGATTAATGGCTGAACTTAGATAGCCAAGAAGTAAGAAAACCACTTTTATATGTACATGAATATACCTTTCCTCCAAGGTAACAAAGCATCGACCATCGCAAATGTTCTTGATAACACTTGAAGTAGTCAATGGTAGCCAACAAGCTAGAAATGTTCCAACGATGATCGCAATAGTGCGAGCTGCTTTCTTGTTCTTAACGAAGATCTTTTGTCTCTTGGTAAGGTCTTCCATGGATCCAAACGAGTTGAGAGTCTCGTTTGAAGTGGCAATGTTGTGCGAGTTGTTACCGTATATTGGGACGGTAGACTGAACAGTGCAGATAGAAGCATGACTATCGTATCTGGCTCTATCCTCACCGCTTACTTGTCGTCGTAGATATTGATGCATTTCGTTTGAAACGCCTGCATGTGGTATCCCTTGTGAATCACTACTAAACCTCTTGATAGGCAAGTCAGGAACTTTGTGGATGCTGTACGTTTCGCTGTGCAACGGAGAGAGTGATCCTCCATTTTCGTATTCGAAACTCACCCTAGCTTGGTCAAAGTGCGTTGCCTCATGTTTCACGTCGTTTGCGAATCTCTCTCTGGCAGCCAAATTTCCGTCAGAGGGTCGAGTATTGTCAGCATTTTCTGCGCTTTGGACAGTTATGACCGATTCAGCACCAGTTTTCTTGTTTTGGCCACTATCGTCGTTATCTTTAACTTCCTTGTTAGGATTGTATGTCGAGCCATCATTATTCTCGTTAACAGCGTTATTATCATCATGGTGAACATCACTGTTGCTACCAGTTACACAATCGTACATTTTGCAATGATTATAACCCTTATCATCATCGTTATCAATATGTTTGTCATCATCATCATCATTACTTTTACCATTAACATCATTATTATCATCGCTGCAGTCATTAATAGCATTGTCATCACCATCACCACCATCTGCGGCACCAGTCTTGTCATTTTCACCAGACACCAATGCATTCTGGTGCTGTAGCTTATGATGATGATGACGCAGTTGCTGATGTAGTTGTTGTTCTGGGTGTCGTGATTCCTGCATTTCCTCTTGTTTTTGCTGAGCTTGAGGCTGTGATTGTTCATGTTGCTCAGACTGTGATTGTTCATGTTGCTCAGGCTGTGATTGTTCATGTTGTGATCGTTTTTGCTGCAGCTGCAGCTGTGGTTGTTTTTGTTGTTGTTGTCGTTGAGGCTTTGGTTTCCTCTGTTGCTCGGGTGTCTGTGGCAGTAACTGCGTTTGTTGTTGCTGTCGTTGCGTGTCATTCCTATCTTTAACGCTTGATTCATTCACAACAGCTTTAATCGTTACACCATGTCCATCAACACTCCCTATAGCGTGACCTTTCTCCTGCAAGTTGTAACTGTGTCTATGTGAAGGATTTTCACCGGGAAGATCGATGTCTTCAATCATAGTCGAAGTACGAATCATTTTATTTTGATTATGACAATGCGCATCATGATCCATAGCAAGATTATCATGACCAAGATCTACTTTACAACCCCCTGGAGACCCAGTGTCGTTGCGCTTTTTGCTATGTTCCTTCTGGTCTGTCTGGGCCTGTTTTTTGGCTTTGCTTTTCACTTTCGGTGTCGTGGCAGGCGAATCTGATTTGAGCTCCAGCAATGCGCTCTTGGGTCTCGTTATAAACTGCGTGCTTGCGATTCGATATATTTTATAATATATAAAACACATAGCAATCATTGGAAGGTAGAAATTCACTGCTGCAGTAAGAAGCATGTACACGTTCGTAACATTGAAGATACAGATTGTTCCAGTGCAATATGAAACTAAGCTTCCAGCATCCCTAAACCTCCAGCCCATTTCAGGCGATAGTGCGCAAGCAATACAGTAGATCCAAACTGCTGAAATTAGCGCAAGTGCGCGGTGCCTTGTCATGAACGGTTTTTCACGGAATTTGTCCCAGGGATTCTTTAGGGTCTGATATCTATCGATACTTAGAATAAATAGATTCCATATAGATGTGGGAACTGTTATTAGGTAGGCCGTGGTCCACACAATACACATTAACTCGCTATGGTTCCATCTACCAAACGTCATGAGCACCTCTAAGTCAAAAGGCATCGAAAACGACGCAGTAGCAATGTCAGACACTGCTAGAGAAACGATGAAGTAACTGGCGATGTTGTTTCGTAAGATAGGGTTGATAGCTACAGCAATACATACAAGAACGTTACCAATTAAAGCTACAATGATTACTAGTAGATACAGCAGAAACATCGACACATTGAACGGGTTAGTATACCATATAAAGACAGGAGGCACACAACGATGGTCTGGCGGTGTAAAGCTTGAATTATTCATTCTTTTAGAGGATTTTCCTGTCTTTTTTGTGGTTAACAGTTGAGAGATAAATTTGTTATGTGATCAGTTGTTGTTGCAAGACTCACCAACCGTCTGTTCTTAGCATTAACCACTTTCACTGATATTTATATTCTTTCAACTGCGAGGTTGGCGTTCGATAACACAAGATAATGGATGATTAAACTGCCGATCCTTTCCAATGGATAATCGTTAAGGACACTAATTCAAATCTTTCGAATTCTGAGCCTGCAATGATTCAGATAAACGTCATTAGTTATCTTACACGCAAAGTGGCGAAGAAATTTGAAAAACACAACGTATGGTAGAACAATTTATGAACAATAAATGCACGTTGACAATGTATCCATGGATAACGATAACTTTTGCAAAAACGTCCGAAAATTTGACATCCCGGCTTGACATGAAGATGTATGTGATCACGACATATTTACTCATAGACTAATAACCATCCTACACGGTAGAGATTAGTTTCGCTTTAAATCAATTACTAAGACACCAATATCCTATGTTTATAGATCATAATTGTATCATAAAGCCTTGTACACTCTACGACTTACCTGGCTGAGCGATTCTAACATGACATCATGTCATTTAAAACAATAAACACTGGTGTTTTCCCTAGCTTGTTCTTGTTATCTTTCGCGAGCGAATTGTATGACAAACGAGTATTTGCTTGCCTCACAAGTTAGCTTTGCTGTTTAACTCACCGATTAGATTACCAATGACATCACAACCTTTAGTAGCATTAAATGTCGCTCAGATGGGACGTTTTATTGGCTGAATATTTAGCATTCTTCCAAGATTGATTTTAATCGATCACTTTTGATAAATGCCCGGAAAATGTGCCGATGAATTTTCATAATCGCATAGTATTTCCCCTTTTATTTCACTCACGTATTTTTCCATCTTTTAACTGGTTAGAGAAACTCCACTATAAATTCTTATCTTTAAAGTATCTTGTCGTCAATGTTCAGTTCGGGTCTTTGATGCGCAATTGACTGACTTCTAAAATGACTTGCGCATGCGAAATGCTTACTTTTATATAGCGGGAAATGCTGAAATATCTGATGGTTAGTAGCTTGCATTTGATGGGTTGTCGCTTGGCTAGAATTAAGATATGTCTAGATCACATTCGACACCGTGTGCCGAAATATTCATATATATATCGAACAAAAAGGTCATCAGTTTTTGGTATATTACAGAATATAGTGTGTATTTACCTATATTGGAGACTAATTTTTTCTCTTAACTTTATTTAAGTTGTTCATTTTAGTTTAATCAATAAACTGCATGTCTTGAACATAGACTTAGTCATTTAAATTTTGCGTTATCATATTGCACTAAAAATTATCCTTTTATTCATTGTTCTTAGTTCTGCTGTATACATACTCAACCATAATTTAGATTTCACCAGGCAGTCGTACACACGCGTTTTTATCATCAACACTTGTTTGAAATTAGAGATCTAAAGTGATAGAAAACAGTACCCTTTTATAAGTTTGAAAGTGGAAAAGAAACAAGTTTATATATACGTTTCGTTCACAAGGTACTGCAGGGATTTCTATCGCGCTGATTCAAACGATAAGAGATGCAGAATATCAACTGATGATCAAATAAAATTTAAATTACCTACTGCACAATAAATGGTCACCAATATTTTATCAAAATCAAAAGCGTTTTATCTCGATAAAACTCATGTGACGAGATTTCGTTAACAGCTTAAAAAGCACACAACTGATGAACACACAACGATTTTTGTCATTTTCCTAAAAGAAATCCTAAAGTGAAATGGTCTTCATGCATGCTATGTGTAGTTAAGAAATGCGCGAGGCCTCACCATAGTCATGTCATGAAATATACGTTTGGCAGGATACTGATTTTATTCAATTCTGTGCGCGTTAATTCAACTTTGTATTTCGAATTTATTCAGAGACTTTTTAAACTGTATGGTTGGTCTGCAGTGTCCTCATCGTTGAGATCATCATTTTGTATGAGGTTTTTTTTTTGGAATCATAAAAAAAAAAAAAAAAAAATTCTTGAGTGGTAACGTGCTCAAAAATATTCAGAATTCGGATTTACGAGCATTTTTTGGTCATAAATGACAAAAGAAACAAAAGAAAGTAAACCGAACCACCTTAAAAAAACAAAAATTCAACAAAATACTGAATGTGACCATTTTTATTTGCATTTTTATTTCTTTCTATAAACACATTTTTTTCTTTGTTTTAAAGTTAGCACGTTCAAGCTATACTAGGATGTAACAAATCCGCGCACATTAAGAAAAAAGCCAAGGTTTGTTTACATGCAGACTAGTTTTATCGACGTTTTACATAACATGGTAAACACAAAGAACACGCCAGCCGGATAAAGGTTCACTTCAATTTTGATTGGTATGTTATGCATAATGTGAATTTTGTTTTAAGTGGAAAGAAAATGGTGTTTGTCAATACTCTTTGTTGACTCTTTTATACTCGAAAGAAGAATATGAGGCACGTCTGCTGTGACTGAACTGGACGCGATCGAGTCGTAAAAAACACACACATCCACACGTACAATCATGTACATTTAGTTTGCTTTCCCACGCAATTATATTTGAATTTTTCATAATTATCTTTCTATTTGCAAGTGACTTTGTTTGCTTGTTTTATGAGTTACATGATTGTTTATCCACTTTATTTGCTTTTGTGTAAGTGATTCCATTCGCAATAAATTAGCGAGTTTTTCATTTTCACTTTTACTATCATTCTTGTTGTCAATCAATCAATCAATTTATTTACTTGTACCCTAGTGATACATACGATAATAATTAAAAGAACGCATTTTGGGTACAGGCTGTCTACAGCAATAACATAGAGGTTAAACCTGAATAGACAGCTTCTACTGAAAATGAATAAAAAATATGACATACTAGAGTGCACGCACTCAAAGTGTGCAGCATAAATACCACTAAATAGTGCAATTTAATGCTAATTCTAGCTATTTTCTTTTGTTTAAGCAGTGCTATTTACTACTAAATAATGACTGTTTCTCACATTTAGTGTTTGTACTATACTATAAATAAACTAATTATAGAAAGAAAGGAGAAAAGAGAGAAAAAAAAAACATGTTTTTTAATTTGTCTGTTTCCTGATTTGTTTGACTGTTGGTTTATATATTTGTGCTATAGCATTACTTAGAAATCATTTATAGCGGAGCTCCGCGCGGAGCACCATAATTAAGAAAATATAACCATCAAGTTGATTTTTGATGGTTCGGCCCAGGCCACTCCGCGCGTCCGTAATGCGTCCGTGCCCATCGAGATTGCATTTTGGCGCGTAAAATGACAAAATTTCGACGCGTGCGGACACAGAATAACTTTATCATTATTAGAAGTTGTTAGAGTTTTACTGAAAAAAAAAAAAACTCGCAGAGTATCTAGTGATTAATTTCACAAAACTCGAAAAAAGTCTTTTTCAACAAAGATGAAGATATTACAACTTTCACAAAGTGAAAACTTGATCAGCATGAATTAACATGTACAGCTAAAGGAGTTTACTTTTACAAGTTTGCGAGTTGAGAGAGGCTCAGTGGAATTTTCGTGGATTCTTCGTGACGTTTTTCGATTATTGCTTAACGACTAATCTACTTGAAATAAAAGGATCGACGGTGAACAAAAGTGCATAAAAACAAAAACACGAAAATCAGACATTTTCAATCGAAAAGAGGTGAGCAAAATGAACACACACTATCACCGATGAAAATAGCCATGCTGTCACTCTGTATGTTCATTCATCAATTGATTGTATGGAAATTCAAGATAAACAATAACACAAGGAGCTGTAGGATCATTGCACACTTATCAACAATGTACAAAAAAAACCTAACTTTTCATACAAGATGTTTGTCAACTCAAAGTACTACCGGTTCGAGAGCCATGAAATGATGCAAATTTAGCACAACTTATGTACGATCGAGCAACACGAGCTATGCTACGCCATTCGGTTGGACTTTGTGAGCTTTTTAGTGTTAGAAAAAAACTTTTTCACTTTAAATTATATTGATAAGAACTGAGGACCAAAATTTCAACGGAAAAGTGACAGTATAGAAGAGAATCGCGACGTTGATTCATCGACTGATCAATTTGGTTGGTTGTTGACATGTGGAAATTGATTAAATTTTTGGCGATTAACGATGAACAGTTCAATGAAAATCACTTAGTTATCCTGCTCAACCTATACCTAAGGTTTACATTATTTTTCCTTTAATTTCTTTTTATTTCTTTAGCTTCTACCATTCGCATGAAAACAGTTATTCCTACAAATTTATTTACTTTTCTAGGTTGTTATGTTTTTCTCCATCGACTTATATTTCATAACTATTTTCTTTAATTAATTTGATCCTTGTAATTATTTTTTATTCAAATTCTAATAAAACGCTTGTAGACTGGGTATTCGTCAGTATACTCGTTGAAGTTGAAATTTCAAAAGTTCTTATTGAAATAAAAGTTCAGAAGTAAATAAAATGTCGCATGCACAAAGTTTTGAATATTTCAATAGGGTGGTCTTTTGAATCTTTTAGTCATTCATTATTTGTTTGCTATGTTATTTTCTGTTGATGGAGTACTTATACGTATTTGTTTATTCATTCATTCATTTGTTTATTTGCATTTTTAGCTAATTTTTGATTAATTGGTCGACCAATGATTTAATAATTAATAGTGAATGAATGAATAGATGGATGGATAGATGGATGAATGATTAATTCATTGTCTTAAACAAGGCTCTTAATCGGAGGTCCGTCATTAGGTTTACCTAATTTTTATATTATTACCGTTCCTGGTTAATCTTTGGGTACATATCGGAAAAGTATAAAATCACTTCGTGCGTACAAGGCTCGACTTATTACTGCCACTGAAAAGTCTACAAGTCACCTGTGTGTCCTTGACAATAGTATTTTCTTCTCATTCACCGACGCATAAGCGATAAAACAAACAGACACATTTTACTAGACGTTCCCTCTCTAAGTGAAGCAGAACTGCAAGAATGAAATAGATATATCTAGATTATATCGAGTTGTGAAATATATAAATATGGCAATGCTAAATCATTTATATATTTACTTCTTACCGATTGCATAATGGTTGCATACTCGTTGTATTTATCTCTTTTTTGTTCGTTTGCCAGTTTAGAAATGAAAAAAAAAAGGCACACACACAAAAAAAATGCAAGCATAATTTGTCAAATCTATTTTATCAAGTACTCTTTTGCTTGGCCGATTAATTTGGATTGACCATCAACGGCACGAATGACCGTACAGCTATAAAACAAATAGATCACTAAACAGCCAGAGAGAAACAAAACGATCTACATAGCTATAAGACCCCTTTGATGCACATCTTTTCCCCCTTTTCTTCATGTCGAGTTCAATGTTCCCTTCAAATATCTTTTCAAGTTATAATCACTTGTATTAGCACTTGACAAGAAAAATCTCGGATGTTTTAAAAGTGTGTTGAGTAACGTAGTGAATTGGTCCTAAATCCAGTACACTTATTTCTAGGGCCAAGCTATAATGAGTATGGTTGAATTGTGCACCAACGGCTTCCTGGAAGATCAACTAAAACGCTATTTCTACTTTAAGCACACACATTTCAAAATTCACTTGAAAAAAGTGTTGATAAATCGGTAAAACAGTAAAAATCTGCGCATTCTTCAATTACATTATAACATAGTTAATCGAACTCGGAATGGTTAGGAAACCTAGTGTTTTTGAGGTTGAACCAGTATTGACAATGCATGCATTTTTTACATATACTCATTTGAAATCATAAAATAAGTAAACATAAACTTGGTCTATGGTATTATAGTAAGGGTTGTTTAATTTGTTTTTATGAATTTTTAGTATTTTGATTATGCGGCAGCCAAAAGAACCATTTTGGTTGGTTCGTTGAGCCTTATCCAACAAGGGTGAAACATGCAATAGTCGGAAACGAAAGATTGTGTACGGTCACGCTTGAAAAAAGTGTACAACAACCTATAACTAAAGAGTTTCCAAACTATTTCGGTCTATTGCCCTATTTCATTATGACGTCACTTCGACACAAATCAATTGTTTCAATGCTAAGAATCATGGTCGCTAGAGGGGATACAGCATGTTTAATTCAGTTAAAAATAGGCTAAAAATCTATTTATAATAAAAGAACAAAATATACTATTTAACCCGAATTAGGTTTGTTCGTATTCATGTAAACAAACCATGACGTCATAGTGAAATACAGCAATTACCTATGATTATAAATACCCACATAAGATAGCTGCGCAGTGGAGGTGAATAGGAACAACACACTTCTAGCAAAAAACACTTCCCTTGCTAGACCGACTTTCGTCATTTTTTCTTTTTGATTTCAAATATGAATAACAATTTTTTTGTTAGAAGAGTGGATTTTTGATACATATCATATCCAAATATAAATATATCAGAACTAATGTAACGGAAAACACGCTTTACAATTACCGCCATGCATTATGTTGTCATCAAACAAACAAAACATCGCATGTCCATATCTTTTTCGATTTTCTCATATTCAAGTAATTTTTGTTACCGGTCTAAATTTCTGTATAGATATCGGCGATGATTCAAAAGAATCGATCGTGACTTGAGCAATGAGATGTAGTAAATGCGATGCAAAAACGATAACATAGAAACCTCCCTTGGTGGAATTGATAAAAGCATTAAGATAACAAAAGGCGTCTTCATTCTTTCCTTTTTTTAGGGAAATGATTGAGCATAAGAAGCTTAAGGTTGCTTTAACAATCTTGTAGCGGTGATTAGGCTTGTCATTAATGAGCGTAGTTTATAACTCGATTCTTGGAAATCAGAAGAAAAAAAACATGAAATTGTTGGTATTCTAAAGTAGGAGCATATAATGGCAATAATTAGTGACGAATAAACTGAGTGATATTACCGAAACGTTCCATGATGTTTTACTGAATGAAAGACAATTACAGTTAATACAACTGTTAATCAAGTAATCCATCAAAATAAAATGAATGAATGAATAAATGAATGAATGAATGAATGAATGGATGAATGAATGAATAGATGGATGATGTATGTATGTATGTATGTATGAATGAATGATTGATTGAACAATTGAATGAATGGATGAATGAATGAATGAATGAATGAATGAATGAATGAATGAATGGATGAATGAATGAATGAATGGATGATGGATGGATGGATGGATGGATGGATGGATGAATGGATGAATGGATGGATGGATGGATGGATGGAAGGATGGATGGATGAATGGATGGATGGATGGATGGATGGATAAATGGATGAATGGATGGATGAATGAATGAATGAATGGATGGATGAATGAATGATGGATGGGTTGATGGATGGATGGATGGATGGATGGATGAATGAATGAATACAATACAATACAATACAATACAATACAATACAATACAATACAATACAATACAATACAATACAATACAATACAATACAATACAATACAATACAATACAATAACTTTATTTAAACACGAAAGCTCTATCAATATTAAGTACATTATAAAATATAAACCTAATTTTGCTCTACCTAGAGGCCGTGTATGAAAAATGTACAGCTTTATTAAAAACATTGGAAGCTTATATGGTAAAAATATATAATTGTGAAAAAGAGAATAAACATATGGTTCAAAAAGAAATACATGCAATTAACTTTCTGTAGATAACAGAGATATTTGTTTCAATTGATGTTCAGGTCAAGACGTTTTATTCTCTTTTTAAATTTGGAAATGGAGGGCTCCTCCTTCAAGTCTTTTGCATTGGAAGTGAGTTCCATAGTTTAGCACCAGTGTACGCAAAACTGTTCCTATATATGTCAGTTTTAACATTTGGAATTTGTAAAGTGTTAGATTGGCGTAAGGAATAATATTGTGAGCCAATATCATCTTTGAACATTTCCTTCAAATATGGAGGCGTTAGGCCATTAACGATTTTAAACATCATGATTGCTTTTTGTTCTTGTCGGCTTTCAGCTAGTTTCTTCCAGCCGAGTTGTTTGAAAATTTCAGTAGTTCGTACATTGGTGTAAGGAGCTCCAGTTATTATGCGGGCCGCACGATTTTGTAATTTTTGGAGTGTCTCTGCTAGATTGTCATCAAATCCGTCCCAGACCAAACAGCAATAGTTGAAATAAGGTTCAACTGTTGACTTATATATCTTACATAGGCAGTTTTGGTCTAGGATGGGCTTGAGTTTTTTTATGATACTTAGTGTACTTGAAATTTTCTTCTTCATATCCTCAACATGGAGTTGCCATGTCAAATTACTATCAATTTGCACATTTGAATGAATGAATGGATGGATGGATGAATGGATGGATGGATGGATGAATGAATGATGGATGGGTTGATGGATGGATGAATGAATGAATGGATGGATGGATGGTGGATGGAAGGTGCATGGTAAGCGAATACAGTATCAAACTTTAGAAGGTTTCATAATGTTAAATAAATTTGTCAATTAAAATAAAATGATTGATCTATCCACATAATAAATAAATCAATAAAAAAAAGGAAAAATGCAAATAGATAATTGAATCACCTGAATTCCTAAACATTTTCAAATTATTTATTGTTAAGATTCTCTTTTTTACATCATTATACATATTATTCTATTTGTTTAAAAGCCACGGTCCATAGTGGAGTTAATTTCGTGATGTTATTCTTCACTGATTCTTTGCTTTCTTTTTTGCAAACCACTCTTCACTTTTGTCTTTTTCCAGGCCCTGTTAAGCATTACAGATTGGAATGAAATAATGAATATACAACTATTCTTGAAATGGTTGTCCAGTTGATATACTGATTTAGTGAATAGCAAAGTCATTTGCATATCTCATGATTTTTATTTTTAGAAATGATGAGTCAAAAAATACAAAATAACTTCATCACATAATTATGGTAAACTATGTAACTATATAACATGTGCAGCTTTGTATTTAAAACAAGAAAACTGAAGCCTTGAGATATGCAAATGACATTGTTATTCACTAAATCACAGTGAACTGGCACAGGTGATGACAATGTATATGAAGATTGCACTGACAGTGCTGATAACAACATTTTAAGTAGCGATGATCATAATGTGGTGATGATGATGACAATGATGATGATATTTTATGGTGATGTTATACTGACAATGCTGATGGCGATAGTTCAAGTAGTGATGATGATAATGTGCTGATGATGATGATAACGATATCTTAGTGATAGTGATGATAATGCAAACAAAACCCTGGTATATACCTCATTCAACAGCTTGTCACTTTGTGGATCAAATGCAGAAAGCTCTCTAAAACTTTCATCATCAACGAAACAAATTTCATGGCCATCCTGTAGCATGTAAAGTAATATTAGAAAATATATTAAAGACAAAGGGAAATTGATTAAATTGATGCATGTACAATCTAATGACTACAAACTGACTGAATGAATGAATGAATAAATGGATAAGTGACAGACTTGTACCCAGTCCTCACTCTCTCTTTTATTCTTACAAAGGAAGGTTGGGGTCATGCAAAGGTGCTTGGGAAGGCAATTCTCTTTTCGTCCTTCCCAGGAATCCTTGTGATAGTGCTTTATTACTCTCACCAATTTTACCCGTACTATGTACAAGCAATAAGATTAAGCAACTGTGTATGATTCTGCCATGCATAAATGGGGGTGCATATTAATGAGCACATGAATGAATGAATGAGTGAATGAGCAAACGAATGAGTAAGTGAGCGATGTGAGTGGGTGAATAAATGTAGAAATGAGGTTAATTCTTACAGGATCTGCAAGTATAACCACTGTGACTGTAGCTTTCCCAGGTGTATCCAGTGAAACAAGTGGTGTTAGTATCGTATTACCGCTATCTTTGACAGAACTCTGAATTCCCTCTTGTTCTGATTTAGGACAGGAGAAAGCAATTCTTCCAAACGCTGTGCCATGATCCACCTTACCATTGACCTGAACAAGCTCTAGTTTACACTTGTTTGTATCGTAACACAGTGTGGCACTGGTTTGTGATTGGTCAACTACAGTCATTCCAAGCTGTTTATGCCAATAGTTTACTGAGGTTTGAAGATTTGACACTCCAAGGGCAACCTTTTGAATAGGATCTGCAAGAATGTAAAAGAGACAGTTTCACAATTTCTATGGATAAGTGAATGAATGGGTAAATAAATTAACAAATAAATAAATGAATGAATGAAAAAGTATTTGAACAATGATAACAACTTTATTTGCAAGAAGTCATGGAAAAAAAGGTGCTGAAAGGAACTGAATCCTCATGTATATACTGAAATGGTATATAAAATGCTCATCCAAACAGTATTTTTAAAATCCTAAAAAGAACTATAACAGCTAGGCTACAAGGAGCAAGGATATGGAAAAGAAGATGACGTACAGTACCTCCTTGAGCATCTTTGTCAAACAAATAAAATGGATATCCATCAGGTGCCTGGATCAGATATTGGCCAGACCCTTGATCAGTCATTGGGTAACCATGCTTCTTGGCATTAGCAATAGCTTCTTTGGAGAAAATGGTGATTCCCTAGAGAAAGCACAATTAAAAAATTTAATATTAAATAATATTAGAATCACTAAAAGTAAATGGCATGAGATCAATGCTATTAAAAAGATTTTACATCACCAAATAAAACAAAAATATGCAGATAATTCAGGCTTTCTTGACTTGTTCAAACCTGTTTTCATTGTTTCCTGTTGCTTGCATTCCATCACATAGCAAGGCCAGTTGATACAATCAGATGTCATGAAGCAATATACACAGGAAACCCATAAAGGAAGCCCAATGACTACTTGGACTATTTTTTTGCATGACATACCTGGAAATCATTGCCTCTTTTGTATTCCTTGATTGTATAGTTGTAGGTTAGTTCAAGAACAAAGTGGTCATCTTCACAACCATATCCTATCATAGTTTTACTCCATTTTCCATCATAAGGACTGCAAAATAGCAATATAGTTGAACAAGCAAATTTTGACTTTGGTATTAAAAATAAGAAAGGATATATCTACTCTGATCCCCTGAAGTAATGGACAATAAATTTTCTCCTGACAACAAGTGAAATCACTAAACTTTCCGAATTTTTTGCAGTCTTGTGCAAAACTTACTTTGTCAAAGAGAGTATTACAAGAGGGACGGTGGAACAGTTTTTCAGTTGGGGGGGGGGGGGGGGGGGCAGGGCTAAGCTCAATTTCTTATCAACCCTCCCCACCCCTATCATTTATCGCCCAAAAAAATAAAAAAATAATTATCAATCAATTTCAGAAAATTGGGGGGTCTCTAGTCCCCCTACCAAAACCCACCACCCCACCCCCACTAAGCCAACCCTGTACTTGTAAGCAGATTTATGTATACACAAACAAAGAAACACATGGAAAAAGTAAATGTTTTCAAATATGATTTACCCATTGCAAGATGCTTTACAGCCTTCTTCAAATTCTTCATGACGTAACGTCTACAAAGAAAAATAGCAGTCAGCAGACGAGAAATGTTTCATAGTTATGTAATTAATTGCTGTTTTATCAAATTACTATTTTGTAAAGCAACATTATTTCAAAAACAATGATCAAAAGAATAAGTGTAAAAATGAAATTCAATTGCCTATTGTCGGGGCTTATTTATAAATAATAAACATAAACGGTGATATGCATGAAATGAGCACAAAGAGGGATTCCCTTCAATGACTCATCAATGAAAACTTTCCAAACAAATAGGCTAACACAATTGCAATCACTCACCTTCATACCAAGAATAGATCGATAAAACTTTGCACTTTCATGCCTGTTTCCTATTTTGAATACAAAATGTAAAGCTCTTCGCGTGGACATATTGGTTCTGTTTTCGATCCAAGTTCGAACTTCCAAAGTTATGGATGAGCCCACGGTATTGTTGTACTGTGGATTCACTAGTAAAAGTATTGTCAGCGGTGTATGCCATGAAACCAATATGGCGGTCGCGATAAAATTTGTTCGCTCTCTGAGCTCAACGATAATTTTACGAAGTTCTGTTGTAAATACAACAAGAAAATTTTGTTCAAGGTATTCAATGATTATCATTCTGTCTTTAGCTTAGTTTGGTTTGGTCATATTTGCATAGAAGTATTTTTAAATCTATTAATCCCAGTTATTAGTGTTGTACATTGCGCTCGCTGAAATGCATACAAGCTTCAATACCGCGTCAAAGTTACTAAAGACGTCTTCAATTAATTCATAGTTCAGATGAAAAGCCTGGTCCAAGGATATATACTAGAACTGGTGACAAAGGTTAGCTATTTGTTATAATTTTTGTTGTGATAATTTTTGTACAGTTACTGTATTTCCTTATGGGAGAGTGTATTACGAAATTTGACAAAAATAATTTTTGTTTTAGGCTCCAAACTTTATTTTAAAGCCTGGTTTCCAATTAATATCTGCATTTGCTGTGATTACCAGGATCGCCGAAAAAATAGACCAGTAAATTGCAGTATTAAAGTGGCTTGAGCAAAGTAAACTTTTAAAACTGAAATTGGGTAAATTTTGCTTTGCCTCTCGAAAAAGATGAAGTTAAATTTTGTTGAACAACTTGAGGACCGACATTTTTTAATAATCAACTTTGCCTTATGATATTTGGTTATCACCTGCAGCGGATGACTTTATGACTATGCTTTGTGCAATCAAGCCCTGGAACCTAGGAGCTATATCCGTCACTCATTCTTCGCTCCCAGAATAAATCCTGGGCACGAAGTCTGTTAGTGCTTGTTCCAGAAGCGAGGAACAAGTGACAGATGTAAGTACTGTTTTCATATGCTTTCATATGACAGGAGTTTCAAGTACATTCGGTGGACAGCGCCTACCAAAAGATGATATACTGTTTGAAGCTTTAGGGACAAATGATGAGCTTTCATCAACAATTGGGTTAGTAGGGACGTAATGATTTAACTTGGATCTTCTGACTAGTTTTTCTCTCTCTCTCTCTCTCAATTCTAGCCGATGAATGATTAACAAATGAATAGATATGACGTCAAACCGGAGGTCCACAAGTCTCCATTTAAATCAGCTTGTTGAATTTGACTAATCTGTTAAAATATTGTTAAAAAAAAAAAAAAAAATGATGGACACCTGGTAGATGGATGGAAAGAGATCAGATATAAGAGAATGTACCCCAGGCCTAGACACTAACAGAAGCCCTACTCTTGCTATTTTTAGGAGCAACTATCTGAGCCTCCTCCGATCTGGCCAATCATTTTCCATTTCCAAAATAACTCAGTTTAAAAATAGAATGAACAAAAGAAATGAATGAAAGCCCAATATGGGAGATGAGTTTCCTTACATCATTTTCTCTTGTGAATGGATGATGGGTGGACAGACAAATGGTTAGATGGATGGATGGATGTGTAAATTAATGAATAATTAATCATTAGTAAATATTTAATAAGCAAATAAAAGAAAATAACAATTGAATACAATGCATTTGTTAATTTCTAATGGGAAACAATGTCAAATGCTGTCTTAATGGCTTCTTTCAGAGTTGCCAGGGAATTCTGCTTGGATGCTGGACACAAAGAACTTATTGCACAACTTGAACAGGTATGATGAAAATATCCAATCATACCTCCATCACAAAAGATATTTTTCTTCTTCACCCCGCACCCCTTGGGAATTTCATAAATTCTTTAATTCTGTGGTGTAGGGGTATGGATATTTGTTACATTTAATAGCCATACCCCCTTGTTCTGCTAATCAGAAAGGTTTATGATATAATATGTTTCTAGATTCAGTGTATACTACAAGAAGTTGGATCCAACATCGCTACACCAAGAGACACTTCAAGGGAGAGAAAACTGAGTATGTCATACTGGCATTTACAGTGCTACTGCATGTATTTTTATTAGTAACATAAAACAGAACTTGAATCATTGCTCTTTATATTGTCATTTTGTCTATATCAAGTCTATATTGTACCTCAAATAATATCTAATAAATTATGTAACAAAATTGTATGCAATGTTCTATGCTACTAATGAAATATTGTTATTGTCATTGTTGCCATTGTTATTGCCATTGCCATCATCATCTTCATTGTCATTGTTATTGTTTAATTGAATAAGATTGATATAAATTGATTAAGTGAATGTAAAAGGACTAAACTGCATGTTTAAATTAAATGTTGATTGATGGGTCCATTCAAATTATTTTATTACCTTGAAGAAATGACACTGATTTGAATAGAATCACTTATTATTTCTCATCATTAGTGAAAGACCACAGTATCTTTGGGTTGTCAAATTGGTTTTTGAATTGGTATATAAAAAATGGTCATTTTGAAAGATAAAAACAACAATAACGAAAAACGTTTTGTACAAGTTCAACCATTAAAGATGCTGAAAGTATATACCAAATATATAAATTCAAATGAATAATTTTGTTTATTTTTTATTTTTTATTATTTTTCATAGAACAGACAGAGTTTAATGACGACTATACGTCAGAGTTGGAAAGATGGATTGATAACTACCACAACAATCTACCACCACTCAAGAACTTTATACTGCCAGTAAGTTGGAAGTGTTATCTAAAAGTACCTGTTTTATTAAAATGTAGCTTGGCCACTGTCAAGCCATGATCACTGTTGTTTTTTATTTTATTTTATGGGATGGGCTTCCTGTTGTTTTCAAGAGGAGAGAAAATTAAAAGGAGAATGGGAACAATAGATGAGGACTTAATCCTGGTCACCACTAGCACATGAGTGCAAGAGAAAAAAAAAAAAAAAAAAAAAAAAAAAAAAAAAATAGGTATAAGAGTGGATATGGAAGGTGTTTTCATTTTTGTCCCTATTTTCAATTCTTCTTATGCCTGTTATCTGTTATGCTTATTGCATGTCTTATGCCATATGCTCGACCTTGTGCCTTAGTTTGTCTTTCATTTGTTTTTGCTTGTGTCTATTTCACTAGTGAAGACCAGTGAACAGAGCGGAAATGAGGAAGAGAGAGTAAAAGAAAAAAAAAAGAAAGAAAGGAAAAGAGAGCTTGTTGAAGAGAAGACAAATGAAACATGTTGGCTGAAACACTTGTTAAAAAAATTGAATTTACTTTGTCCTATTTTGTTATCAAAGTCTGGAGGCAAGAGCAGTGCATTCTTACATGTAGCAAGAACTGTCTGTCGACAAACTGAAAGAAGGTAACAAACTTGTTTTAAATATATAGCTATTTCAAATAACGTTGTAATAATAGGTTATTCCAAGACTGCTAGGAACTATGGGTATAAATATTACAGTCATCATTATTGCACCATTTGACAAGAAATTCACACAATTTAGTTACAACTTGATTTGCTTTCTGTCCGCTCCATAGATTATTTAAAAAGATATTCATCTTTTTGACTGTCCAAAATGGCATTCTACATGTACATTCTGTCTTGACTTTTACCCATCATTCCTAGCCGTCTTGGAATGACCTTAATTGCTTTTTGGTGATAACATTGTTAGTGGAAATTGCAAGTGCGATTTGTAGAATATGACCTCTTTGCAAGCAATCTAAAACTAGTTTTAGAATATCCTTTGACTAGTTTAAAAAGCTTTTGAACCTCAGGACTAGAAAACAATGAGTGAAGATCAGATTGGAAAAACAATATTCATGTGTTATTGTTCCTGTTGTCATCCTCACTCATTATGGCATCATCATAATTATCTTCAACATTAATACCATCATCATCATCATTCATTACCATCATCTTTATCATCATGATTGTCATCTCATCTTCCTTCAGAGTTGTTCCTCTTGTTAAGAATGGAAGTGTTGATCCATCAGTTGGACGATATCTTAACAGGTGAGTACATGTTTGGAAAGAAATGGGGACAGTGTTGAAACGCTAGGGATGTCCAGTCATTTATTACCATGAAAGAAACTGGTGATGCAAATATAAAATGCCTTGTATGTTTGCGGGACACCTTTTTTGCATGATGGCCTCCTTTGAAGGGAATAATAATGACTTTATTTATGTACTTATAGGGCGCAAATTACATGACAAAATGATCAAATGCGCAATGATTATAAGCCTATTCTACATAAAGCTTATCCTGAATCCCTCACGACACTTGTTGACACACAAGGGAGCTTGTCCTTGAGCACACTCCTAAAACATTCCAATGAAATAAGCTAGCTCCATGTTCTACCAATTTCGCTTACAAAAACTGTTGCAAATTAATGATTGTTCTTCAGGGTTTAATTGGCCTCTCAATCCTCTGGTATCACAACTAGTTTAATAAACGCTCAGGAGTGTGTTTTGTGAGTTTGCAGAAGGATCAAGCTCCGTTGTGTATACCAGCTTTTAGTCAGCTCTTTTACTATACCATATATAGTTACATGATTGTATGTCTTTTTGAGACATTGATTATGATTACATCACGCATGCTTTTTTTCCAGATTGAGCGACTTTCTTTTCACCGCTGCTCGTTATGCCAGTAAACAAGAAAACAAAACAGAAGTCATATACCAAAGGGTGTCACCAACTAAACAATAAACTAATAACTATGGTTGGAAAAAAGCCACGTGATATAGCAGAACTTTAGCACATAGTGCAAGACATGAGTGGAAAATTGTGCTAGAAACTAGTTCCACTGGTGGTAATTCTGATGAATACTGATTGTGCTACAAACTAGTTCCACTGGTGGTAATTCTGATGAATACTAATTGTGCTACAAACTAGTTCCACTGGTGGTAATTCTGATGAATGCTGATTGTGCTACAAACTAGTTCCACTGGTGGTAATTCTGATGAATACTAATTGTGCTACAAACTAGTTCCACTGGTGGTAATTCTGATGAATACTAATTGTGCTACAAACTAGTTCGACTGGTGGTAATTCTGATGAATACTAATTGTGCTACAAACTAGTTCGACTGGTGGTAATTCTGATGAATACTAATTGTGTAGTGTTCAGAAAAATTGTTAAGTAGTCTTGAGAAAGAGAGTTTAGTCTTGTTAGAGACTGCTGTCTTCAAAACAACTTTGTGTAGTCTTTAAAAACACTAGTCTTGAAAACGATTGCAGTTGCCTTACGAAACTCTCTGTGTAGCCTTCACAAAGACTAGTCTTGAGAAAACGAACGATTTTGTTTGGCCTTTAGAACGACGCGTTCTTCATTTGTTCTTCAGAAATAGCTTGTGGACGACTTTGTATCCTTGTGACTTTATGTAGTGTTGAAAAAGACCTTGTAGTGTGGAGAAAGACTGCTAGTGAATGTATTGAGCAAGACTGTTCGTAAAGTCGTGAGGAGAACTATACGGTGCGGTCTGACAGCTCAAAAACCTGTTCAGAAGTGAGCTTTTATTGATAAGTTATTATAGATTATAAATTATAGATTGTATAATTTGAATGGTAAATGGTTTCAAAGCCAAGCTCATTATAGAATACAAGTAATTCAATTTAAGTGTCATCTTAGTTACTGCGATAATAGTCACTTTGCTGTGTTGTGTGACGGATTGGAATTGCGCTGAATGCTAGAGACCAGTTTCCTGGATAAAGTAATCCACTGGATAAAAGTTATCCAGTATACAATGCGGCATGGACAGGGATCATGCATATCGAGCGCTATCCAGGCTTCGTGCAATCGGCTCCATAAGAACAGAATCAATGTGGGTCACATCACTTTGTTCGCAATAGACGACTGCAGTTCGTTAAGCCTGGTTTCCATATAATCGCTACGGTCGCCACAGTCGCCATGATCGCCGGAAAAAGTGACGAGCGATCGCAGACATTATATGGAAACCACTAGTTCAGCGATCTGAGCGATCGTGGCGACTGTGGCGATCTCGATCGCTGGGATCGATCGAATTCTATCTCGGCGATCGAGTTCAGCGATCGTGGCGATTATATGGAAAGCAGGCTTTAGAATGCAGCTCAACCTGGAGGACGAAACAGTGGATTTCAGGTCTCAAGGGAGGGGAAAAAAATTTGTTTTGTCCTCCAGATGAGACTGCTCTGACGTCACATGCAAGTGATCTGCACTCTCTTTATTGAAATCACCGCTGTGACAAGTGTCACGGTATCGTGTCGCGGTACAACGCTGAACTCTGGTAAGAGCAAGCTAACGAAGATTCGACGTACATTGTATTGGCATACACTCACCGTTTCGTACGGTAGTGTCTGCCACAATTCCCTGATGTATGTTACAATAAACGACCGAGCAGTCGTGTTACTTAACGTCCTTTTAAACACATCACGGAATAGCGTGTTCTATCTCGTCATCAAAACACACATCATTTCCCTGTCGTGTGATATGGTAAGTCGATTAAGGTTATATCTAGGCAAGATCATCACGTTATAGCGGGTACCATAACGTCAATTTTCCCTGTCGTATGGTGACATCCAGCAAGATGTTGAAGGTCATATCTAGATAACAATATCACGTTATAGCGCTCACCACTGCCACGCTGTCTCATTTCACTGTCCTATGGTAACATGAATGACTACCAACATGTCGTTTAAGGTCATATATACTGTAGATAAGAACATCACGTTATTATAGCGCGTACCCATAACAACAAATTTCCCTGTCGTGTGGTAACGTATGGATGACTACCAGCAAGACGTTGGAGGTCATTTCTAGATATAAAGAACATCACGTTACAGCGCGCACCCATAACGTGAAATTTCCCTGTCGTATGGTAACGTATGAATGACTACTAGCAAGACGTTGGAGGTCATTTCTAGATATAAAGAACATCACGTTACAGCGCGCACTCATAACCCGTGATGGTAACGTACATGCGTCACTTCCCTGTGGTACATGTGTTGCAGCATATACCCGAATTAATAATGATCTCGATGACCCCCCCCCCCCCCCCCCCACAAAATCATTTTTTTTTGGGGGGGGGGGGGGGGGCATGGTTGATTATAGTGCCCCCTCCATGGCTGTTACTGTTCCGCCGCCCCTGTACTTCCTTATATTTACTATACGGGGACGTTCCTGCACCAAATAGGGTCTGGTTTTTCGCCATGATGTATTTAACAGGGTGTTGTCTTGAATAGGGGTGTACTTTACCTATGTTTAATGTTTTAAAGAGGGTGTTGATATTTAATCTAGCAACATCAAATCAAGTCAAATTGAATCTCTACGGGATGGTTTTCAAGATTTTACTGTCTTGAATAGGGGCAGGGTTTTGAGGCACCAGCGGAACCTCCCTGTCAGAAACTGGATCAAGTAACTCCCGCCCCCCTCCTCGGCGATGCCAGTCGCATTAGAGCATGTACTACACCCACAACAACTCATTTCAGTTCATGTCATCACAGTTACATTCAACTTGATCAGTACTTCCACCTTGATACGCCTTAATTGATGCGTTACAATAACGTACTGATGAAGGACACGGACAACCAAGCAACAGTAGGTCATGTCGTGATAAACACATCACGTCTGCTGCACGTGTTTTTTATCTCTGGTAAAGTCAGATTGAAGTACGAACTTTCACGTTTGTGCGATATGACGTTTATTGTTAGATGATATCGTCACCGAATGAACGTGATGAGCTACGGATGATGCATGGCTACGGACGCGGGCCGGGGGCGCATACAGACGTTTTGAAAGGGGGGCACCAATAAAAATAATCGGATCCAGAAATTTTTGAAAGGTGGGAGGGGGGGGGGGGGGCACTAATCAGAACATTACTGATTATCAATCAAAAATTAAAAGAACTATCTGTAAAAGATAAATCAAAAGGGCCCCCATGCCCCCCCCCCCCCCCCCCCCCCCCCACTTGGATCCACCTCTGGGACGTACATCGGAGTCAGTGGAGATGAACTTTTAGTGCTTATAGTTAGACATGAAATTTGCACACACGATTTGTGAAGAGAAAATTCTTAATCAGTTTGGATAAGATTTATGCACTAACTAAGAATTCACCGAGGCATAAACGCAATATCACAAAGGAATTGATATTAAAAACTTTGTTGATGTCTTGGTGAGTTTTTGGTTTATAGTGCGTTACTAAATCTTATCTGGCATTAAGTAGTCAACAATTGTTTCGCACTTAAACCTAACAATTTATCCTTGTAAATACACATATTCGAAAAACAAAACCGTGACGATTCTTATTTAATTCATTTCGTTTATAATATTGTAGTTTCGAAAGACTTGTCTTGTTCGTTTATAACATGAATTGCCAGTGTATGTTTGAAGTCAGGTAGTCATCTATTTTCCCTCCAATACAGCACCTTGGCACTTAGGATTAGACGGGTCGTCATATCAAATTGTATGGTTAACAGTGGAAATGTCATAAATTGTAAATCTACTGATGTTATCGTTTAGAACTGAATGATTCGCAAAGTAATTTGATTAGTTTAGAAAAGACGTCCTTCACAAAAGCACTTGACTTCAAAAGGGTACTTGAAACAAATAAATTAATCGTCTTGCTTGAAGACAGCGGGGGAGACGAAGCCGGGCCGTGCGAACTGCTTATCCAGTATTTACTAAAAGATTATCAGATTTGAAGCTTATTTAAGGTGGATTTGGTAGTAGACATATGGACTGAAGAAAGTTGTTGCTGTTAACTGACTGATCTACGCTTTATACAAGTAATGTAATTTTTAATATCTGGTTTGAAACGGATTAGAAAGTCAAACCCGCTTTCCAAAACAATCTAATTTGATTAATCCAGAGAATTAGGACTCGGACGTTTGGAATCAAAGATACAATAAACCTTTCAATGTAGGCCCAACCTTAAAGCACTGGTCAAATTAAACTTACGATAAATGTTTCAGTGACTGATTGAACATTGTCCACCCACTCGTGGACCATTTCATAGCTTGTTCAGTACGCTGTACGCGCAATGTCAGCATTCGACTAGGCCTTTTAAAATGACTCGCGCTCATGTACTGGTTGCATCGATTTCGAAAATTTTGTAGGGTTTTCTGCACGTCTAAAACTCTATCGCGGGAGGTGACGCAACTCGGCGATTAAACAAGAACAGAAATCTCAACTTCATTGTGACAGTAACGCCCAACAAGATACTGACACGCTTTTGGGCGTTATGTCTAATGTATGGTCGTTTTCGTATAAGTGGACTAGAAAACAGAACTTAATCGTGAACTACCATTTCTAATTAAATATTCGAATTAGCGTTAACTTAAAATTCGTACTGAGTGGTTGCGGAAAAAAATAATGTCATAACCGTCATTTTTAAGAAAAAAAAATAAACTGCCGTTTCGTACAGGTATTGTAGTGGTATCGTAGCGGTATCGTAGTGGTATCGTAGTGGTATCCTAGCGGTATCGTAGTGGTATCGTAGCGGTATCGTAGCGGTATCGTAGCGGTATCGTAGTGGTATCGTAGCGGTGCATCGTAGTGGTATCGTAGCGGTGCATCGTAGTGGTATCGAAGTGATATCGTATTGGTATCGTATTAATATCGTAGTGGTATCGTAGTGATATCGTCGTGGTATCGTAGCGGTGCATCGTAGTGGTATCGTAGCGATATCGTCGTGGTATCGTAGAGGTATTGTAGTGGCATGGTAGTGATATCGTAGTGGTATAGTAGCGGTATCGTAGTGGTATTGTAGCGGTATCGTAGTGGCATCGTAGTGGTATCGTAGCGGTATCGTATCCTCTGCCATTTCTCATTCATGCAAAACAGCGCCATTGACCGTATCGTAGTCATATCGTATCAGTGATGTTTCCCATTCACATAGTGCGAAAACTAATCAGGTACGGCAGAGGAAGGGAGGGTTGCTTTAGCCTCCCATTTTTTATGAAGAATAGATCTTTTAAAACCAATGAGGACATCCGGAGGATGGATGGGTGGAAATGAAGAACGCTATCCCCCCTCCCCTCCACTCAAAAACTTACGTACTGGCCCCCCAATTTTACAATTACTCCGGCGTCCCTGTGACTCTATTATCTCTTTAAGCGTTCAGCTGCTTTGCCGTGATTGAAAATTAATCAAAATTCTTGTATATCAGACGTGACGTCAATGTATCTCGATTAACTGCAATGTGAAATGTAAGGTATGCAAGCATGATCCTGTTTTGTCTATTGTGTTTAATTTTCTTATTCCGGGTTGATTCTGGTACTAACGGAAGGTTTGCCCTAATAGTGCAGATGTTTGTCAAAAATGTGAAACTGGTGACCTTATCAAAGAGACACGCTGCATGAGCTATAGGACGCGTTAAAACTGGGAACGAAATTAAATTTTGGTATCAATTAAAACCTCCAGAGATTTGCACGGGAAAGAGTTTAGACATAGGGAAAAGCATTGCCATTAGTTCTGATCAGTTACGTCTGCAGCTTCTAATTCTCTTGTAAACCAAAACTTAAAAAGTTTTCATTGCAGTGAATTTTGTGTCTTCATTTGTTGTTAATCTAAAATACGAAAAAATGGGAGAATGGAAATATGACATTTTTCCGCGCTCTTTTGTGAAATATTGAGCTCAACACATGCACGAAGTTAAATTACTCCGTCAGTGTCTTCGTGTTTTAGTTCATTTTTTATTTCGCTTGATTTGCAGAGAATATGCATATTGGCTACAGTCCTGATAGAAGATATCTGCATGGTTTACAACTAGAAAAACTTTGTGGGGGATGTATTGTCTGGCTATCAGTTTGCTACAGCTGTTTTATTACTAATTGTTTTGATGCTACTGTTAATAGGCAGTTTATAAGCATATCAATTTTTAAAATCAATCTAAAATGCTTGCCAGTATTCCTACTTTATCCTTTAGTGCTGACGTTTTGATACTGATTAGATCGAATTTTCATCAAGCGGGAAACCCCAGTTACCGCCGTTCACTTGGGAAAGAAGATATATATGATACAAACATACAAAAGACAATGTAATTGCTAAAGGACAAGTATTCTTACACCATGTTACACCATGTTATACAGAGAGAGTCCCATGGAGGACAGAAGTGTAGCGCATATTTAAGGTTCCTTAAAGGTTATAGCGGACAAACTCATAAAACAAAAAAATCATAAAACTGCAGTCTTTTACATGAACCTGCTGATGTCAATGATGATGATGGCGGATGAACATGATGGCCGAAGAGATGATAACGTTGATATTGGTAATAGTCTTCTGGCTGATGAATGTGGTGGATGTCGTCCCAACCTCCTTTTTCGGATCCCCAAATCATGTTCTACAATGTTTCTTTTGCCAAACGTTCGGCTAAGTACACGACATCTCACAGCAAGCTAAAAGGTATTTTCTCACGAACCCAGTTCTTGACATGGAATGTCCTTGCGTAATCTAATGAAAAAGAGATTAGCTTTGCATCTTGCATTGAGTTTAACCGCAACGAAACCTTTCGCGCGGTTTTGACACGCCACCAGCTAACAAAAACATATGAGTGTTTATAAATCCTATAAACCTTGTAATAACAGTATGTGTTTATGAACAGTTACTAAATAATCAGTTTTTATCGTGTCTTAAGCTGCGTATTGTTTTGTATATGAGAGTTGGTGAGGTGTTAGTATTGTTCAACGAGTGCTGAAACTGGTGCCCCCTGCCAAGGTAATGTGATGTATCTTCTTTTTGGGAAGTTCTCACAATGTAACAGTGTTAGAGGTCATTCAATAAAGTAGCCTGTCTTTCGCGAGCTCCTGCTTGATAAGGACAATGCATTATGGAATTCAATAAAGTCTAGCTTGATGTATCTGTCTGCACTTTTAAACTGACTGACTAACACATGTGCTTGCGCCTGCAGAACTACCAAACGTTAATATGGACAAAGCCTTGTGGCATAACAACAACCTATATATTTTATTGCAAGCGTTGCCAGCATTGTTTGATGATACCAACACCCGTGGACGTACAATATGGTGTTTCCGGCACTTGCGGGTGAGGTGTGGTCTTTTTTGACAGTTGCAATTGTCAGTAAGATAATGATTTCGCAGCCTTACGTAGCATGCTGTAGACTTCGGTTTCACTGCTATTGTTGCATGGACCACCAATGCTGCAGATTGTTAACTTCATTCGTGTTGAGATATTGCTAGCAAGGAATCGAGGGCATCAGATTTAAAAAGAGTCGTACTTTGGGTTATTCAAATAAGAAACTTTTTTATCTAATTTGAAAAGGGTAAGGTTTTTCAAGTGAACTTGCGCTTAAGGCCACGTTTTGCCCAAGAGTTATTTCTTGCCATAAAAGAGTAGTGAATTCACATATATGATGGTGCTCATTATTGGGGCGCAAATTGCTTTGACTGTAGGTCCTACATGATTAGCCCCTATATTCTATCTCATTTCTTCCGGGGATTGTCTAAGCACCAGGAAGCTAAGCAAAGTTGTTAACTTTGTTCACGATTAACCCTGACTTGCAATGTCCGGTGACAATGTGTTCGCTAAACTTTCTTGGCATCGTCTAAATCTAGCCTTCGTGCGTGCATACGGACTTGTCCCCGAGAGAAAAACCGGATGTAACTCAGGCTTTCTAAGCAAGAATCATGCAAGAAACTTTTAAGAAAATTTAATACCCACTCTTGTATACACTGAAGGAAATTTACAAAGACTTTGAGCGTTTTGAACGCGGTATTACCCACGTTCTGGTGAGTTTCAAGTTGCGATAATTTGCGCGAAAATAAACTTGCAATCTCGTTTGAACAGGCCGCTAGGAAGGCATGTCATTTTGCGGCTTCCATCGACCCGATGAGTGCATTAGCTCCAAACCACTTCAACATTGAACCGCTATGTCTACGCAGATTAAAAACAATAACAACAGTGAATTAGCTATCTGATCGAAGGCATTGTTGAAGCGGTCAAAGTAGACGATTGCCAAACAACCTATATTGTTCAGCTGAATGTAGAGTTGTCTTTTCAAAGTATTCATCCTGTCATTCATTACTGAACAGGAGCTGAGTTCATTAGTAAGCGTAAATATGAAATATTGCAATAGAAATTGGATAAATAAATTCGTGCAAATGTGTTTTGTTGCTTCGACCACGCTGTCTCGTGAATCAACGTTTTTGATTCGTGATCGGTATTTCAAGGGAATAACTATGATATTTCTTTTCGTAGGTGACATGGTAGTAATAGTGGTTTGGTGTGACTTGAAAGTAACTATATCTTCTATTCATCTTCTAAAAGACCCTATAACAAACTGAGGTGTTTACATTAATTTATCTGATCATCTGATCTATACAGGGAGTTTGTTTTAAAATCGTTTGTTATCAGATGGGTTTGGCCAGACGTTGGCTATTGTATTATAACAATTGTCAGCTAT
This sequence comes from Diadumene lineata, assembly GCA_918843875.1. Classification (NCBI taxonomy): domain Eukaryota; kingdom Metazoa; phylum Cnidaria; class Anthozoa; order Actiniaria; family Diadumenidae; genus Diadumene; species Diadumene lineata. Next base: position 16,412,657 of record OU974070.1, on the reverse strand, counting down.
AATAAATGGAACGCTAAGTGCTTTCCTCTGGTTGTAGCTCAAAGTCTTCGCTTTGACACTAACACTCACAATGATGCTGATACAAGGCAGGGATTTTCAGCAAATTTATTCATTTGATTTATAACAGCCGGACATAGTAGATCTTTGTAAAAGCGCAATTTACAAAAGATACTGTTAAACTTGAGTCACTTCAACCATTCTTTATCAATAGCGTCACATTTTTTATTTATAAAAGGTATCTTAAAACCCCTTTTGTTCTAAACAAATAGTGTAGCGATATATTTGCTATCGTTTTTTTAGACTGATTAGAGGCTAATGCATGTTATCACTCGAGTGGACAATATGGCGACGTAGAATTAAAGGAGTTCTTTATTTAACTCATAGATAAACGATTGATAAAAATTGTTTTAGCTCATGATCATGAATCCAGCATTGTTTTTATCGACGGACCTACGTGTAAGTCGAAGCCACGCCCTTAATATGGAACCACGGTAGTATCCAACTTATAGCCGGAATTAACACAAAGGCGTCGTGATAGTGAAAATATCCAAGGATGACTATTTATAGTCTTGATTATACGGTCAACGCATTATATAGCATAAAAAGCTTTCCGGTTTACAATAATCAGTTAATTTGATAATGATACTTTGTTTAGTTTTTGATCTCTGATCTTTGAAATGAAGAAACTGCGTACTCCAGTTGAAATGTGAAACTTTTTCAATTTTGCCACAAATTAAATTAATTTTTGTTAGTTCTCGAATACTGGTAGTTACTGTGATTAATTTACTCCAGCTATGCGTCATAAACAAATTGCGACGACATCACTCATGCAAATGTTCAGTCACAAACAAGTTATCTATCACTTGAAGCTCTTGCATTGACCGCATGGCGACGCGAGTAGGAGGTTCCGTTCACATCGCTCGATTCACGCATCTTACGTATCGTCCTATTTGATTCATGTGATTTCCTATTACAATCTGTTAATGCATGTTTGCACGCTGGCTTGGTGAGTAAACATTAATTTATTTCCTTTTTATTACATACGTACATTTATAACTTCATGCACGCACGCATTGGTTAGATTGGACATGCGGCCACCTGTTCACACAAGCGATTTTTGCGGTGATTTTTACCGCGACGGTGTTTTTCTTTTTCATTTGTGTGTGCACTTTTATACTCTTATAGTTTTATCAAATGCGTTGAGATTATGTATTCATTATTACGGTGTAGGACCGTGAGGCTATGTTTTATTGAGATTATATATTCTATAGAAACGAAAACAACGTTAACTGAGACAAAGGCATAGAGCCACTCAATTTGGGCTACGTAGGCTACTGTATTTGCGATTATATCTATCCCCGTACTGACTGCCATTATTCACAAAATAGCTATTTTTGTCTTTAAAAAATTCTAACTTGATGACATAACTAATTCACGATAAAGTCCATCGCAACCACACGAGCACAAAAAGACGTTTGACCTTAAATCACGTTTCACGGACCGAACAATCACTCAAGTTCCCGTTTCTCGGTAGTAAGCATCGCTCCTGGGTTTCCGAGGCTACAGAGGCGTGGGCGTCGAGAGGAAGTAAAGGCCATGTTATGATGCGGCGAGATGATGTGAACTGGCAATTGGTCGAAACACGGGCCGCTTTGAATGAAGTCTTTGAGGAGCTTTATTGATGAATGTTTCTGTCAAGGTGGGCATAAATTGTCAATGATATTTCCCTTGCAACTCGGCGTTTTTGTACCAGATAACCAAACCGTAACTGAAACCGCTATTTAGACGGAAATTTTTCAATAAAAGATCATTCACAAGTCAACACTAAGGCTTATTTGTCCACATTGTTAACATTTTTTAGGCGTACAATGTTCCTGGCATTTGATTACCTTTAAAAAAACTTAATTAATAAATAGTAATAATACTGAAAACGTAGGCATTTATTTCAACGATCGCAGGATAGGATCGTCAATAAGAATCCTTTAGCTTCCTACTCAAAAAGTGCTTTAATATGCGTCTTTTACAACGTTCACACTCAACAGACTCAAGGTCGAGAATTGAGCTATTCATATAAGACTCTGATATTGTACAGATTGGATATCGACAGTCAGTGGTTGAAACAACACGGTCAGGATGGGGTTAACCGTCTAGCAACCGACAAACGGCTGTAAAAATAACTGAACGAATTAAACAAAAATCACCGGCATTTTTATCAACATCGAACTTTATAAAAACGAGTAAAATGCTCAACCAACGACAGACGACAAATGTCTGAACATGAAACTAGCTAATGACAAGTTGTCCCCCTCCCCTCGTGCTCCCGCAAAAAATAAATAAATAAATAATTAAAAACCATGGTACCGCACGTGATCACCCCTCCAAACCAAAATAACGATTTTTACATCAAGATTCATAAAACAACTCCATTTGCTAAGATATCTTTGTTTCCTATGAATTGTGTTTGTTTAGCGATGACTTGGCGGCTTACTAAACAATAAACAAATTGACATATAAAGAGGATTATTTCAACAAGATCGTATTTCATTCCGTTATGTATACAAGCTATAACATGGTAACCATAGATGCACGTAATGTCGTTCCTCTATCAAACTATGGGATAAAATACCATTGAACTACGTCAAAACCATTGTATATACCAGTGGGATTCGGTATAATATTGTACGCGGAATCACGTCAGAAATGACCTTTAAGAGTGCCTTGGCATCATTCACAAACATATCTCAACTTTATCGTGACTTTGTACCACTTGAGGAGTCTGTCAAAAATCCATTGATCTGAGAAGTTGATGGATGATATCAATGGTGTGTCATGACATGATCAAGTATGAAATCAATCCTGATCCACTGATGAAGTACACAAGCATATCGGCTAAACCAAACCTGTAGCATTTTATACCATCACAGACTGCGGCAGAATAATATGAGGTTTTCGTGTTAGAATGCCACAATGTCATGCACTTCTCATTGCCAAGATTCCAAAGCTTCCCCCTTTGACAATGGTAGTGATAAATGATTGTTTGTCCATAGGAGACTTTACCCCCGTGAAATAACCAAACGAGCGTAAAATCCTGCGCCCTGAAACTCTCGATTCACAATTAGATGACATACTTTTTAATTGATTCGTCGATAAGAGAGGTCGTATCGGGGCCAACTTGAGTCAAATGATTTTGACAGGATGCCAGGTCGGTAAGAAGATCTCGTCACTTCCTGTCAGCCAACGAGGGCTTATGTTGAATAGAATCTAATTTGACCTAAATACAGACGGCTCACGAGTCAGTTGAAGCATCGAACCTAAACAGTAGACATCAACATGAAGCGAGTTGATATTCTTGTAGTTGTTATTGGAATCGCTGGGCTGTGTTCTAGCCTAGTAGCTGGACAGTGTGATCAGAGGGATCGAGGAGGACCATTGACATGTTGTAATGGACGAAACAGTACTTGTGCTGTAGAACGATACAATGATGGCAAACCCGATGATGGCCGACCGAGAAGAAAAGTGTGTTTCTGTGATGCCTTCTGTGAACCAGCCGGCGATTGCTGTCCTGATTTCGATAAAGTTAAAATAGAATGTAAAATTCAAGGTATGAAATAATTTAATTCTCCAAACATTACTGCTGCTCCAAACATGTATATTTTGTTGCTAATGTAAATGATCTACTTGTTTGTAACGTTTTTTCTGATGTTTAAAAACTGTTACACGTTAAAATATGAGGAACCTACTGGAACATCAAATCGTGACTAAACTATGCAATTAAAAGTAATTTGACTGGGAATCCAACTTGCCATTTGATACTATTTCTGATGTTCAAAGACCTTATCTTTATCCAAATTCCGTGTTGTACCTTGAGAAAAACGACGGGGTAGGCTTGTTTAATTGGTAATCTACGACTGCTAATCTGCCCTTACAATAAACTGATACAGTATTTAAAATGTGTCCTAACTTCTGCTTGTTTTTAAAACTCTATAAGTCTCCTTTTGGTACACGCGTGTAAGTGACCTCACGAGTTGGGCTTCACTTCTGGTATTGCTAACTGTAATCAAATTTGTTATCCATTTGGTTGGGTTTTCCCTTCGGCGTATTGAGATATCGGTGTTAATGAACATCGGAATGTCTGATGCTGAGTGCATGAGCTTTAAGACATTACCAAACAATACTTAGATCATCTTTTTATCTTGAATAAATGAAAATATAAGATTGTAAATATTTTGAACTTCAAAGGACTCTACTCTTTTGAGTATAAACACTTCTTCCTTGGTATCATACTTGTGATCGTTTAGTGGTGTTAAATCATTGCAATCGTCATGCATTGAATTTCTCGAAAGGGCTTTTACACCCCGTGGTAAAAGAAGTGATTGTTCCTTGACACAACAGACACCTCAAAAATGGGATTGTTAGCTCATGGTCACCTCCAAGTCAATCAATATCAATAGCATTGTTCCGAGCGGTGTTTGAAGTATTCTTGTTCAGTAAAATCAAGTGATCTCGCTCAGTTCCTTCCGTCGGCCTCTTCCAATACTGTTGACTATTGTCAAGGTCAGAAGCTATTGTTGTGATGAAGTTGATTTGTGTTTTTCTTCAGGAAGTTTTTTACTACCTAAATCTTTATACACTTTGACATTTGGTAGAAGTGTTGTCAAAACTTCAACCCAAACATTTTTGGTGTAAGTTGTAAATCAAACAAACAAATTCCTTTGACACGTGACGTCACAAACATTTTTTTACTGACTTTTTGCAAATCTCGGCGTTTTACTAGGTGTTTTTTTTATGTTTGTTTGCTGTAATGAGTCATTTTTCACAGAATTTAAGAAATAAAATATCTTAATTATTTATTTTCAGTCGATTTTCTGTTTTCTGTCTTGAATGTAATACATGTAACTTAATTTTTCGGGAAGAACGCCAGAATTGTCCTGTCTTTCTTTCTTATAAACAACATTCTTGTGGTTAGTTAGTGCCAATAAGATATATTCTAGAAAGCTCGTTTGATTGATCGCTAATTTATAATAAGAACTGTCATTTGAAGTAATGAGGTACCTTTTTCACATGTTTTGCAAACAAACAAAAACTAAGCAAACGGGAACGAATAAATTTGTAGCCTTCGATTCATTCACATCAACGTACGCAAATGGAAAGTCCATAGCTTTCACGTGGACTTCAAAGCCCCTTCATAGCGCGATACGCACGGATTAAAAACTCTGTGTTTAATAAACTATATATAGTTACAGTCGAATGTACCGGTCATTAACGTTTTAAGAACCAAAAAATCAGCGATTCGCGTTGCTCAAAAATATAAAAAATCCAATAGATGGTTATGCTTTTTGCATCGTCTCTCTTTAGCCTTATCGTGACTAAATTGTCGGTATTTTAACAGCGCTTTTCCGTTGCACCACATGAAGACGTGAATTGTATCGCAACCATTTATCTCGTTCCTTTCGATTTCCATGGAACATGTCCTGAAATACATGCCTATTAAACAAACTTTCATGACCTTGGATGCGAAGTCGAAAATCCATTCATATTTCTCATGATTATCAGTAGGATCTGTTTTTGGATTCAACCTTTCACCTACTTGTTAAATAACTTAGATGTATGTTGGTATGATTAAAACAAATACTGATTCATATATCGTTGTCATAAACATTGCTATATTCCAATTTAAAAAAAAAATGATAATTCAACCCGTAGTGTGTATTTTACTAATTTGAAGCAAAGGGTTGTTTAAGCCGCTTGCGTTTTAATTCACGAAGTTTTGGTGCGTTTTATCGTTTAGTGTTTGACGTAGGTTGTTTCACGCTGATAATGTATTTAAAGATCCACACAACTATATTTGTATTCGATTGGAATGCTAGTGAATTAAACTATTTTGATGAATTTCCAGCATCGCTGTAATTAATCTTATGAAAAAAAAAATTTTTAATGGATATTTTGAAGAAACGTTTAGGCAGACAGACAGACCGACAGACAGATAGAAAGATAAACAGACAGAATGAAAAGGAAATGAATGATCATCAACAAGATGACACAAAATAGAGAGACTGAAAGACACCAACACATGTGAACAAACAGGTCTGACAGACAGACAGACAGACAGACAGATTGTTATAAAAAGAAAAAAAACACAGACCGACAAGAAAAAGACAAGTGACTCTTTTAGCTTCGGTGACTGTGTCGTATGTTTTATACTCATATCTAAATAAACAAAATAACATTTTTAATGGTAAAAACCGGTTTTCAGGAGCCAGTATCGGAAAACTAGTGACAAACTACGTCCTGTAGTACAGCCATGCTATGCTTATAAACACATCAATTTTACGTGTGCTTTGGACATCTTATGATTCGGCTGTGCACTGCCACGCGACTATTTTGACAGTAATGTCGCTAGTTGTGCTACTAATCTTGTTCTTCGTACTTCTCTCTTTTCCGGTTCATTACCTGGGACTTGTGCTGTGTTGACAGGGTATGTCTTGGCTCGTTTATAAACCAAGCACAAACATTAATAATGTAGTGTAATAGAAAGGTTGAGGTAGTAAGCAGTAATGTAGTGTAATAGAGTACGACCTCATATGCTGCTATCGTTGTGATGCTTATTCTATACGATCAAGTGCGCGCTCTACAATTTCTGACATTAATATATTCGGTTTACAAATGTTAGCCCACAATATCGGACACATGTCCTGATACATTTATTGATTTTTTCCGTGGGTCTCTCCGACATATAGAATCCATTTACATTTTAGCATGCAAGCGGCTTTTTTAGGTAGCATGTCTTGCTGGCCGTTTTTCATTAGGTGATGGTGCAGATTTTGCCTGGCTAACTCTTGACAGCTCACGTCATTCACACTAACTTCGCTCGCGAGTCAAATGCAATACAAATTGCAGAAGTGATGCAACTTGTGCACGAATTTGCTGCTGCTGCTGCTGCTGCTGCTGCAAAAAAAAAAAAAAAAAAAAAAAAAAAAAAAAAAAAAAACAAACAAAGAAACAAACAAAAAACATTTGTTTTTGATAGACGCCAAAAATCTGAAAATGCATATATTCCAAAGAAGGCTTGTAATGAAATTTGTAATGTACAGCTTTTCTTTAACAGTGCATTTCAAATTTACTTCACCACTATGGACATTTGCAAAGAGTTTCGACGCCTGGGGCCGGATGTACAAAACCTGGATAAAGCAATGTGTCAGATAATTGTTATAGGACGAAAAACTCGTATAAACTCGTATGTAGAATTTGCCCGGTTGATGGCGATATCTAGACAGTTTTAGCAATATGATTCGTGCGTTTTTAGTAAAGCTCCATAACATCTCTTCCATTTTGTCCGTGTATATCTGTATAACAATGCATTCTGGATGTCTGGTTATGTCTGCATTTTTATAATGACATTTAATGATTTTATTAACCTTACTAATTCTCTCGCAAAACAGTATGTTATTATTAGTGGTAACACGTCAATCAGCTATGATCACATAGGGATAAATTAAAAATCTTACAAATCTGTTGAGGTAGTAAGCAAAAACTGGTCTGAAAAATACGGACGTTTTCAGAGTCTTTGTATGGTCATCTGTACTGCTGCCGTAGACGTACCATGTTGTTCGTACTGGACTCGAAACACTAATCTAGCTCGTTTCCAGACGGCTGCTTCTTACCTGAGGAAGACCCGTTCACCAACATAACGTTTGTCAATGTTATAAGATGCCTGTTTTGTCACTCAGTAAATCCGGTAAATGTATCTAGCAGATTTAGGCAGTCTGTCTGTACTTTAATATGTCTGCCGGGTGGAATACTCGTTTGATTTTAATATTTTTGTTGTTGTTGAAAGTTTGTTTAAATTGTTTTTGTTTGTGAATGTATATTTTTTTAACTGTCTTTTATACATTTACAAGCCTTATAGAGTAACTAATTAATGTTTGTGCAAATGCGAATACTAGAATACTATTTATCGAAGGCTGACTGCAAAGTCACGTTTATGGTACTTGTACCCGAAATCTATCGTGAAAATTACCATTGAAAGCCACTGAATAATATCCTCACGTGCATTTAAAACTAATACGCAACAATCAATTGTTACACATAGGGCGTTATCCTAAGGCAGCAGCATTTGTCATCGCTCACATCATAATTAATATGTCTCTGTTGTCAGGTCCCCCTAAAAGAATGTCAATCGTTTTCTTCGCGGATTAATTTTAGAAATTAAAATTTGATCAAACGAAACCGCGCGCGCATAAGCTACAGTTATAGGCCACATTAGCTAGATACCTTTTTCGAGGCAAGGGTCACGATTTTGGAGTGCAAACATTGCAGCTGGGGCAGGGGTGGACTCCCCTTCTTTTTCTCCTCTTAGGTTCCACTCGGACACAGCTAGAAACTCGCTCAATGAGAAACTCATGGCGCGTTTGAACACCACCAGGACACTGGTTGTGAATTAAAAGATCGCAAACGCCGCCCGCAAAGCTCATCTGCGTATAATCAGAAAAAAATATATACAATTTTAAAAAAACAAGGTGCAATCGTGTGGTACATAGGCCCATTAGGGGTTAGGAGCTAATTTAAAGGGGTATATGAAAGCGTTCTGCTAAAATCTACATAACACCGCATAATGGCGCTATCCTGGGTTCTATTAATGGTTGGATCTTGAAAAGGGGAACACCCTCAAAGGTCTCCTGACCCCAAGGTATCTTAACGACGTGGTTATCTTTTAGGTGTCCAAGACTGCGTTGTATCAACATGGACTCGCTGGACGTCGTGCTCACACAAGTGCGGTGTTGGAAGACAAAAACGTCACCGTGACGTCATCGTTAAACCCTCGCGTGAAGGAGGTCAAACTTGTCCACCCCTCAGACAGAGAAGAGGATGTTTTCTGAAGCATTGCGGAGAATCTGCAGGTATTGACAAGATCGCATTTGATCGACCAGCCATTCCACTATGCAAATCACTTCAAACAAGCAAATTCATATCGCTCTGGGATCCTCACGCCTACACTTCACATTCCGGCTACTTTACCAGCGTGGTCGGTCTTGTGGTGTAGTGGTTAACACATCGAACATGGTTTCGATTCCCGCTAAAAGCATATGATATTTTATTCTTATTCTTTATTTGATTTCATACACCGAACGCATTGATTAATCAAAACCATTATCAATGATGTGTTGTGGTTTGAAGGTATGGCACGAGTTCTTCCCAGACGATATCAAAGACTGCCATCTAGGTATGAGAAAATCCTCCCAGCCAGAAGAAAAGAATTACAAGAGGAAATCAAAAAGTAAGTTGTATATATAAGCATTTTACTATAGCATTATGTGCAATGATGATACATATGAACTATTTGTTATTATTTATTACCATTAGTTTTTGCTAATCGGCTGTGTGTTTTTTTCTTCTTCTTTTCACCGCCAGAAGACCAAGCTACTGTGCTCACTTCAAAATAGAAAGTAAACATCCTTACTGCCAAGGTACATGGGGAAAAGAGCTGGATCTAGTTAAACCTGTTTGTGTTGAATGCCAAGACTCTGCTATGGATGAAAAAGGTCACTGCAAGGGACATGGAGTTCTTGGTGAACTAACCTCGTGGGATGCTGTTGATATATATAGTTGTCATGGTGAATGGCGCAGAGTTAGCCATATTATTCCCAACTGCAAGTGCGATGACAATGAAAACTTCAATAACTTTATATTTGTATAAACAAGCTATCTGATTTGCAACAATATATAGACAACAAATTTTAACGACAAAACAACAGCAGTTTATACTTTAACATACTTGAAGATTATGAAGGTTTTCTTTCCATGATAGCTGTGATTTGAAGAGAACTTTTTTTGGTTGATTTTAATAAGAGAACGTTTATCATCGAGATGAATTGGAAAACATCACCTTCTAGAATTAGTTTCTTTTTTTTCAGAGTAGTGTATTTAATCCATAGAGTTTGATTCGTAATTTTGCATATCTTTTGTCCATTCTCTGAGATTCAGGATTTCTTCGTCATTCCATGTGGTCTCCGAATCCGATAATAATTGTTTTATTCATAGACTCTTTGCAGTGGCATCGGTCTAATGTAAAATAGACCAACAATTAAACTTGTTGCAGTCAAATGAAAGCTTGCGCAAATTCACTGTTAATTAAAGACGTGATCATAAACCTGCAAAATTATAATTTAACATACTTGATAGCCCCGCCATAAATGACTAACAGACATCTGAGCTGACTACAGATTGAAAAAGCCAACTTAATCTATTGACTAACATCAATGTGTTTGCAACATTGAGAGCGTGGAATTTTTCTTTAAAGGATGAAAGAGAATTGTCTTGATTCACTATGACGTCACTACTTGTTTAAGTGGTGTATGTGGCAAAATTTGCTTCAGTTGAACTTAAAATGGCCTGATTTTCAGATATTATATGTGTTAATATGCTCTAAATGATATTTAGGGCGTTTGGGGGGCCATTTTCCTAAAATACTAGGGGTTCTACTTAAAATTTGCATTGATTTGATCCTTTGCGTCTAAACAAGAAATTGTTAAAGATTGTTTTGAGATGACGTCATAGTGAATTAGTACAGTTTAGGGTTTTTAAACAGTATAAGGTGAAGAGCAATGAGCCAATCATATCGTCAATTCGTGGTTTTAATATTAATTATGCAGAGCTAAGGAAAGGGATAAACTTTGAATCATGGTGTAACTAGCTCTTCATCGCTCTGTTTGCTCGTGTCTTTTTTATGTCTGTTTATTTATGGTGTCGATGGCGAAAAGTGTTGATTTATGATCAGCGGTGGATCAATATCTTTTATTATTAATATATCATTATCTATATATACTCTATATATACAAGTACACTCTATGCAAGATTTAGATATTTAGTTAGCTTCTAGTAATTTAAAGCAGAAACAAATTTTAGTCCTGTTTTCTAACCAGTGTTTTCCTGGTGCGTCCTCGTCGTTTTTCTCAAAGAGTTTCTATCATTGTGTTTGCTGTTTTCACATTTCAAGAGAATAATCCACCGATGGTTACCAGACATTCTCGGTTGGAAAGCTGCAAGGGAGTTGCCATGATAAGAAAAGCGTGATGGATGCTTACAAAGTTGGCTGGTTTTTGCCGATAAGTTATGGCATTTCTAGCCAATCCTACGCCTTAATCAACCTGGTATTGTTCGTCAGGATAGTAGAGTAACACCGTTAATACAGAGGCTACCCCAAAAGACGCTGTTAAAGCGTGAAATTACATATTTTGCCTCTATTATAGTAGATCGTTACTCTTACAGTAGAATATATCAAATAGAATATATTAAACAATGAGTTAAACAATATTCAGATTTGTTTGTTGTCCTTGTCTACCGTATGTACAGAGAGAATGCTCATGCCCGGGGAGGGGGATACTTGATCCAGTTAGTGACGGGGAGGTTCCGCTGGAACCTAAAAACCCCGACCCTATGTAAGACAGTAAACTCTTACAAATTCATACTCTATTCAAGACAAATCGGTAAAATGTAGACCCTATCCATCCCGTAGAGATATCAACATTATTCCTTTTAACTTTATTTTCTATTAGATAAGATATCAATACCCTGTTTAAGACATAGTAAACATAGGGAATGTACACCCCTATTCAAGACAACTTAAGCTAAATTAATGACTTCAGGGCGAAAAACCATACCCTATTTGGCGGAATGTCACCGTATAGTAAATATAAGGAAGTACCACCCCCCCCCCCTCCCTCTTATAGTAGAAATTGCAATTGCAAAATATATATAGTAAAAATATTCCATAAATAAGTAGTCAAACTTGCTTTAAAATTCGACTGAAATTGGCTAAGTTTTAAGAAAAAAGGGACTCATTTTCTAAAAATTTTCTGAACATTTCCTCGAATTTGTCTATACATCTCCAAAAAAGTCAAATTTAGGATTCAAGTTGGAAGGGGGTTAGGATTTATATTACGTTTAGCACATGGGGGGTTCGACTTCAGTTTAAGCCCATTTCGGAGGATTTTAGAACCCCCCTCCCGATAATTATTGCGCAGTCCCTAATAATGACATTACAACGTTCTACTATATAACTATTCTTAAATACTGCTCTTCTATACGTCATAGAATATCAGTGATGACCGTGAAAGAGTCAAAAAATACTAAACAATATTCTCAAAAAAGACAAAAAAGGATATACCCAATGAGGGAGCAAAACCCGAGAGAAAAAACTTTATTGTGCAACATCCCCCCCCCCCCCCTGATGAAATCGTTGTTGCAGACGAAGGAGCTGTGCTCCGGGAGTGTGCAGAAGTAAGCTAGCTCCCTCGTTTATACAGCGTTTCCCTCGTTTATACAGGCGTTTATAGCTACTGGCTTAAAGTCATCACAATTACAACATCAAGTAGAAAAATCCAGAGCAAAAAGATACCACAACTAAAGTTCAGCATTTTATTTCGTCTTCCATTAATTTCCTTCAACTCCGGCGGAGTTCCGGAATCACCGGACATAAATAATGAGCGCTGCATATCACCGGTCGACATGCAGTAGTCATATTACAAATGTGTTTGATCAGTGGGATAATAACACTTTTCTCGTCCATCTTTAGATACAACGTACAGATCAGGGTTGGTATTAACCCCGGTAATATCAACACGAACAACATCATTTGTATGTAATCCTTTGTATCGAAACATGAAGGAGCCACTACCATCTTGGAGACGGTAATAGTAAACAAGGTAATCAGCATTCTGACGCACTTTAAGAACAGGACGGTGTCCACTTACATCCATGATTTCAATTCGAAAAGGTTTACCTACAAAAGGATCAATGATTGTTTCGTTAGTTGTATTAGCGGAAATGTGTAATTGATTATGTACTGTTTAATGAATGAGCAGAAGTATTTTATCAGGTTTAAAAGACTTATATAGAGTGTTATTACATGAGATAAATAAATGAAAAAGTAAATAAAATATAAAATTGGCCATAAAACGTATTTTGAGCATGAACGGTTGAGTTACAAATTTACACATCTTGAGTAACGCATTTAAGGACCACTAAACTAGAGCCTTCTTTATCATCTTCAAAAACATGTCCTAATAGCTCATTAATTATATACAGGAGGGAGCACTCTCATACTCAGAGCCCGCGTTTTTCCTCGCCAGCAGCGAATAACAAGGGCTCTGACATAATCCGATTTTTGCTCAAATTTGATTGGTCATTCAATCTTGACAACCACGCAAGCGCGAACCACCGGAAACACAAATAAACTCAAGCTAGATGTTTGTGACCGTTTTTAACAGTAGTAAATATATAAAATAAGATAAAAAATTAAGTCTGTACTTGTAAATCGCTATTTTCTTTACCTTCCTAGAGAATTTCAGCCAATTTGAAGCAATAGTTAGGAAATCATTTAATGTTTCACCCTACGTCAGAATTTCTCTTCTAGCTCGTCGAAAATCACAAATTAACCTAAAACCCCTTCGGATTATGTTTACCCAATAAATAATCATTACAATGTATGAGTTTTGTTCAAAAACCTGTTTGTCAATCAATCAATCAATCAATCAATCAATCAATCAATCAATCAATCAATCATTCATTCATATAGTAATTCGTTTTAACTAAAACTGCAACGCAACCTACGATTCTATCGCTTTAACTCAATACTGCATTGCAAAAACTACGAATCGATAAGTTTGGCTTTATTATTTTTTTTAATTTTTAACTAAAAGTGTAAGTTGCAGACAATTAGCTCGGCATTATGACGGTCATCTCGCGGGCGCGACCTCAGCGGTATTTCTCAATTAATATAGAAATCTAACATGACGACGTACTACGTAACACTTTGCTTAATTTTTGCAGTGGTTGGTAGATAAAACCACTTCTGCTTCAATGTTAGGTTTATTAAACGTTTTTAAAATTGCTTCATTAGTGAGAAAAGACTCCATTCAGAAAGTTCATAATTAAAAATTACCGCGTAACCAACTGGAAGTAAAAATACATTGTTTTCATAAGTTGACCAGCCGAATTGCTTTTACACTATGCCATAGATCGTAGCGGCATTAGAAAGTAGGGTTTCTGAGCTTTATTTTGATATCAAATATGGTTTCTTTTAAAAAGTGATGCAAAAATGGATTTTTTTCTTTCAAAACATGAAGATCAAGATGGATGGATTAGCTCTTTGGCAATAATATACGGTTTTCTCGTATAAAATCTGCGCTGTTAATCGACGGCATAGGAAGCACGAATAGACTTAATGTGATGAACAAGACATATACTTTAAAGATTTACCTCGGCAAAATAGCTCCTTACAAAGGAATATGGTCCAGAAACATTGTAATAATACAACTCTTCATATATTCCTTGTTCAGCATAGCGGCAAAAGGGGACATACACTCTCAAATTTTAAGATAAAATTATACGTTGAAATCCACACAGCATTGATTTGAAATTTATTGGATAAGATTTATCGTTTAACTCCCGTGAAAAAATAAAACGCCAAGTACTCCAACTCCACAATAAAGTAGCTTTATTTGCAAATACATTTTCTAGTTCAACTGACATTTGTTTATCAGAGCAGAGGCCATTTTGTTTGAAGTTATTGACCCGTGCGCAGTAACATATGACCGGCATTCTAACCTGTGTAGTACACAGTACCGGACATAATAAAGTCTCCAGGTTTCAAATCAGTCGCTCGACTCGGCATACGAATTTTTAATGATCCGGACATGCGGTGCTCCCAAAGGTTCAGACGTACATCTTTTTTGGTCAAAAACGGTCAAAAACGCCGTTCAGTACCACGTGATTCGAGCTTTAAATATTTACATTTTAAGTTTGAAAAATAGACTTACTTGACTTATCATTTAAATCTCTTTTGCTTATGATGTCTTTCATATCGATAATGTATTCATTGGCTCCACTGTTCTGTATGATGACAAATGGTCCGTCTGCACCAATGATCACTGTATCGTGGAGTCTGCAGATACAACACAAACACAAATATCATTTACAATATATTTACAAAAACAATGTAGAAACTATTGAAGGATTGTCGGTTTTATAGATGACATTTTACTTGGACCGATTATTAGGTTAACTCATTTGGGAAGGCTTGGTCTGGCAACCGGGAGACTATGAAGGGTTCGAGCCCTCAGTCGGACCATCACTCAGGGTCTTCAAAGAATTAAGGATAATGTTTTTTTCGATTTGGAATTGTTAGGCTTCACGTCTTCTCAGATAAGGACGATGAATTGGAGAGCTCGTTCAAGCTCGTCTCGCCACACCTTCACATTAACCGGTAACGAGGGGGGGGACTTAAAAGAACGGCTGAGAATGCAAGTCATGACTATTCTTGGTGATAGGGCTACACTAATAAATTACTATCTACTATACTAATCAAGCTTATGCTTGTAAAACATACTATGCATTACATACTATAAGTATTCTAGACTTGTAAAGCGCATTCCATTTTTCAGTTACTCTACTTGTAGCGACCACTGAGACAAAACGTCGAATGTTAAAACGTATCGTGTTCGGAAAAAAACCTCTCAAATAATGACTAGCTGTTTTCGTCTTACCTCGATCCCTTGAAAATAGAAACGTTCCTGACATTACCGGCACATCTCTGAGTTTTCAAGTCTTCTTTGAGATAACAGATCTTTCCCTCTCCACCAATATTATCGAAGATGACACCAGCAAGTAGTTCACCACGTTTGCGGCCAATATTAAGGGATACACCAATGGACAGTAGATTTCCATCTTCACCAAGATCAGAGACAATGAAGTCTTCCTTATTACTATCGTAGGCGCCAATCATAGAGTTGAGAGATAAGACGTCCTTTCCAGCTCCTAAGAAAAACAAAGTAGATCTGTTTTTGATAGAAGGCATTAAAAATAGCTGTATGAGGTGAAAATGAATATTTTACTTCAAATGAGATCGCGGTCACTTGACCCCAGGGGAATGCCGGGATTTGAACCAATGCAAGGGCATGTATGTTGAGAATTAATTAACGATTCCATAATATCAGAGCACAGGCCGCCCAAGCTTCATGATAGGGCTTTTAACAAAATGACTAGCCTGCGTAGCCCGGCTCTTGGGGTGGGGGGAGGGGAGAAGGGAGGGGGACTGGGGACGAGGGGGAAGAGAAGAAGGGAAAGGAGAGCCTGCAACCAACCCCCATGATTTTGTGTGTACGCCTACCTAGTGCCTTATTAGCATATCAATATTTTTATCCAATCAGATTTCACCGGATGTAAACAAACGCTTTGCACCTTGACGTGTTGAAAATGCGCGTTTTAACATCCGATTTCAACAGTTAAATTTGAAAACTTTATTCTTTGAGCTTTCGTTTGATAAAGGTTTTGCCAGTTTTTGGAACAATGTTGATGATTAAAGTTTTTATTTGATTACATTCAAAATCCAGCAAACAAAGATTGAATAGTTTTTCTGGCAAATAATTTCTGGAGAGAACAAATCACACAACAGTGAACACAACAGTTAATTATAAACAAAGACGGGTTTGACCTCTATTATTTCAGTGTTATCATTTTCTACAAAACACAATTATACTTAATAGATTATTAGCTAATTGAAGATATTTAACGACCATATTTACTTGTCTTTTTCGAATCTACTGTTGCATTGCTTCGTCGAAGCCACAAAATCTTCAAGCAAACGAACGATAATAACAGTTACACAACCAAGCAGTAGCTGCGACAAAGACTCTCTTCGCTCAGCCAATGAAGTGAACTGAAATGCACCTTAGCTTCGGAAGACTTCAAATGATCGATAATTTAGAGTAGATAAATCTTATTCTAGGATACCAACATCGTTCATTGCTTGAAGTGACGGAGATGTAAGTACAGAACTACTGCTTCGTTATTTTCGTAATGCTTGATAGTTGTGAAGTTTTGATAAATTCTGCGTTCGAAAATATCAGCAAGGAGGTCTTTGCCATTCAGTAGATTGTTTACAGATTGTTCTTGCTCAGGTTTAGCTTTTATTAGCGTCGCCATTTTGCTTGTTGTATGAACGATTTCTCGAACGGAAGTCGAAATGTAATCTCTCTTGTCAAGAATCTTGATTGGCAGGGAAGCAACCAATCAGATGCTTACGTTCACTGGCGAACGTAACCACCAAAAATCATGGGGGTTGGTTGCAGGCTCTCCTTTCCCTTCTTCCCTTCCCCTCGTCCCCAGTCCCCCTCCCTTCTCCCCTCCCCCCACCCCAAGAGCCGGGCTACGCAGGCTACAAAATGACTGAAGAAGTTTCTGAAAAATGTTTTCTATATCTCTATTTCTATATAGAAAAAAACCCTGAAAATCAATGAAACAAAAATCAAAAAATAAGGCTTTGACAACAATGTGCCGTCTCAGCGCGAGGAACTGGGCTAATATTAAAGGTATCTAGTTGAAGGGTATTTCAAAGTGCATACCTGTGTTAATGGTAATCTTTCCAGAATTAGGATCCAAATGATCCAACTCATCCACAACAATCCGATCACCAGTAGGATCGCAGGCACTATCTAGTTCAGCGGTTTTACTCCTATTCTTTGTCAACTGACCAATGAACGCTCGTTTAGATCGTGTCCAGGAAGCAAAATCAACATCATTGTACTCTGGAACCTTTTGTGTATCAATGTCAATATTACGATGGAAAGGCCCGATGCTGCTTTTTGTTTTTTTCTTGTTCTTCTTATCAAGGCACTCGATAAATTTTCGGAAAGGCGTCGTGTTAATAACGATCGTATTTCCACAGAATTTTGGTTCTGTTGGTGCACCAATGAAATCATACGGCATATCTAGCGAGAACTCCGGTCGTTTATCGGTGGATTGTCGACGTTGACCGAGTACAAAGTACTTTTTACCTTTGAAAGTCTCCTGTTTAGGGTCACAAGGGCTGGTTCCTTGAGTGGTGCACGACGGCTGAACAAAGTTGATGGGTGTATGGGGAGTTATGCCTTTCTTTATGAGAACACCGCTGTTAACTTGGTACATCCAGCCAAAACTAGACAAACAAAAAAGAAGAGATAATGCTTTGTGATGTATAGTATTTTATTGTAAGTAACTATTGTGAGATTAGAAATCATTTCCAAAAGAAAGAGGCGACATGCAGAAGAACAACTTACAGGAGTGCATGTTAGATATTAAGCATAGGAGAATGCATGTATAGAAAATAACATTCTTAAATCAATCAATCAATCAATCAATCAATCAATCAATCAATCAATCAATCAATCAATCAATCAATCAATCAATCAATCAATCAATCAATCAATTAATCAATCAATCAATTAATTAATTAATAAAAAAATAAATCAATGAATCAACGAATCAACGAATCAACGAATCATCGAATCAACGAATCAACGAATCAACGAATCAACGAAAATACTGATTTAATGAATAGAAAAGTATTTTGCATATCTCATGAATTTTTTTTAAAGAAATGATGAGTCAAAATGTACAAAACAACTTTATCACATAACTATGATAAACTATGTAACTATAAAATATGTGCAACTTTGTATTTAAAACAGAAAACTGAAAACTTGTTGTATGCAAATGACCATATCAAACTTATTCCCCATATTGTGGAATATTTGCTCAAACTATCAATATCAATTCTGTCGAAGCTTGTTTGGACATTAGTTATAACACAAAAAGTTATTATAAGTAAGTTATAGATGTTACTTGTTGATACTGCATGTAAACATTGGAATTTTGCGATTTGACTGCGAAGAATCGCCATTGCCGGCTACAAAGTCCTCTGCTATTGCCTACACCGACACACGAAAGATGGTTATAAATACGGCAAAGAACTCCTTCTTCTCTTGCTATTTGCCCCATCGAATTTTTTTCGAAAAATAGACAATTTATATGTCAAAATACAGGAAATTTTATGTAGAATTCGATTTATGCGGTAAAAACAATCTCGTACCCCGAGTCCTCGTTACTTCGGCCAGCGGCTCGAAACAAGGACTCTGGCCATTCTCGTACCCAGAGCTCTTTGCGGTTCGAACAAGTCTCCCTAAACAGCTCTGGTATCAGCCGTTTTCAGGCAGATGCTGATTGGCTAATAACCTTGCGCATGCGCCTACTTTCCCATACATTGCGTTACCAATGCTGGGACGCAATTGGTTGAATTTTTTAGATGCTCACAGCCTTTTGAAAAATATTCGCACAGCGCATAAGCTCAAAAAACTAATGCTGACTGATTAGCAACGGGCTCGGTAAAAATTCATAATGGCGGATGTGGAGACGAACCAATGTGAAGGAGAAAATAGTTCATGATAGATAACATCACGACAATGTATTTCTATCCATAATACAAGAAAAAGTACTGAAACACGTAAATTACATAGAAGAAGAGCTTTATTGATGTTTACTGGCCAAATTCGACGAATTTATCTGTCCCGTATACATGGATTTATAAAGTATTTATTTTTTTAATATCTAGCTTTCTGCATGAAATGATTTGATGTTGTCTTTCACTGTGAATGCAAAAAGTACATATTTTACTCTAAAATCTTTTTGACCTGCTATTAATTCTATTATTCAGTTGCACCTAGGCCTCGAGAGTGTATTTTAAAAGTTCTTTTGAACGGAGTGTCTAAACGTCAGGCAGCCTGACAGTGTCAAAAACGTCAGGCAATCGATTTTTTTAATTGAAATAAAAGTCATTGTTTACAATGCCAAAGACTGCAGCCCAAAGAATAATTAGCAAACTATCGAGATTGGGGTGTATTTCGCAAAGAAAAATGTTACAAGGCGCGACATTGAAATTGACAAGACCGAGACATAAACTCTCAAATGTCACTTTTTATTTTGTTATCACACTTTTAAAAACCTGTACAGCAAGTGTATTTTCATTATTATAACCATTCAAAAAAACGTTAAGAATCCGTCAGCAGAACTAGCTTTGTATTGGGTTAGTTTTCGTTCTGATTTTAATAGAAATCGTCCTTGCTTTATGTTTTTCTCTAATCAGCATCGTGCATTGTAAACAAGGTGGACAAAAATTATTATGGCTTTGTTAGTATAGTTCACTGACACAGGGTTTTAAAATTACCACAAGTTTACCTAACACAATCTTCCCATCCCTTTCTCGGTGATACTATTGTTGTTACTAATGCAAGGATGCACAAATATTTCATAACAATAACTGAGTTTGAGAACAAATCCATATCATTTTTTATTACAGGGATATATCTTGATGCTCAATCATCAAAGTATACTACAGTTAACATCCCTATAGATGTATAAGAACCAGCCAGGTTTCATTTAAGCCATCTCCAACATTAATGCCTTTAGGTATTTATTTGATCTACTGAGAATGTCTGCAGCAAATAATTAAAACTTCACATAAATAGCATTTACTGCCAACATTTTACTGAGCCAAATATGAAAAAAATCATCTATTTTTTATTTTCTCTGATTTCAGATATTTTATTCTATATATCCATATGTTTACAATTCAAATATAAATAAAATAAAAGGTAGTACATGTGTATATCTATTTAGATCTAGACATACATATGCAATTGCAGGGGCGGATCTAGGATTTTTGAGAGGGGGTTAAATATTTTGAATATAGCCAGGCGCTAAGTCACGTGGTCTGTCACTGCTTTAAAATAGTTACAATTAGACGTTTAACTCGGTATATATCAGAGTTAACGTGGTATTTGACCAAATTTGGTCACTTAGCTTCACTTTACCGTGGTAAGAAGTCCAAGTGTGACCACAACTAATAACAGATAAAATATCTACAATCGTCATAACTGACCTAAAAGAGAGAGGAAGCTGACATTCTTCGTGGATGTAGCATCATGAATTGTTTGCAAATTTCCTCGGTATTCAAGGGCACCTCATGACTATTCATTGCCAAAACTGCTAAATTGCCAAGCCTTTCAGTAGACATTGTGCTCCGAAGCCACGTGTGCACTCTTCTTACACATGAAAAAGACCTTTCTGCTTCTGTACTTCCCATTGGTAAAATCGTAAGAATCTTTAGAAGCTCCCTCACATTTGGAAAAAATATCTGATCTGCTTTATTCTTCAGTAGAGAGGTTACACTCTGGGAAAGTGCTGGTTTTGGTTGTTTTCTCCAAAAGTTAAACCATCTAATCAATTCACTTTCGAAACTTGCTGATATTGGCATTAGATGGCCCCATTTTGCGCAAAGAGTTTGACTTAGGTTTACGACCTGTTCTGTCGTCTTGTCAACGATTACTTCAGGTACAAGAGCACATAACTCATAGTGTGATCTCTTCTCTTCGCTGAAACGGCACTTTATTTCCTCGCAGACAATATCAAGGAAAGGAATAACAACAGTTCGCTTCCAGTATTCCGCTGCAGTATTGGCGGGACAGTTGTTTCGGTTTCTTTGTGTGCTGGTCACTCTTGGGAACTGTTCTGTTGAGCCTACCAAATCTGCCAATGCTTGGACGTTTGTATATATACGCAGAAACCACGTGTCGACTTCACTACGGATTTCAGTATAGGAACTTGCTACTTCATCAATTCTACTAAAACCTAGATATACTTCCATCAGTCTTCCTTGTAGAGCTTTGACTAGTGGTCGCATTGGTTCAAGTACCTCTTTGGCACATATAAAACTGACTATATGGCCAAAGTTAACAAATGTATGTCTCAAGCCATTAGCTTTAGTTTTTGTGTTCCTGTCCCAGTTCCATGAGTTGTCACCTTCTGGATAAAACCTCTCGTCTTCAGTTGGGAGACAGATTTCATTTAGGGCAATGACAATAAACTCATAAAGAGAATAGAGGGTTTCAAATGTATCATGCCTCGCAACCCATCGAGTCTTGCATAAATCTTTAAGTTTGCGCTTTCGATTTTCAGGCGCTAGTGCATCAATGACTGTGTTAAGAAAATTTTGCCGTTTTGGCGAATTGTCAAAAAATTTAAAGAGTTCATGGCATGAATCCATCATGTTTTGTATAGGAGAGATCTTGCATGCATGGCATATTACTAAGTTTAGGGAATGTAAGCAGCATCCCTGGTAGCCTGCATCTGGAGCGTGTTTTGAAATCTCGGATTGAACACCAACTTTGTCTGAGCTCATCGATGCGGTGGTGTCGTAGGCTTGACCGCGGCATTGGCTTATGTCGATAGCATTGTCTGTTAATGATTCCAAGATGGCGGCAGAAATGGCTACTCCAGTGGTGCGTTCTAAATTTCGAACATCCAACAGACATTCGCGTTTCTTTGGTTCGGAAAGATCTCTAATATCAAGAAAACGAAGACAAACTGCCAGCACTTCTCTTCCTTGAGTCGTAGTCTCGTCGGCTATTAAAGAAAAATGTGGCGTTTTCTCCAAGCACTTGCGAATATCATTTCGAACTAAATCAGCTGCTATTTTGATTATTTCGTTTTGAATGTTCTTACTTGTGTAGCGAGCATTCTTAGGTCCATTGATAAGGTGGTCTTTGAGATCTGGATTGCATTCAGCCATAAGACGAACTAATGCAACAAAATTCCCTTCATTCTTCTCAGCATCTATATCAAACTGAACACCGTCATCTCTGTGACCACGCAGAGAAATTTGTTGTTTGGCACAGAAAAGGGCAGCATTAACAACGTGGGGCAATATACTTCTATTTTTTTCAATATTATCAATGGAGGCATGATTAATTTGAGTGTCGATCCGTCGACCTATATTTTCGGCTTGTACACTAGCAATTGCAGCACGTTCCATGCTTTTCTTGTGGTATTCATTTGCTTCATGTTTATCAAGGCACTCTTTGGATTTGGCATATTTTCTGAACGGGATATTTACAAAGGATCCAAGATGTTTCTTTTCTTGGTCGCTCAAAAACAACACACACATGAGACACCAACCACCTTCAAATTCTGTTTCATTACTATAAACCAACCACCTGCGCTGCTCAAGCCACTTCAACTGGAATGATAGCTTTCTCGTGCCAATACACTGTTTATGTAAAATGGTAGAATGATCGGGCTTCCAGCAGTTTTTTATAATTTCAAACTTTTCAGCGTTATTTAAACTATTAGATTTGTTTAAAACATGACAGATATCATTGGGTGACACACTTGTGTAAGTGGGGTTATAACTTCTTTCTTCCTTTTCTGTAGCCGCTGATTTGAAAAAAAAAACTAGTTTTAGTTAACGATCAGAAAAAATAAATAAGTAAAAAATTACCGAGTGGAAAATAAAATAAATTAATAAAAATAAAATAACAATGTATACATTTTAATAGCCAACTTATTGCTAACTTTATTGCAAGTAAATTAACATAACTTACACAAAGCTTATACTAACATCGTAATCTGAAGCTAGACTTCTAAAAGCTTCTTTTTCTAGTATATATTTAGATACTTGCATGAAAAGGAGAGCTGGAAAATTGACAAATAAGTCTTCGACACTCTCAAGGGAAAAAAATGCACCTGCCAAACCTAAACTCTGAAGTTTTGGCATATTTAAATGTGCAATATCATGTAACTGATCTGGGTGAATAAATAAACCGTACAAGGAAAGCATCTTAAGTTTATTCAAATATTTTATATTTTCGACGACACTATTTGCTTCCAAACTTTTGCGATTATCAAGAAGTAGGTATTCTAAATTTGGACAGGCATCATTACTCAAAAAATCAACGTTACTTAATTCATGCTGCCAACTTAGATCAAGATATATAAGTTTTGAGGAATTCCCTAAATTACTGAACAGTTTCACTGATGAATACTGTATAGCTACATTTCTGATTGAAAAATATGTGAAAGATGTTGCATGTTTCATGATTGTTGCCATAGGTAGTGGATCAATATGGTCAATCATCCATTCATCAATCGAGACAATATTCCAGAGGCAATCACAAACGAACTTTATAGTTTCTGGATAAATATAATTAATTTATAGAACTAAAATAACAATAATGATAATAATAATAGTCTTACTTTCAATGCTTGAGATAGAGGAAGAAGTGCTATCATTAGTCTCAGGAGAACAATCTGGAAGTAAAATTAAAACCATGATATTTATACTTGTGTAATATCATAGTTAATTAGTCAATTGAAAAAACATGGACGGGTCCATACTATACGAGACTAGACCAAAAAAACCTCAACAACAGAAGTTAAACATAAGCTTAATTCAGTCTTCACAATCATAACTTATTTGATGGTAAAGTAAATAACTGCCTACATAAAAACGACCTTACGTAATGATTTTCGTAATGATAATCGTATTTTCGAAATAAAAAAAGGAACTTGAAATCATTCACATAAAGATTAGTTGTTTCTCATCAGACTTAAGTCTTAGATTATTATAATTTTTTTGGTCTCAGTGGAAGAATCAAGCAATGACTACATTTGTCATAGAAATAGCTTACTGGATTTACCGATTTAAAGATTATAAATTAATTTAAATAAGGACCAATAAGATTTAAACAAAGCACAAAAGAGCATACCAGGATCAGCAGTTTTTCTTTTTGCTGGTGGCTCTTCGTCTTGTTGACTTTCTTGCCTGTCAAAGTAAGTTAAATCAAAATTTCATGTATTAAAACTCAATTAAATAACATTTATGGCCCTTAAATATTAGTAGTTACTACTGTCGGCTCAACGGTATTTAACATGTTTTACTTACCGTGCAGACTTAGTAAAAAACGAAGAAACTTTCTTTTGCTTTTGCATGGACATCGTGCTTTCGAAATCGTTCGATGGGATCTTCCAGTGTGTGCAAAGGTGGTGTTTATCAGAGTACACAGGAGGCCCAAAAAGGCGGGAAAGTAGAAGAGAAGTGAAAACATAACGGGCAGAAAACCGTGATGCCCGTTTAAAAAGAAACAGTTTGAATAAAGTAATGAATAAAATAAAACACGAAAAAGCTCAAAATCTGATGCTAAGATCTAAAAAATGAATATTTAACCGGCCAAAATGGGGGGTGACTTATCACCCCTGTCACCACCCCTAAATCCGCCCCTGCAATTGATAATAATAATAACTATAGCTATTATACGCGTACGTACAAGTCTGAAAAAAGAAACATATCGGTAAACAGTCTAAAATTGAGGTTGTTAACTGTAAAAATATACTTTATCAGGTGCACCCCAATCTCGATAGTTTGCTAATTATTCTTTGGGCTGCAGTCTTTGGCATTGTAAACAATGACTTTTATTTCAATTAAAAAAATCGATTGCCTGACGTTTTTGACACTGTCAGGCTGCCTGACGTTTAGACACTCCGTTCAAAAGAACTTTTAAAATACACTCTCGAGGCCTAGGTGCAACTGAATAATAGAATTAATAGCAGGTCAAAAAGATTTTAGAGTAAAATATGTACTTTTTGCATTCACAGTGAAAGACAACATCAAATCATTTCATGCAGAAAGCTAGATATTAAAAAAATAAATACTTTATAAATCCATGTATACGGGACAGATAAATTCGTCGAATTTGGCCAGTAAACATCAATAAAGCTCTTCTTCTATGTAATTTACGTGTTTCAGTACTTTTTCTTGTATTATGTATAGAAATACATTGTCGTGATGTTATCTATCATGAACTATTTTCTCCTTCACATTGGTTCGTCTCCACATCCGCCATTATGAATTTTTACCGAGCCCGTTGCTAATCAGTCAGCATTAGTTTTTTGAGCTTATGCGCTGTGCGAATATTTTTCAAAAGGCTGTGAGCATCTAAAAAATTCAACCAATTGCGTCCCAGCATTGGTAACGCAATGTATGGGAAAGTAGGCGCATGCGCAAGGTTATTAGCCAATCAGCATCTGCCTGAAAACGGCTGATACCAGAGCTGTTTAGGGAGACTTGTTCGAACCGCAAAGAGCTCTGGGTACGAGAATGGCATAATCCACGGAAAAGTCCAAGGTTTCTTGGACTCCCGGCTGCGCATGCGCCTTTACGGCCAATGTACAAACCGACCAATGGGGAATCGAGATTATGTCAGAGCTGATATTTAAAAGTAAAATCCGTTGTAATTCTGATGGAATCGATATCCAGCATCGATCGGCGCATCGATCAACATACTGCGATATCGTCAATGAAAATGGATTTTTCCTAGTGATGTTGTGGAAGTTTTGGAACAAAATTCACAGATTGTAATGATTATTTATTGAGTAAACATAATCCGAAGGGATTTTAGGTTAATTTGTGATTTTCGACAAGCTAGAAGAGAAAGTTCTGTCGGCCGTTGGCAGCCGTGTGTGACGAAGGGCGAAACATTAAATAATTTCCTAACTATTGCTTCAACTTGGCTGAAATTCTCTAGGAAGGTAAAGAAAATAGCGATTCACAAGTAAATACTTAATTTTTTATCATATTTTATATATTTTCTACTGCTAAAAACGGTCACAAACATCTAGCTTGAGTTCATTTGTGTTTCCGGTTGTTTGCGCTTGCGTGGTTGTCAAAATTGAATGACCAATCAAATTTTAACAAAAATCGGATTATGTCAGAGCCCTTGTTATCCGCTGCTGGCGAGGAAAAACGCGGGCTCTGAGCAGTATGAGATTGCGGTAAAAATGGACCTGAGCATGCGTATTAGGGCGTAAAGTGACGTTTCGTAACGCAACTGGGTCACAG
Source organism: Diadumene lineata (assembly GCA_918843875.1). Taxonomy (NCBI): domain Eukaryota; kingdom Metazoa; phylum Cnidaria; class Anthozoa; order Actiniaria; family Diadumenidae; genus Diadumene; species Diadumene lineata. The sequence continues at coordinate 16,386,115 of OU974070.1, read as the reverse complement.
AGGTCAATTTCTCTTGTAAAAGCACTAAAAGTCCTCTGGTTGTAAATCTAAATTGCCCCACGAAAAGTTTGCCGTAATGGCTTGAAAACTATACAATATGACAGCTATAATAGTGTAATGTTTGATCACCGTGGTAAAAATGTTGTTATTTCAGAGGGTTTTCAGTAAAACGGCAATATGCTGAAAATTTTATGGAATTTATACGGTGTTTATATGAAGTCTGAAGTGGAGCGTGACACTGGTGACTTCAAAAAGGGGCTTTTGTGACAATGAGTTTGATATGTTGTCATTAACTAAATCAGTATTTCAACAAGACAACCTTTTCAAGAAATAGCTGTATAAGCATATCTCTAAAAACAAATAAATGACAATTATAACAAAAGTTGACCCACCCTTTCTTTCCATTGCTAGAAAACTTCAAAAGCTGAGCCAAATGAGCCTCGGTATCCTTACGTGAAATTTCTGATAATTTATTGGCTGTTTCGATGACGATGTTCGAAGGCCAAAACGCTTCTATAAACGCAGGAGCCAAATAGAATGCTACACCAAGCAATGCACCAATGGGACCTAGTGCAACACCAGCAGAAAGAAAGCCAAACACAGTCAAACCTACAATTCCGCCAACAATACCCACAACGCTCTTGACGATGCCTTTGGTGTTGGAATTCTCAATGGCATCTACAAGATTGATGCTGCTGATGACAATACCTAGAGAGATGGAATTAAATAAGTTAATTAATTAGTTAATTCAAAAGCCCGATATGTGTTTAATACAGTTATCATTCAGTAGTCAAATGATTGATTAAAGGAGCCGTCTCAGCCACGATGCTTTGCGCGCCTCTGTTATTGTTTACAAATGAGTAAAATAAACAAATCTTACAAAATATCTTCAAAAATCAATTAATAACCAATAAGGGACTCCAAGAAACCCTTATATGGCATGAGTGAGACAATGTGGAGAATTCGAAGAAATTGTATTTGTCTAGCGTGTATCTTCGGTCATCTCGAAAATGGGGTTCTATAGCTAAGCATGTAATAGAACACAGGGACGCAAATCATCCTGGTTGAGACGGCTCCTTTTATTGCCTACAACATCTGCCACCGGTTCAACAAATCTTACTAATGTCTAAAGAGCAGTTTTTTTATACCTGCAATATCTGCCACCGGTCCAACAAATCGTTTAGGGCTGTTTTTATCAAACTTAAAAAGCAATTTAGCAAAGGTCTTGAAATCACCATAAAATTTCGAAGCCTTGATTTTCATGGGCGTTGGTTCATTACTCTCAGCAAGCTCTTTCAGACGTTGAAAATCTTTTTGGAAAGCTTCAGACATTTTGTCTCGTTCATCATTTTTTCCTGAAAAATCAGAACGGGAGGCAAGCCCTTGATGTGATATATGATATGATACGGTACGGATTGGCATGGCATGGCATGATACGGTACGGCATGCATGGTATAATAAAGTGCTATTTTACTCGATTTGTTTATAAAACCTATAATACGTTGACTTCCCTCTTCATTTTTCTTCTTTGTTTAGTAGTTTGTTTGTTTCTATTGGGGTTATTCTACATTAGCTAGAGACAATTAGCTCTAATCATATTGAGCAAAATTAGAGCTCCGCTGTTAGGTTCACCTAATTTTGATATCATTAACTGTTTACAGACCTTTGAGAGCATCTTCAATCTCATTCTGTGTCCTCTTCTTGTCATCATTAGACTGTGATGTACCAGAAAACTCCGACAACTTGGTCCTTATCTTATTAGACACAGAATCTAGATATGCCTGACCGGCGTTGAAAGTATTAGAGAAAAATGACCGTTCTTTCTGCATAAGGTTGTACAAGTCCCCAGTTGCATGGAACTTAGATGGTAAGTCTGCTAACAGAGTTTGTACTGCAAGAGCCTGAAGCTGGTCACGTGCTTCTCCGACAGCACCAAGTTTTGCCAAAGCAACTGAATCCAACATGGAGACCTGTTCAAACATCGTTTTGCCATGCGCACTGAAGTATTTTTCTGACGTGGTTGACGCAGTGTAGATTTTTCCCAATGAAGACAAGATTTCATCGTCAGATTGGTTGGCAATACTTTGAGGTAGTAGCAGAGCGGACAGTGGGATAAAGATGTAGAGAAAATACATGACTTGAATGCTGAAAAGAATGAAAACATGACTTGCTAGTTTTAAACAAGTCTTGGTAATATGGCATGTACTAAAACCAGGAACGCTGGAACGCCGGAACAGCGGAACATCCGAACACCGAAACATCGGAACACCAGAACACCGGAATACCTTCAAAATCACTGATTTACTATACTTTTTACATTTTTACGTATAAATTTATATATCTTTTGCTTTTTAGTGATATGCCTTCATAATTCAAAACTCTCTTTGTCATCAAAGTGGAGCTTAAAAGTGTCAAGATTACAAGATACACAGGACGTACATTAGTAGCCGTGATGAAATATGACCTGCTCGCATCGTCTTTTGTGAGATTCCAGCAAAATGATTTAAAACTGATGAGCTCACATGAACCAGCGGCGATAATGCACTTTAATTCCCTATGCGAAGTTTGTTTTTATTTCATTTTTTGTTTGTTTGTAAAACTATTGATTTGAATAAAATGTAATGACATTTCCGTATTTTAACCTCATTTTACGACATGATAAATGTTTTTCGAAGAAACTTGATCCCTGTTTGCCTCATCCTAGATACGGCACTTCCTGGTAAAGACTATTCATATTTCTTGGTTTGGGTCATAAGTTATAGCTAAAAAATCACGAGGCATTGCTGTTTGTAATGGAGAACAACTATGGAATATGCTGAAATATAGCTGCAGTTGCTTCTGCTTATTTGATAGATCTTAAATATTCTTTTTGTGAGCTCATCGGACCTTCGACATGGGTCAGCTGTTTTTATTCCTGCTGGTTGTCATGCTATCCTCCTCACCAGCAAAATAGACACTATTTGTTATGAGGTATTCGAGAGTGAAAACTTTGCTACTTTTCATGTACAAATAAAGGAGGTTTTGATAACCCCCCAAAATGTCTTCCCTACAAACACATTAACGGGACATCAACGTAGGTCAGCTTAACAAAAACCTAAAATGTATGCTTTCACTATTAAAAATATACTATATATATATATACTGGAATCTCACAAAAGGCGATGCGAGCAGGTCATATTTCATCACCGCTACTAATGCATGTCCTGTGAAATTATGAAAACATAACACAATCACAGTCCATTATTATATTGTTATATAATTATACATAAGAGTTAAAAAAATATAGTAAATCATTGATTTTGAGGGTATTCCGTGTTCCGGTGTTCCGGTGTTCTGGCGTTCCTGGTTTTAATACATGCCCGGTAATATTCTTCCATTTCTTTAAAGTGCACCTAAACACTTTCATGAAAACAGGTGAATTAAAAGTTTTAGCCGATAAAATTGCTTCTGTGAAGAAATTTTTTATTTTGATTAAAAAGCGATTTTTTTATGGCCTGTCAAAGTTTGATAAAATTGCCTTTTGCTGTGCCATGGCCGTGATTTGACTGTGACGTCATGTGACGTCATCCCAGTCCAGCAAACAACCTTGACACTTTGATTCAACTATATTAAACACGCTTTGACACTCTCTCCGTACTGAATCTTGACAACGTTTTTTAATATAAATCGTACTTTTTGGCAAAAGATGCCTAATACGTGTGTCGTGGGTGGATGTAGCAACAATTTGCCGAATTTATCTGAAGGTGTTCCGTTACGTACTATGCCATACTTTGACGATTCAAGACCAGAAGCGAAATCTTCAGGTGTAGGATCCCATCAGTCTAGTTGGCATGTCTTTTATTACAAAACATCTGAATAATCTGAAGCTGAGGCTTCTTGTGTTAAATCAATTTTGACAAAAGTTACGTTAATGTAATGCAAATTTGTATATATTTTGTTTTCAATGGTGATTACTTCAACTGAAGCGGCAGTGAAACTGGCCGATGTTGTTTATCGTTGATGGAAAGGAAAGAATTGCTTCCTGAAAAATAACGATAATTATATAGATACAATTAAATAAGATATGATGTTCTTGAGTCATATTTTTTTACTTCCAAAACGGCTTTTTTTTAATCCTTTGGAGCGGTTTTGACTGTTGTGCAAGTCACAAACAAAGTCTGTGAACATAATCACTGAAACGCGAATGCTGTCACTTCATGCTAAGTACATGCACGGTAATAAACATATCAAAACGTTTTACTTTGAGTTTTCAATTTTTATGGCAAAAGTGAATCTGTTATCTGTTCTGTTTAATTCTATCTGAAACTGGACAAACTAAACAATATTAAAACATGCGGATCTGATAAACTCGGACTTGTTTGTATAAATCGTAGCGACCACGAAATATCACGATAACAAAATTAAAAACAAATTAAACGAAATCTTCTTTTTCATTGTTTTATTCCAGTCTCTTTGTCAACATTCTGTTTCGTCAGTTTTTTTCCCGTTTTCTTCTTACCGGCGAATCCATTCCTCATCAGCTAATGGTTAGCAATCATGGTGGCCTTCATCGCTTGAATCAGGCCAAAATGTTCTGAAATCGTGTCGACTAAATCATCTTCAAATTCATAAATAAGCTAGGCTAACTTAATCCAGAGTCATTATCAGAGTAATCTGAATCCATTATTCCTTCAAAATATTTTGTTCAGACGTCTCAAATGTAGAGTTATGAACCATTGTTACTAGAATGTTTATTGTAGTTTTGCTACCAGGCAACGTAGCTTGGCCTGGGATGACGTCACACATCATCGTAGACACACCTAAAGGAGACTGGGTACTAGTCGTATTTTTCGTCTTTTTTGTTAAAAAAATAATATAAATATTTTTCCAAAAACGATCAGAGTTTCATAGAATGTTTAAAATGTTCTAAAGAATGTATTAAAGTTAAAAACTCGTAGTGTTTAGGGGCACTTTAACATTTTCAGACTATAAACAATAAAAACATTAATTACACAACAAAGAAACGGCCTTTTGAAGATCGATTTGCGATTCCCTACCAACGGTAGTTACGTTTCAATCAGACAAGTTCTGGATGCAGTATCACTGTACTATAAAATCATATTAAACACGTTTTAACACAGAAACGTTTTACAAATTGAAAATACTGTTACACAAGTTCAAAACATAGTTATTAGATGTTTCAAATCACTGACTATCAAGCTTTTAAACGATGTGCAGTTAAAAATTAAAAAACGTTGGTCACATTAGTTGTATGTGATCTAAATACGAAATGGTCAAATATTTATCGCTCAATATTATCTGGGTATCTTGATAGTTTACTCAGGAGAAAAAACAAAACTAACAGAAGAGAGAATAAAAGCTAGAGTACACTCACCTTCCTCCGCTCAAACCACAAGCCAAAATGACTGATACATAAGTGCTATAGTATCTTTTATTATTTTGTCAAGTTTATTGTTTGACGTTTGTCACACGGTCTCTCGTTTTGATTACAACAAACTTAATTAATTGGGAGTATCATTCTGGTGTTAGAGTTGACGTTATAAAGAGCTGTCACTTTGGTGTCATGATTAAACATTACAGCCGTAGTACTTGTGGAATTACACATTGTGAGACACGAAAACGTTGCTATTGTCCAGTGTTCCAACAGGGAGCCCAAGCCAGCGATTTGTGAGGTACTGTGAATCAACATTTTTACATTCATTTTTCCATTCGTCCATACGTTTTCTCAAGAGTGGGAAACGATACGGTCACGATACGGCTATGATACGACTGACGGATTCGAATGTTTACTGAATAGGGGGAGATGGTTTTGAAACCTATTGCTACACTGGGTCATTGCCGTGAAGTACATTTAGTGTAAACATATAAAGCAATCAATAACATTACTGAATCTATAGAAACAAATCATGACATTATCACTAGGTCATTAGTTGTAAGGTTCCAATCAACTGATGCTTTTAGTGTTTGCAGGATATACCATACCTGATCATCAACCGACATTAGAAGACGGACCGAAGCGAACTTAGGCGATCTAAAGCAATCTAAGGCCGACTGAGGCGATTTAAAACAATCTAAGCCCAACTAAGGTGGGGCAAGAACCCAAAGTAGGTCTCACCCAACAAGATCTACCCATAGTTATGATCTACCTGATTTTGCGTTATTAAGGGACTAATAAAAAGGGTTTGGATAGACAGCAGATAAATGGCCTACATTTTAGCTGGCAAATGATATAAAACCGACTGACATTTACTCGCTTATGTTTTGCTGGACTTTATCATATCAGTGCAAAGGAAAATACACCCAAAAAAAATCGAATGTTATATCTTTTACTAATTCGTTAGCCACCTACTCTCAATCATTCATTTTATTTGAACGGATAGTTGCATAATATCTCGATTGTATAGAGGTTGTATTTTCCATACCAAAGAAATTGTAATTAGTGTGTTAATAGATAGATAGTCTAAAAGTCTTTAAAATGTCGTAGTTCAGTGATCATAAACTTGATGTTTCAACTGACATAAGTAAGCAAAATTGGAACATCTTATGCAAACCCGCCTATAACACAATTGAACAGGTGCTAAGATTAAACAATATCAAGTGTCATCCAGAAAACCATATATTTGATTTGAAGAATCAGAAGGCAAAAGAAATTGAGATACTTCAATCGAATTTTTTTCAATCGACGGTCCTTAATTTGCGAAGAAGCTGCACGTAAAAGATTTTTAAACTGAGAACCAGATCTACATCCTTCTATCAAATTAATCAAATAAATTTGAAACAAATAAATCTAAAAAAAATAAAATGAATGAGAAGAGAAAAATAGAAAGAAAAACATCGCACAGAATATTGTTGTTTTTTATCACCGGGATACGGACAGTAGGACATACGTACAATACAATATAATTTACGACACAATACTTCATGTATTGGGATCCTACAATTTCACTTTAAACTCTTCATAGATAAATAAAAAATGGTTTAAAGATAAATCTTTTTGATATTTTCTAATAGTTCTACATATAAATTTCAATCCATTGTCGAAGTTCAAACCACTACAAACCAAATTGATAAGCTAGGAACTGCTCTTTGGCCAACTGATTAGAAGCCAATGTAAAAGGCAATCATTTTTGGCATGGCACTGATAGCGTGGCGAACTTATAACTACATTTTTATTGGGTACGCATACACCAAACGTTGCCCACACGACATCATTTAGCATGCGGGATTTTCTTGTGCAAAAAATACTGGACGCGCACCAACATTTACTACTAGTACGTACATTGGTCTATTATCTTACCGACGTCTAATCTTTGATCATTTTATTGATGTTTTAACATTAACATTTTGCAGATGCAAATTTAAAAATTAAATTAACTCCAGTCTCGGAGACGGTCAGTTGTCAGTTAAAATCTGCCCATTGTCAGATGATGAACAACAACGACTTTTTCAGTTTAACAGTTTCCTTTGTCTGTTTGGTTAAGTCACTGCATTTAAAACAGAACCAAGTATCAGCTGTCAGTTAAGTCATTTGTCAGCTAAAATATAGGTCATTTATCTGTTGTCTATCAAAATTAACCACAGCAGGTAGAGCACTGAGCTTGTCGTCAGGTGTTAGATGACATGAAAATGCGATCTTATAAACAAACAGTATAAATATTCATGGGCATTGCATTGTACTTGTTTGATTAATGACAAAATCACCGTCCTTTCACTTACCAGTTCAGAAGGCTTTCTACATATATCAGGTAAGAGAAAACGTTTGTGTTTCAGGTTTGCCCAGCCTTTCAAGACGATAATTAATTTCTTAAAATGTATAAAAATATAATATGTAATTAAATATGTTCACTGAAACTGTAAAACTTTGTATAAGGGTTACGAAAATATATTCTATTTATAAATCTATAAAAATATTCAATTATATATATATATGACAAAATTGAAACCATAGAACAAAAGTTCGGCGCTGCGTATTTGTTACCATGATTTATGATCAAGCCGGCACCCACGGACTCTATCCACCCCAAAATCAACAACAGTTTTTTTCATAAAAAAAAGTCTGCACCGACTTTATGTATCAAGTTGAACATAAGTTTCTTGCTGGGAACAAATTAAGACCCGTGGTTAATTATAATATCAGCTCGGACCGTGTAAAAGACGAATACCCAGGCATTCAGCTATATATATATATATAAAAATAAAAAAATGTGTGCAACATTTGTCCCTCTTTAGTGGTAAATAGCACTAATTAAACACAAGAAAACAATAGAATTAACATAAAATAGCACTATTTAGTTCTATTTAGTAGTATTCATGTTGCACACTTTTAGTGCGTGCAACCTACCAACAAATGATTTAGCGCTGTTATGATAATTTGCTTGCAACATTTTTAGGAGGATTTCCTTTGTGAGAAAAGAATCCAATTTGGATCGTATTTGTGTCGACGGAGAGCTTTGGATATTATACATGAATATATGTGATATTGTTATTTCAGTCAAACTTGATTGCTGGTCAGCGAAGTTGGAAGAAAGAATGGCTTATCAAGTTCTACTTTGTTTGGCAGCGATTTGTATAATACCATTTTGCCAAGGTATGCAAAACAACTTTGAGGTAGATCTATATTATTTAAAGTAATGATTTTTATTGATATATATATATATATATATATATACAGCCAACTGCATAAATTCTGTCGCCAAGAACATATATAAATATATATATTTCTCAACGAAGAAATTATGGGATACCTCCCAATATATTTTTTTCGAGTTGCCCAGCATTAGTACTATCTGAAAAAATATAGTGGTTGATATCCCATAATTTCTTCTTTGAAAAATATATATATTTATATATGTTCTTGGCGACAGAATTTTTGCAGTTGGCTATATATATATATATATATATATATATATATATATATATACACTCGTTTGCAAGAACGTTGTAGTATACATTTATACAAATACCTAATTTATTCACTATATTTAATGATATGCAAAACAGAAAACTGGCTTTATTTATTGTTTGATTCATTCAACGAAAGTCGAAAAATATTTTCCCTGTTTATTTTATCGCACAGATTATAAAACAGTTGGTTTCGTGTGTAAAAACGGCTTATTTTGCCTTTTGCATCTCATTAGATATTTGTATAAATGTATAAATGTATACTACAACGTTCTTGCAAACGAGTGTATATATATATATATATATATATATATATATATACACCTTGACGAGAAGATCAATCCATATATATACACCTTGACGAGAAGATCAATCCATTGATTAACGAAGCAGACAAGGATGACTATATGACAGAAATTAAAAGTTTATTGAAAGACAGAGAGCAGGAGCTACTGATACGCAAAAAAAGAAAGCTCCAAAGAGACAGAGATCTATCTCAAACAGAAAACACCAACGTTGCACAAGAATTAAAGCGCCACATACGATCGCGTTTAAATGGTGGTTCTCATAAAGAAGGGATAAAGGAACGTCCTACAAGACGTACAACAAGAAAAAGAGGATCAAAATTTTCGAATAAAACTACCAGCACAGGTAACCAAACCTTGAATGCTCGACCAACAAACGACGAAGAAGGTAGGCCCGTTCCTTTTTTAGGAGAACGCAGAAACCAACATCCGCCTCGTCGCAAATAGACAATAATGATACTGAAATCAACTCGCTTATCAAAAAAAGAGTTGTCAATTTATCGTCAATACCTTTATCTAATTATGAACTTCAACTATTACAAAAAGGCTTGAATTTTTGTCCTACTCCTAAAACACTTTTTCAAAATGAACTACAGAAAGACATAACAGAATTCGGAAGAAAACTTTCACTTAAAGAATATTTTTCAAAGGCCACTTCGGACTCAGAATCTGATAATGAAGACAATGACGTCAATTACACAGAATCAACTTTAATGAAATTGAATAAGAAGAAAAAACTAGGCTTTCGGGAATCTCAAGAACATGTAATAAACGCATATATAGACACCTTAAGATATGACTCCAAAGATATGACATATGTTAGATCTCAACGACCAAGGAACAATCTTAATAAAGAAGAAAGAGCTGCATTGAAAAGTCTTAGATCAAGAACAGACATAGTTATTAAAAAAGCAGATAAAGGTGGTGCCATTGTAATACAAAACCTTGATGATTATTTGAAAGAAGGATATAGACAACTTAATGATACCAACTTCTATCGAAAGCTTGATTACGACCCTACTTCTACAAATGAGTCTAAAGTTAATAGCTGTATAGATATCCTCTTACGTCAGGAAGAAATTGAAGAAAAGACGGCTAAACTACTGCGAGCTGACAAATCACGAACCCCCCTTTTATATCTATTACCAAAAATACACAAGGTTAACAACCCTGGTAGACCTGTGGTTTCATCCGTTGGATGCCATACTGAAAAGATTTCTGCATATGTTGACGATTTTTTAAGACCATTAGCTCAGGAGTTGCCTTCCTACATCAAGGATACAACCGCATTTATCCAATTTATAACTTCATTACCTAGCTTACCCCCTGATTCAATATTAGTAACGATGGACGTTTCCAGTCTATATACAAATATAGACAATGACGAGGGAATAAAAGCCGTCAAAAAAGCGCTTACTAAAGCAAATCAAATACGACCATCTCCACGAGCATTATGTGAACTACTAAAACACGTACTGACACTGAATAATTTTCATTTCAACAATGAAAATTACCTTCAAGTGAAAGGGACAGCTATGGGCACTCGCGTTGCTCCTAACTATGCAACCATATTTATGGGCGAGTTTGAAGAACAATTTGTTTATAAAACCAACTTTACGGAATCCTTGATATGTTGGAAACGCTACATAGATGACATTTTTATCATTTGGAATAACTCCGAGGAACAATTATTAAGCTTTTTCACCTATATCAACAATGTTCACCACTCCATAAAATTTCAGTATGAATATTCAACAACAGAAATCAATTTTTTAGATGTAAATGTGAAATTAGGGCCGGACGGTTCATTATCTACTGATGTATTTCACAAACCCACTGATACACATGCTTATCTTAATTGGCAGTCTGCTCATCCATCACATTTAAAACAAAGCCTTCCATACAGCCAAGCTTTGCGACTACGACGAATTTGTAGTGATGACCACACTTTAAAGCAGCGATTGAAAGAATACGCTACCTACTTCATTTCATCAGGTTACAAGGAAGAAGTAGTGACGGAACAAATGAACAGAGTCTTGAGTCTGTCTCAAAGGGATGCGCTTGAAGGAAAAATCAATAATTCAAACACCACTACTATTAAGACTAACAGATTAGTTTTTGTGACTACCTACAACCCACATAGCGGCAACATAGCAAAGCTAGTCAACAAGAGGTGGGATCTTCTACAATCGAAAAGAAGACTGCAAAAGATATTTAACAAAAGACCATTAATTGCATATCGAAGACCAAAAAGCCTGAAAGATCTATTAGTGAGCGCAAAGCTTAAAACACATCAAGAGCGTCCACCAGAAAAGAAGGGACTAAACCCTTGCAACAAACCAAGGTGCTCCTGGTGCCGCTTTATTAACGCAGGACAAACTTTCAAAAGTACTGCAACGGCGAGAACTTTCAGAATACTCCACAACTTAGACTGTAAATCTTCATTTGTAATCTATGCAATTGAATGCACCAAATGCAAAAAGCAGTATGTAGGCAAAAGCGAAACAGACCTTAACATCCGTCTGAATAACCACAGAAGTCACATCAAAAAGAAAATCAAATCCTGTGAATTAGCAGAACACTTTATAGACAACATAGATCATAACTTTGAAAACGATATTAAGATCACAGTGATTGAGAAATTGAAGAACGAAGAGTTTAATGAAGATCGAAAGAAAACCATTTTGAAAACAAGAGAGACATTTTGGATTCGTACTTTGAACACTTTCCAGCCTTTAGGTCTAAATAAGAGAATGGGCTGAATTCTGGGTCCCCCCCCTTTTTTATTGTACATTCTCACGAATATTATTGTAGATCAACTACATTTTTACCCAGGACCTCCCGTTTCTCCGCAATTAGCGGTAATTACTTATTGTTACGTAAAACTTACTACGTGTAAACACTTGAAGAAGGCTTCGCCGAAACGTCGTTAAATAAAACGAGTAAGAGCCTAATCAGCATTTTCCTTTTTTTTGGTTCAATTTATATATATATATATATATATATATATATAAAGAAGCTAGACACTTTTTATTTTTACATAGCTAAGCAGTATATATTCATACTTTTGCAATATAATGCTCATTGCTCTATGTCAGCTGTCTGGAGATTCTATCTTGGGCTAATCGATGTTCACCGCGCCTCACACGCTCACGGAAATTCATGCATTCACACGTAGCGTTTTAGAAAGATAACAATCACGTCACCACCATTATTCGGCCGTCCACAAGAACAAGAACGCGATGAACGTTTTCAAAAATCTTCGTTTTCGATCGGAGACAAGAAGGCCAAGTTTACGTGTAAATAAATTCTACATTGTATACATTCTACAAGGGTTTTTAGAGAAAATGAATGGAAATAGGCGATGTCGATTATCCGAATTGTCGATAAATCCATGCTATAATAGGTGTATTTGAATCCGGGTCTGAATCTAATTTCTCAATCGATTTCTCAGCCAAATCTAAGTAACTATAAACGTTAGGCAGTCCCGGTAAGTTACCAAATTTGTCTCCAAGTGATTACCATCTTTGTCTTCTCAATGTTTGCTGTTCGACTGTGGAGTTACAATGTTTACATGTAAAAAGAGCTCAAAAAACTTTGTACCAAATTATATCCTTATATTATATTGTTCGCAACATGGAATTCTTGCAAAAAAAACTAAACAAAGCGGAGAATTTATAAAGGACTTTGAAGTTGGAAGTTGATATAAAATATGCACAGTCATAAGAAGAAATGATTTGATCGTCACGATTTCGAAGTTTCGAAATTCAGAATACTCCAAGGAAAAGCTGAAAAAGCGCAACATCTTTCAAAACAACTGGGCAAATCCTTTTTCCGTACGTCTCGAGTTTTACACATAGATGGTCGCCGTCGATACATATGAATCGTTTTCAACTAATTATTGTAATTGCGGCTTGGCATGGATCAGGGTTTTTGCACGCGCGGCGTTTGCAGCGGTAATTTGAAGCATTGCCGGGGGGGGGGGGGTGGTGGGGGTACTACCCTATATCGACTATACAGGGATGATCCGCTGAACAGGGTATGGTTTTTCGACCTTGGTGTCATGAACAGGGTATCTAATTCTACTCTATTTTCGATTTAATCCAAACTTCCTGTCATACTCAGGGCCAAAAAATGAGAGAAATTATTTTGCATTCAGGAAATCGGCAGAAATAAGATCGTTGACTTTAAAAAAAGATAAGAGCAGCACGTGTGGCTGAATTATCAAATCATATAATGTTTGTAAACAATTGTAATTTCTCATAAACAGGGTATGGAAGTTAGGTATTTTTTGTCATAAACAGGGTAACCCCTACAGGATCCCAGCGGAACACCCCTACCCAGATCTGAAGGGAGTACCCCCCGGGAAGCATTGCTGTTGTTCAAAATTGGTAACATTCATGACAAAACAGCTTTGACTATATCATAGGTTCGATGGGTGTTGACGAGTATGGTAAAGGAGTGTCCACGTGCGACATACGCAAAAATGGTAGGTACAATGTCTTACGACCTTTTAGTACTGCGTGCTTGGTTCATTTCTTATCAAGTAAACCAAGTTGATTATCAGTCCCTTGTAATCGACCAGGCAACCCGTATGTCCGACAAAAAAGACGTGGGTAATTCAAGTCCAGTCGAAGGCAAACGATATAACGTTTCTCTTCTTTCAGTCTATATACATCGTACGCCGTCATAATAAAATTCATCGTACTCTTTTACGTTTTTCAAAGAATCTCATGGACGGAAAACTGAAATCAAATTTTTTTTAAATATTTCTTTGCATGCTTTTCCCTTACAAACATTTTAATTTAACGCGAAAACCGAAGGCTAACGTGCTTTCGATTACTGATAGTTGAGAACCTCCTGTTTATTGTATTTGAAATTGCGTTATTTTGTCCAAAAATACTGCTGATCAATCAAAATTTTCAGGATGTTCAGAGATGAACACACTGTAATCCCCAATACGCTTTGTAAAGTAAACAAATTGACGTTGAAGCTAATTGACTACAGAAGTTTGGTTACTAACAAGTAAACTCGGCACAGTTGTGTACTTCACTGGTTTACAGCGACCTGTAGTCAAATGATTATGATGTCATGTGTTTTCTAGATCTGAAAGACCAAATCTGTCCCAGCACTGGGGAGGACCGTAAATACGTACGCATCAAGACCTATAATGGTAGATATCTATGGGCATATCCAACCAATCAAGGCGACAAACGGTGGGTAAGAACGCGATGCTGTGGCAAAACTGAAAGTAATGGACTAGAAGACTCTGTTCATCCTGGAACACGTACAACCTTTAAAGTTCACTGCAGCCCCGATAAAAGTACAGTTAGATTTGAAGTGTTTAAGTACGACATCAATACACCTTCAGGGTATTTCCTTTATGCCGCTAAGAGATACGGAATGGTGTTTTCAGAATACAAACCTTCGGAGAATGACGAAAGTACTCAGTTTATCTTGAAGAGATGGAGAGGCTCTCTATTTGGTATCAAGTCAGCAGCAAACAAAACATGGTGGACTTTCGGTGATGACGACAATGGTTTCGTAGATACTAAAAGCCGAAGCGTAGAGAGATATCCTGATATTCCACCATTCTATGATATCTATTCTTTGGAATTAGGTAGGAAACACATCCTCAAGCACAAACTTTACTCGTCACTTACTCTTGCAATTCACTCGTGAAGTAAGTCCACACCGGGCTTGTTTGCCTTACTTCACTAGTGAAAACCAGCTTTCCATACTCTTTCCATCAAGCGTGGCGCGTAGCGTGGTCCATTTTTCAAATACGCACAACTGCATATGATTAAAAAAAACTTAAGTAAACTGAACAAAAAAATATTGCATTCTTACAAGCAAAGAACAGAGGGTCTTGCCCCTGGTTGCATACAAATGAAATTTTGAAAATAGAAGCAATTCAGTTAAGAATTTCAAAATGTTCGGTAACTTCAAGTACGTACGTGCGTGTTACGTATAGGACGCTGCGCCCCTGAGAATGATTCCACACAAGTTCCATGCACCTTACTACGACCCTCGAGACATGCAACCAACAAAAAAGAAAATATGTGAATCCATACACCCAATATGGTCGATAAACTAGCCTAATTCAATAATTAATAAATGCTGTTCCCGGTCGGGTTGCGATCGGAATAGAGCGGGGATGCTTGTCGGGACTTTTTGAAAATCACCTCTAAAAGGTACCACAGTTCTTTGCAAAGCTAGTGGCAATACGTGAACTACGAACAATTGAATATGATGTTCGCAAAATCGATTTAAGCCTTATATTATATACATTAATATTAATATTACTTTTTCTATCGTGTCTTCGCGGGACGACGAAATTAAAAAAAAAAAATGAAATAATTATTTTTTGCAGAGTAAAAAATATTTAGTACAAGGGGATTTTTTTTATAAAGAAAAGAAAAGAAAAAGAAAAATGCTTTTTTAGTGATTTCTGTGGGACTCGAATTCGAGACGGCGCCATTCAAATAGAACAACGCTAATAAACGAACAATGAACGTATGGAAAACCCTTTAACAGAACTAGCAACGGTATAGAAAACATTTTTTTGGCCCTTTAAATTTTGCGTATGTTTTCGTTAACTTAACAAAATAATTGATCTCTTTTAAAGCAGTAAAATTGCACCGTTGTGTCTGGCATGGATAATTTTTTTTTTGCTTGTAAAAAATAAATTTTAAAATAAGTACGACAGACTTTAGTTTTGACATGTTTCGTTGATGCTATCACGCTTGTATATAATCGTCAGCACGTAAATACAAGGAAATAATGTTTTTTTTACTTAAGAATAAACACCTATTGGCAAAAATGGTTATCCTTGAATTTTTCTAAATACCGCTTACTGAATAGACTCCTTGCACTTCGTTGGGATGCAGCTCAACAAAGTAATTGAGTTCATGCAGCCCACGCGAAAGCGAGAATCTGTTGTTTTGCCCTCTAGATGGGGCTGCTTTGACGCAGTCACATATACGGACTCTATACCGGCTACTGAATAGCGAATACTGCAAGACCGAAATGTGAACTGCGCAAATGGAGTCTGAACGTAAATCTTTGGGATATGAAACCGGTATACATTAACAAATGAAGATGATTATACAATTATGCATACATATAATATTGTCAACAATTTGGGTCCTGGAATGCAGTGTTCAGTAATCAGTATGCGGTAAGCAGAAAAATCCAAGGTAAATCTTTTTTGAAATGGGTATAACAAACAGTGATTATTTCGTCTCTTGCCTCATTCTACCTTGCTTAGAGGTTTTCTTCTCATTCTACTTCGATTAGAGGTTTTATAATTTATATGCTTGTTACTTATGTTAAGTCCCAAAAGGGTGTGTGGAAATCAAACCTAACGAACAGATCAAAGCTGCTCCAAATAAACCCACACCTGAAGAATGTGAACGACAACCAGATAGATGTTACTGGACAACTGGCTGGAAAGACAATTCTATCATACCAGCAACTTGCTATTACAGGAAAGGTAAATAAGCACATAAAAAAAAAAGAAAAACTGTTTTATTATATATTAATAGTGGGAGCTCCTTTGGGGTTCTCGAGTCTCACATACACTTTTCAAAACCGTCGG
The DNA here is from genome assembly GCA_918843875.1 of Diadumene lineata. Lineage (NCBI taxonomy): Eukaryota > Metazoa > Cnidaria > Anthozoa > Actiniaria > Diadumenidae > Diadumene > Diadumene lineata. The sequence continues at coordinate 16,369,309 of OU974070.1, read as the reverse complement.
TTGTATTTGTTGCCAATATATATAATTATATCAATCCATGTTTTGGCCACGGGTTGAAACATGTTGCGACGCTGTCAGATTCCCGCTGATGAGTGTTTTCATCGATCTCTTATAATATATCAGCTTTCTTGTGAACTAAACAACTAATTATGGAATTAAAAACATTCAATCATTGATGTGAGATGTTATTATGACGCCGTGAATGCTTGTAGCTTATAGCTTATGGAGGATGACAATGAGAATTCCCGTGACTCTTTCGTCTAACAGTAGCGACAGTGATCAAAGAACTATTCTGCAAACTCACTATTTGTCTAGTTACCGAAACCCATAGAGCCCTTTCGACTCCTTCACAACACGAAAACGAACGATATAAGTCGAATCTGACTAACTTTTTTTACGGCAAATGTAGTCTTCGTTTCTTCGGTCTACTAGCCATTTAGTTCATTTTTAGTTTGACATTTACTATAGCCTGACTAAATATCTGAAAATAATCTCTCCGACGAACTCAGTTGACAAAATATGACGCTAACATCATTGACTGATAATCGTTCTATAAAATGAGATTAACTGAATTATAATAACATTCATGGAGATGGACGATGAAAATGGATTATAATCAAACATTGCAGTCAATTTAATTTCCATCATCACGAAAATGGCTGTGAAGCAGTGGAGGCGCGCAAAGCATCCCGTTCTACACTGGGCCTTTAAGTGTTACGCCGATTTTTCATGCTTTGTGTGTTGTCCATAAACTAAAAAAAAATCCTGGATCCGCCAATGTACAGTCGAACCTCGATTATCAGGACTTTTTCTTCTGGTCCCGATTTTTCCATCAATGTTAATGATCCTATTATTCTCGATGACTTTTCGGAAACAAAGGACAAGAATGAGACTAGAAATAGCTGCTGAAATTGAGTTTATTTGAATTTGGTAGCAGTAGCATTCTACTGCCACAGACTAAATGAGTCATATTTTCGTTCCGGACTTATTAATATTCATATTTTCGACTATCCGGACACTCGCTTATCTGGACATTTTTTTCTTGGTTCGTTGGAGTACGGATAATTGAGGTTCGACTGTATTATGAAATGGTGCTGAGTACCCTCTGATTTGCTTTCCCCTTTAAATATTTCAGGCACCATGTGCTACCAGCTTGATGTTGGATCCAGGCAATTATGTCCATATGAAAACGCGAAAGACTGTGAAGCAGCCAACTGTTGTTATGACTACGGAAGGAACCAGTGTTACCATGGTAAAGCATAAGCTATGATGGAACATTACAGAATATATAACAAATATCAATTGAATTTTAAAATCTAAATAAATAACGATTCATGTTAAGGGTTGTTCCTCGTAACTTCGTTCGGCCTAACAACAGACCATGACTTAGGTAACAGCAGGTACGTCCCAAATACGAAGTGTTTTGAATGGCTGTCGACCTAATCACCGATGAGCTTCAAGAGGCTTTACGATGAACCAAGGCTATCGCTATACACCATGCCGGATAAATTTGAAAGCGCAACTGATTCCATAGGTCGGTCCCAGTCGCTCTCCGTCAGTCTATTTATTCGCTCCTTGCGACCGAAGCTAGTTGAGCGACCTACCAAATACAAAGAGCGGAAACTAAGACTGATGGAATTAGTCTACAATAGAATTTGCATAAAATTGTTTCGGATTCATGCGTTTTCGTGTGGACAGAAGGCCTGACCGGAGGAATAAAGTTGTGTTTTCAAATTCATCAGGGTTGGTGTGCTCGTGACCCAACTATAAAGACATCTTTGAGCCTGAACTGAATCAAATCACACAGCTTATCATACAGCTATTACTATATAGAATCAAACAACAATACCAACTACCAGAAGTGAATTGGTTTATTCTAAAGTCATGTGTTTTTTATCCAATACAATGCGAACTACCCTAATTCACACCACATCAAGACAGTGTTATCACAACTATATTTTACGCTGTTATTACTGCATGATAGGTGCGGTACCAATACAAAAGAGTACTGTTGATATACGTTATCACGTGATTACATGCCATAGCCTGGTTGATAGCCGTAAGCTTGCTGCTGGGGCATTCCCATCATGCCTCCCGGGGGCATCCCAGGAACCATGCCAGGACCAGCAGTTATCATCAGCTGTTCGTTACCTAGGACACAACACCAGAGCGACAACAGTTAGGTACAAAAGTACATCGTAAAGCAACTAAACGATTATAGCTGGCACCAATGGGACTTATTCGATGAAGTTAAATAGTCCCCTTGTACCCCTTGTACCCCCTTGTACGCCTTGTTTCCCTTTTACCCCTTGTAACCCCTTGTACATCGTTGTAACCCCTTGTATCAATTCAAAGGCAGCCTCTAGAGGACAACATCCATGTTTAAATGTTCAGAATTTCGTTTTGTTTTCACCTCTATAAAATCATCACATCTGGTGGACACTGTAAAATATTATGTATGCCGAAGACCTATATAGCTTTCTGGGAATTGAAAATGTTTTTTTCTTTGCTGTAACAACTAGATAGAGTGCAATAGACTTATGTATGGACCTTTTAAGTATTGTGTTAAGTAACGTCCCGAGTAAGAACTAGTAAAACGGCAATGGAATGCATAAAGGTGTTAATTGTGTATTGTTTAAATGCTTGATCTGATTGGCTGAAACAAGAAAATTGGCCTTTTTTCAAACTTTTGGGATATTTTTCCTATATTTTATTCAAAATCTCATTTAAGTTTTATTAAAGCGATCTTATTTTTTTCTATGAGAAAATTTTACCGTGGGGCTCATTATGAAAAGCAAGTGTCTCCTAGCCATTGTTTTGAGCAATTATGATTGGACAAAACCATTAAACACAAAAGAAACACTGTCTTGTAAACAGCATTTTGTAGATTTTACTTAAGAAATGTGTAACCCTTAGCTTGATACATCAACATCGTGGAAATTAAAGAATTTCGATGTGGGGAAGTTGCAATTGCCGCAGAACAATAGAAACCTCACTAGTTCTTACGCAATCAATTTGCCTCAATCGTTACCGATAACACTACATGTGTAGTGAAGTCTCGATCAAAGTAAGTCTGGGGCCGTTTGTTATCCCGTAGGGAAATGACATTGTTTCATTGTTTTTTTTTTGGGGAAATACGGCCATTTTCGCTGATTTGAACGTTTGTTTGCAGCTACTAATAACCTATCAGGATCTGGTAGATATTTGTTGGTTGATTGTTGCTAGTTGATGACTTACCAAACACTATCGGCGTATCTTGTTTACTGTCTTCTTGATCTTTTCGCTCCGCTTCCGAAGCACGTAATTTATCAACCTGAAAACATACAGCAACATCAATAACGATAATAATTGTACAGACGCAACGGCGAATCTTGCTGGAGATAGGGTTATTGTACTGAGAAACAGGGACTTTATCCTCGCAGGGCCTTTCAAAGAACTGTTACATTTTGGAAGATTGGAAGCAGTTTTGTGTGAGATGGTTCCCTACATGTCCTTTGATACTGTGATTTATCTGCGAGGCGTCTGTTCCCGGGGTGTCTGCATCAGGCGAGAGGTTCACAGTAACAGGCCAGCGAGAAGATGAGTCTCAAGAACCAGTCAGTTTTGTGTCCACTTCAACTTACCTTATCTATATATTCTTTTAATACTTGTATCATATACGGCATAGCAAAGTCCATAAGATTGTGTCTCCAGGCCAATTCAAGTACGTAATCAGGGCTAATGAGATCATAACACATATACAGACACGCAGCAAAACATTCATTGTGACCTATCTCAAGGAACCATTGGATTAGGTCTTCAGCTGTTTCACGACTACGAGATTCTGCAGCGTACATCATGGCATCCTAAAGAGAGAGAAAACACGAGCAATCAGAAACGCCTATTAGTGTTCGTTAGGAATGAACGATTAGATTTGTGCTGATGGGGGGGTTGCACGATATTTTTTTTCATAACTTTTCGTTCCCAAATGTTTTTTTCGTGATTACTCCGCAGAACCCCCTCCCCCCACAAGGTATCCTATGGTCTCTCCTTCATTCCAATTGTTGATATTTGTGTACAGTTCTCACAAATTCCACGAACAGCAGTCAAGGCTAAAAACGGAGTCCTGTGATTTTCTTAAAACAGTTTGAGTTTTGATCGCTTCAGAAATAAATCAAGCAATTTACCTTGAATAGTTTGTCTCTTTTACAAAGTTCAACAGATTGTTGCCAGCGGTTATTGCCCTTGAATAGATAAGCAGCAATCCTACGGAACTCGATCAGCTCGTGTTTTTCAAGTCGTTGCGCTAGTGCTATGTTATCAAAGTTATCAAACGCATCGATGGACGCACGGAGACCATTGTAATCTTCCTCGTCGATGAGAAGGTTGTTCAGAGCCTCATTGATGGCCTATGGAAACAAGAACGTTTTGCTTATGAAAGTAATGTTATGTTAGTGAAACGTAATGTGAAGTGTGGTTTACCGTGATACAGTATAGTGTAGTATTGGTTTTGCATATTTTAGATCTCTATAATGTAGTTTAGTCTTGTGTAGCGTGTTGTGGTATAATGTAATTTGTATAATGTTATTTGTAGTGTAGTTTGTTATAGTATAGATTACTTTAGTGTAGTATGGTGAAGTATGTGTACTTCCATGTGCACGGTCATGTATACACGGTATCCTTACGATAAAGTGTTATGTGTGTACCTACAGGGCCAATTTCCCACCATAGACAACTATACCACGTACCTTATTGTTGTGGCTTTGTACAGATCTCAAGTAAGGTTTAACAAGAGGGAGATGGTTCACTTTGGTAAAGAAAGCAACAGCACGGGTGTGGTCCATGCGTGGGGTCAATACCAACAACAAGTCGTTAATCAGCATTGGTTTGTAATCGAGGTAGAACTGTAACGACTTGTAGTACAGCTCGATGTTAGCAACCTTACAGATGACGTCTTTGAAAAGACCTTCTTTCCAAGCGATTGTTGGGTGGCTCATCATTGTTTGGACAGCGTTATCGTACTCTTCGTACTTTTCGTAGAGGAAGACGAGCTCTGACCACAGATGAGCTTGTTCAGCTGCACGAAGGACCTGGAAATTATTATACACAGGGCATCAAACAGTGTGGTTTATTCTAATAAATAATTCCGGAGAAAAATTGGTAATTATGACAATCTTTATTGAGAAAAGTTTTTCATGAAAAATGATTTTTGAAAACCAACACATAAAACGAATTGAATAAATTGAATTAGAATTAATTCACTGAGAGGCTTGTAGAAGGTACAAATTCTATGAAGTAGACAACTTTATCAAAACCAGTCTATAGTTCCCTGATATTTATTATTTACCAACCTTGGGAATATTGACACGAGACCAAAACAGTTCCAAGTGTTCCCTCATCTTAGATGGTTTGTATTTGGAGTACAAGATAGCCAGTTCGGTAAACATTCCCATGTGCGCACGTTCCAGACCAAGTGCTGCTTCCATCAAGCTGATCAACTCTTCGAAATAGCCACGATTCTGATAGTGGTTGATTAGTTCTTCTAATTCATCAGCATGAACCACGATGTGGAGACCGCACATCTGGGCTAGACGGAATTCGCCTCCTTCAACACATGAAAAGCACACCTGTAGGATAGGAAAAGGTTATAATAACAGTGGAAAAGATCGTGCAACATTGATGATGGACACAGAGGACACAGTATTTGAGAACAATTATCTGTAGGAAATAAACAAAAACCTACCTCCTTCCATGTCTTGGTGCTGTTAGCCTTCCTGGCTCCATCAACGGCAGCCTGGTATTCACCAAGATGAACCAATGTGGATGCCAACTTAGCAAAGTTGGAGATGTTATTGTACAGAATCTTGGCTGCCTCATACATACCGTTGTCATAGCAACGATCACCGACCTACAGTCACAAACATACTGGGTTTAGATTGGGTGAATGGGTGATCAAGTGCTTAAGCCTCTCATCTCTCATTGCTATGGTCTGGGTTGGGTGCTGGATAATAGTTATGCGAGTGGAGTTTGTTATAAGTGTTGTTTCTCTCTCAAATGTCTCAAGGGTTTTTCTCCAGGTTCTCCGGTTTTCCTCCCTCAATGCAAAAATTAATATGTATGAAAATATATGTGTAAAATAATTTATGTAGAGGTAGTCAATGTGAGCTTCCATTTCAAGAACCACCAATACGTGGATGACGTGAAAAAATATGTATATCTATTTAATTAATTTATTTATGTTAATACCTGTCCAATCTGTGCATGATTTGGTCCTGAGATAAACTCCTCTAGTTCTGCTAAACGGTTTGTCTTGGCATATGCAAAGATGAGTTCAGTCTCAACAAATGTATCACGTGCCTTCTTACGAGCCATCTGAAGATAGCGGACCAGGTCTTCATAGTTATCTGAATGTCACAATAATCATACTTTGTGAGTCAATACTAATTGTTTATCAGGTCTAGAGCCTTGCTTTCTGGGCAAGCATTCTAACTGCAAAGCCACAAAGGCAAATGGACAACTGTTTGGCTTAGTTCAAACCTATTGACCGTGAGTCTCTATGAGTATGAACCATTTCAAGCAATAGGCGATCTGTATGATGACCTAGAATACTATCACTACCAAGATGCTTTGCTGACTTTTATTTTGTAGCGTAATAAGTGCAGATTGTTCTATTAATCTCCAAATGCATTAAAAATTAGAATATAAAAGAGATCATTTGCAAAGAATGCTGGTAGTGGTAGTAAAATGATGCCACAATGAAAATCGCCAATTGTTGCTAGGCCAATTATGATATTAGAATCTGGTGCATTAAACCTCTACCAACTGAGCTATAAAGCCAGATTTGCTCATGAAACATTCACTTGCTGGGTTCATTTTAAGTTATAACATAGATAAGTTATTACACGCGCTATGATTGGTTCTTTTTTATGAACCATTTCATGATGTTGCACGCTATGCACACTGTCGTCAATTTTATTTTCAAACAAAAAATTTTGATCTTACGCACGCTCTGATTGGATATGACAGTGTGCATGCTGTCAACGCAAAAATTATAGTTTTTATTATTTAAAACATATTATCTATGTTATAAAAGCAATGGATCATAAGTAGCTGTGCATCCATCGAGTTATGGATGCACTTGGGAGATTGATAAGTACTTAAAAAAGCTAGAGTTGCACTCCGCTACAGGTCGTACAGCTCATTATGCTGTTTTTTGTGCTTAGCAACCTCCTGTGTGCATCCATAACTCGATGGATGCACTCTACTTATGATCCATTCCTTAAATAATAAATCCTTAGAATTGTGTTGCATTGTGGTCGACAATAAATGCAAGAATGTAATGTTAGATGCACAAACAAGTAGTGTACTAGACATCTTTTGTGTATGTTTATCCAAGATGACTGTCATGACGTCTTAGTATTGTAAGTGTATTGACACTAGCAAAATCTGCACCAACAGTTGCAAATTAAATCATATTAAACTAAACATGAGCAAGACAGCAAGACTAGCCAGATGTCATCAATACCTTTTCTCTGTGCATACTCGACAACTTCCATGTAAGATGAAGGGTCATCAGCTTTGATGAATGAATCCACTGCCTCTTTGACCATGTCCTCTTGCAACTGTGCCTTGGCGAGCTGACTCCACACTGCAGGCTCATTACAACGCTCGGCAAACTCATAGGCACGGTCCAGGTTTTGGATGTTATCAATAAGGACCTACAAATATATGGACAGAACATTGTGTTAATCAATAGCTATCATTGGAAATTGAATGCAAAATAAAGAGGTTTTTGTTTCATGTTTATGGCTACTGAAGGAGTTTAATAATTAACTCCAATGTCATAGCAATGAGAAAAAGCAAGTCAAATGTGATAATGATATGTAAACATTCATGTTCACTCTTACATCATTGAATAATTCAAGCATTGCTAATATT